>CM055279.1:58734824-59072136 GCA_029237695.1 Conchocele bisecta | reverse complement strand
TTCGTTCCCACGAATTATCAATTAGTTTCCCATGGGATCAATTAGTTTCCATGGGAACGAATTGTAATTTCGTGGGAACGAAGTGTTAAATTGAGGGAACGAATTGTTAATTCGAGGGAATGAATTGCTAAATTAAGGGAACGAATTGTTACTTAAATTGTAAAAACAAATCCATGTCCCCTGCGGGGCTCCGTACGTTGTGCATAAGAAAAATAGTAGACACACCGAAAAGCCTCGGTAGACCAACATTATAAGTTATTGTGATTCTACACAGGCTATATGGTGTAATATTGCCCGTCTGGAGGTATGTTCACCCGAGGCGATAGCCAAGGGTGAACATACCTTCAGACGGGCAATATTACACCATATAGCCTGTGTAGAATCACAATAACGTATTTGTCATACCGCAGATCCTGTATTTGGCCGTATAAACATATCTCTTCTTTTGATCTTTGCGGTTTTTTTTTCAGGAAGAAAAATAATCCGAGATTCGATTTTCTACCGTCAGTCTTAATATAAAGGCGTAAATGAACATTTTGTTTTTTATTAAACGAAAACAAACTAAATATGAAGTAAGAAATCCATCGAAAACGACTTTATGACAGTTTTTTTATATCGTGTAATTTAATTTATATTTCACTCTATCGATCTGCTCTCCCTTTGGCGCCTCTAGAATAATGCGACTGGTTCCCAAACATTCGCTGTCATTGCTACGCCGCGGTTTTGTGCGTGGAACCCATAGTTTGTGACCTAAATATAGCCGTGTCACGAAGGCAAGCTCATTGAGATTTGAAAAGCAATTTTCGTTATTTTGGCTAATTTTTCGCTCATATTTTGATGAGCGAAGAATATTTATGGAAAAATAAACAATAAAGACTGGTTTTGAGTGTACAATTTGTTACTTGTATTGATCAATTCGGGGTTGCATTGTGTTTAGTGAGGAATACAATTCGCAATCGCTAAACGCTTTCAAAATGTGTCTTCATTGGACGCGAGGCGCCGTAGGGGAATCGCAATTTCTCTATATTCGACGGCCTTGGCAGGTCATATAATATATATGACCAGGCAAGCTAGCCAATCAAAAGCCGAGAAACTTATCTGCGGTATGACAAATAATCATGTAAGACCATAATTTTGCTTTTAAAGAGGCAAGCGTACATGTACATTGGTAATAACAGATCCATCAAACTAACAGAGCCTTCAAAAATATGCTTTAACCCGTTCACACCTAAGCAACTGGAATGGATTTGCATATGTTAATTTTGCAATCAATTCAACCGTTACAAAATGATTTACAGACTAGCCCATTTATGATAAGGGGGTGTTTTTTATCTGAAAATATGAAAATTACTTGCAAAAGGTGCAGATCCTGATGAGATGGCTAGTCACGAGCCGGCTGATCCACATGTTCTTGAATAACGGTTCATATTTCGGTGTTTTATGGGTTATTTCGGTATCTCTGGTGGTTTAGGTGCATTGTTACCAACATAAAATTTACGTCACCTCCCGCGAGTTACACGTATCGTATACTTTCAGAAAGTGCAGATCCTGAGAGACGGTCGTTTTGAGCCGGTCCGTCTGGTTATGCACTGCTTGCATAAACCGGTATATAACTTGGCTTTCGGGTTCAAATGGTGTGTAGTTGTCTGGTCCGAGCGGGTACTTAAGTTCTTAACACATGTTTTTTCCATATCTCATTGTTTTATCATAACGATCTTACTGGTACAATTTGGTTCGGAAATACGACACTATCCAAAATTAACTATTTTTCCAAAATGGGTTTATTTCTTTCTATACATGTCTGCCCACCCAGTGCTCTAATATGTGCTATAAATTTACAAGGTGTTGGGATAACGTGATACTTACTAACAACAACAACAACAAGTAACTGAAACTTCCAGAATAATCTGATTCAAAGTATGGTATTATTTTATTTTGTCACTTATTACGTAACCGACGGATGGTCGGTATGAAAGCCGGCTCGTTTTGAGATGCAACTGCTTTTGCATTAAACCGGGTTTAACTGGCTTTCGGGTTCAAATGGTGTGTAGTTGTCTGTCCGAGCGGGTACTTAAGTATCATCAACATGTTTTTACCAATCCTCAATGTTTTATCATACGACTTACAGGTACAATTTGGTTCGGAAATACGACACATATCCAAAATTCAACTATTTTTCCAAAATGTGTTTCATCACTTTCTATACATGTCTGCCACCCAGTGCTCTAATATGTGTATAACATTTACAAGGTGTATGATCACGTGATACTTACTAACAACAACAACAACAAGTACTGAAACTTCCAGAATCCATCTGATTCAAAGTATGTATTATTTTATATTGTCCTTATTACGTAACGGATTTTGATGAAATATGGCGCATCAAACGCGTCTTGTTAAGCTGCATTAAGGTGGTCTCTGTATTTTTGCCCAAACTTATGTCGCTTTAGCGAAGAATCGATTTCCGAGTCTACCGACACGGAAATCGATTCTTCACAAAAATGACATAAGTCTGTGCCGAACTCCATGGACCACCAACTCTTGAAGACGCGTTTGCTGCGCCATATTTCTTCAAAATCCGTTGCATATTACGGAAAATATCAAATAATACTTACTTTGGAGAGGGCGACGTTGTTGTTGTAACCACGTGATCATGCACCTTGATTTAGCAACCCGGCTAATAGCCATGATTGTATTCACTGCCTTCAACGGCATCAGTTCATCAAAACTGTACCATATTCTGGTAATGATTTCCTTGGTAGCTTGTTCACTAATAATTTAATTTGTGGTCGTGACTGGAGAAATGGGACGTATTACATTAATTGTGTGACCAGAGTAATGACCCTCTGTTTACAGCCTGATAACGATCTGCATTGCTTGTTAGAAGCATGCACGATGTTACATTTATGGAATGATGAACAGTGCAGATGCTGATCAGACTGATCTGAATCTACACTAGTCGCAAAACGAATAATCCTCATTTCTCCAGCCACAGCCACATTTGCCGACTGGTTCGATCCTACTGGGGCTTGCTTAATTCCAGGACAATTCCATGTGTCTTCAATGTTCTTTCAGCACCCATGATACATGTAGTAACGTGATGCTTAAAGCAACTATAAACAGCACTATGCGTATATATGTATACGCCATTTTCAAACACAAAACCCGACACATGTATGGATAACACTTGGAATACTGTTACAACGCAAACTGTACGGTGCTTGATTGATATATGATAAATAATAATAGCTGGCCATATATTAAGCAGAGTTATGAATATAGCCTAGTTTATAGCTCGCCTGCACGCAGTGCAGAAGAGCTTATGACATACCCCTGGCGTCGTCGGCGTCGACGTCCACACAGTTAACGTTGGGGTAAATGTCTTATGTTTCCTTTCATGGAACACCTTGTTGCTTCATACTTATATTCCTCAGATGACCCTCTATCATGCTATAGGAAATCCATGACCCACCATCCAACCCTTACCACAAGGTCAATGTCACAAGCTTAGCATTATTCATAAAATTAACGTTGGGGTAAATGTTGTATGACTTCTGTTTCTTTACAGGGAACGCCTTGCTATTGTATACATGCATTCAGCTAATGATCCTCTATTGAGCTACAGCAAATCCATGACACCAGCCCCCCCCCCCCCCACCCGCCACCACTTTCCCCAAGGTCAAGGTCACAAACTTAGCACATTGGGGTAAATGTTGTGTAACGTCTGTTTCTTTACACTTTTAACGCTTTGATATTTCATACATGCATTCATGTGATGATCCTCTATTGTGCTACAGCAAATCCATGACCCACCCCACCCCTTTCCCCAAGATCAACATCATAAACTTAACGTTGGAGTAAATGTATTTTTATATCTTCTGATTCTTTACAGGGAACACCTTCATATTTCATACATGCATTCATCTGATGATATTCTATTGTGCTACAGCAAATCCATGACCCACCCCCACCCCTTTCCCCAAGGCCAAGGTCACAAACTTAGCAAATGTATACATGCATTCCTCATGTGAATAGCTATCATGCTGTAGAAAATCACCAACTTAGTGCGTTCATAAACTTAACGTTGGGTTAAATTTTATTTTACTTCAGAATCTATTTGCAGGGATCTTAATATGCTATATCATGCTATAGCAAATCACGACCCACCTTCCACACTGACAGACCCAATGTCAAGGTCCACCGCACACCCCTTAACCGAAGGTAAAGTTATATAATATTCATGTTTTGCATACAACTGTGCCAAGTTTGAGTGAAGGCTTCCAACAGGCGAGCTGACAACTATTGTATAATTATTGCGTTATGCGTCATTGCTTTGCATATTTCACCTTGTTATGTGACACTTCTTTTCGCCACCCCTGTGTCACCCTAACGGGCTGCGTACACAGTCATTCGGAATGTTTCGGCTTTCATCGGTATAACTCTATGTATATGAACAAGGCTTCTAACTTTGGTCGGACACGACCTCGTATCATAACGCATTCCACGATTTTATTAACGCTATTAATGTGAATATTTTTGCGGAAAGTGCACATGAACATTTGAGAGTTATTGTTATCTTGCTAAACTATTATAGTTACAAGATATTTATGCAAAAATATATCGATTTTATAGCTGATTTTCCTAGGTCGGACACAACCTCGTATCCTAACAAATGAAATCATGTGTTTAAGGCTCTAGCGTCAATATTGTAGTGGAAAGTTCATATGATCATTTGAGAAATATCGATATCCTGCAGATATACATAAAATGCATAGAAAATTACAATTTTAAACATGTTATTTTGAGATGATACGAGGTTGTGTCCGACCAAAGTTAGTAGCCTTGTTCATATATATAGACTTATGCTGCAACACGCCGAATGCCTGTGGCTGCGTATGGCATAATCGGGTATTTGTGACACCGATCTGACTTGCTGTCTGCTGATGCGCTCAACAGCCTAATTATTATGGAACGCCAAATCTACGTAAACATAAAATATTAATGCTAGCTCTAAATAGCTAGCATGACACATTCGTAGCCAGCTCCAAATTATTTGAAGAGCTCTCTAAATCATTTGGAGCTAGCTGTAACTATGTAATGCTCTGACCATTTAATGCTAGCAATAATTATTTGAGTTGATGTAGATTGATTTGATTTGGCGTTCCTGGAACGCCGATTGTACATCATCTCAAATAATTATCTTGTTTGGCGTTCATGGAACGCCGATTGTACAACATCTCAAATAATTATTTTGTTTGGCGTTCATGGAACGCCGAATCTACATCAACTCAAATAATTACTGCTAGCTCTAAAATGTAATTTAGAGCTAGCAATAATTATTTGAGTTTATGTAGCAACTGCAGGCCCGTACGCAGGGTGTGTGGGGGGGGGGGTGCGACGGGTGCGTACGCACCCCCCTAAATTCGCCGAGGTCCGCTATTTTTCAAACAGTAATCTCAACAAATCTTGAAATTCATTAATATACAGGTAATTTACATGAAAATGTCACAAATTACCACCGTTGAAATCCGAATTTAAATGACATAAAATGCAGGAGAGTGCATTTCAGGCCATCTAGGTTTAACAAATTTCAGGTGGGTGCGTTAGGGGCGAGCCCCATGTAGTGGCGCGAGTACGCTAGCGTACTCGCGCCACTACATGGGGCTCGCCCCGACGCCCCCCTGACACACCCCCCGTGACGCACCCCCCAATAGAAAATCCTGCGTACGGGCCTGAGTTGGCGTTCCATATAATGATGGTGCCTGCGGAGTGCTACACCAGCGCATGCGCTCATTTTGCCATTATTTGACACTTTAGAATTGTATCTATTACAAAATACTTGAATATTGTGCTTGAAACACATCATCTTGATTGGCTGAGCCTGATGTGAGCACAGCACAGGCTCAGCCAATTAAACTTCTTGAGTGTGCAATATATTCAGAAACGTTGGCTTCTGGACAACATTAACGCAGGCGGTTGTGTACAAATATTGTCATTACTTCGGTATACTGTTTTCTACTAGGCCACACAAGAACTAACGGTATCGGGCGATGTCAATAGAAGGTATCCGAGTTGTGCGAGGCCGGGACTGGAGTCTCGGTGACTCTGATGGCGGCGAAGGTCACGTGGGCACGGTGATAAAGTTCAACCCCGACCACAGCGTGGAGGTACAGTGGGACATGGGCAAGAAGACCACGTGTAGAACCGGGAAGGCCGAAAAATGCGATCTGAGGGTTTTTGATAGCGCTCCTGCAGGTAAACATGGGCCCGGGTGTCACTGACACCTTACGTCACTTACAACAATGGGGGATCGTAGCTAGTTATTTCCCTTTGCAAATATGTTTATAGAGATCCGGTCCTATGTGGTATTTTAGCGTTCATTTCTTACTGAACACCGAGTACATGTTCAACCATTGACATTGCGAACATAGTAGACGCATATCAGACCTAACCCTAACCCCCTGGTTGCAATTACATTGATGTGTGTGAAAATATGAATCTGACCAATAATGTAGTCCTGGATCAGATTGCGCACATAGATCTGGATCAAAACTCGTCGTTACTTGAACACTAGAATGGTCCTTTTCACAACAATTTATTGTTGCTGCATTCACCCTTGTTACAAACAATAAGGCCCTAAACTATATAATTTTGACTGGATTTATATAAATACATTCAAAGGGAGATAACTAGCTACGATCGTTGGTATTTGTCCACTTTCACTGTAACTCAGTTGCAGTATAATCCAATGGTTTTGCTGACGGGAGGAAGCTAGTTACGAACGGTAACTCTTGAAATCTACTCACGTACCGTCCGTATGCTACGGACGGTACAGGAGTAGATTGCAAGAGTTACCGTTCGTAACTAGGAGGAAGCCTACTTCAGTGAGTCAATGACGAACAGCCAATTCCATACTCAGCGGATACTCAGACTGATCTGAAGCTAAACTGCTGATCACAGGTATCGTAAGGTACGCGTTGCCAGCATGCGGCCCTATCACAGAGAATTACAAATAGGTCAATTTATACGGAGCCCCGCAGGGGACGTATAATTCTTTTTCTTAATTCGTTCCCACGAAATAACAATTCGTTCTCGCGAAATAACAATTCGTTCCCTCAATTTAACAATTCGTTCCCACGAAATAACAATTCGTTCCCACGATATAACGATTCGTTCCCACGATATGACAATTCGTTCCCTCGAATTAACAATTCGTTCCCACGATATAGCAATTCGTTAATTCGAGGGAACGAGTAGTATCATTTTGCCGGGGATGTTGGCCACCGATAGATCAAAGAAAACCATTGCCGGCGATGTTGGCCACCGTCTCGACCTGCCAATCAAATCGATCGACCTATCAATCAAATCGAGAGAACCGATCAATTAAATCTACAACAATCAAATGGTGCAGGTGTTCTTGTCAATCGAATCATGCACAGCGCAAATCCCACACAAGTACAGTATTAATTAGATCAATCAATCTGTGAAAACAGATGGACGCTCACAGGGGTCTGAACTTGCCATCTATCTGCAGTTCTCATTTTGGATGCCGTTCGGCATTCGGCCGCGGTACCGTATGCCACTGGCCGCTAACAGCAACAACACAACAGCTATCTTCATTGTCAAAGTCTACAAAGAGAAACGGGTCGCCCGTTGAGAAAATGGCCGTTCTAAAAGTTTAAACGAATATGTAATAGGGTAACCCAAACACGGACGAATGTGCTCAAGCTTAATTTTCTGCGTTTCCATTGGTCAAAACACTTTTCAAATTCTAATATTTTTGGTAGAACGTTATGTTCATGAGTAGCACTACTATCGTTCAGGAATGTGATGCCAAAGGTTTTTGCACTGTGTGAGGTCCAAGTAAGATTTGTGCTGGGGTAGAATGAATGTGCTATACCATTAAACTATAAGCGTACTTACATTTAGTACAGTCGCTGGTCTGTAGAAGGGCCCAAGGATAACTCAAATAAGCAAATGTTGTTCCCTAGTTAATAAGGAAGAACATCTATAATCTATATTTCGAATAAGAAGACACATCTGATTCATTTAATTTACCCATATGTGTATTGTTTACACACACACACACACACACACACACACACACACACACACACACACACACACACACGCACGCACGCACGCACGCACGCACGCACGCACGCACGCACGCACACACACACACACACACACGTTGAATGTTTACATACACAATTGTTCATAGAAATCACTTGGTTCAGGACAGGTTTATGAAGAAGAATACTATATTGTTTAACGATCATAGCAGTCCATGATCAGACTGCATGATTAATAGAGAATAGTAGGTTAGTGCCGTAAATGGGAAAACATATCTGGCAAGGCTCAGGAAACGGGATGGGCGAGGCTCTGCCGAGCACATCCCGTTTCCGTGAGTAGTATATAGGGAGTCAGTTCGTTACCGCGAAGTGTGGGGGAAGAATTGAAAGCAGTGGGTAGCCCCATAGGTACCAAAAATAGTAAAATTTCCTGTTAATTTAAAGCGAAATAAATACAACCCACAGTAAAACAAAATTATAGCACCAAAGTTTGTAAAATGTGTCCCCGATTTGCAGCGGTTTCGGCTACCCAACGAAATAGTAAGTCGATATACGTGGGAGGTCTCCCATATAGGAATGGCCTCTCTGTAGAATTTTTCTAGTCCATATCGAAAACGGAGCGAGATGGGTTTGGGTAGCGTACGAACTGTGCCCTATTTTATACACCCTATTGAACACGAGAAAACTAGCAGAAAGCCCCCTAGCCCCGACAAAATATGTGTCTTCTATATAGGGGAGGGTTCGGATACTTTCTTTCCAAAGAGCTACTGCATGTAGAAAGGGTCGCGCCCTCCAGAGGGAGGGTGTGCGGGTTCACTAGGAGTGTTTTTTTCATTCGGGATATCGGGCTGTTTGGCGAGGTGTACGAACTGGGAGTCGGGATTTGTTTTGTTCTTCCGGAGTCTACGGATCTCTTGCACCACGACTGGAAACAGTATTTTGCAGGCCGTGTACGCCGCCACCGCTGCACACATCCACCACTTCGTATTCTCTACGGTTCTCCAGATGTCGTGCACCTCCAGCTCGTCTTCCTTCGGACACTCGGAATCGGCATCGCCGGAAATCGCGTCCAACAGCCTGCGTTCCAGCGCGTCCAACCGGTTCTCCAAACGTCTCTCCATGTCGGACAGGTGCGTCGACTCTTCGAACGAGCTGGTGTTTCGCGCATCTTCTAGTAGAGCCGTGGGGAACTCGGTAGGGCCCGCGGTCACCCTGTGTACTACGGGGGTAGGGGTTTCTTGTTCTTCTAAATTTGTTCCAAATTTGGTTTCTTCGGGTTTTGTACTACGTTCCGCATCGACGGCGTCCCATATTCTTCGAAGGCGAGTGGTACCGATTCCAAATTTCTTCTTCGTATTGTCTGCAGACTCTATACCCCGAAGATTACGGATATCTTCTATATCTTGTTCGGACAAATTTTGCTTTGGTGGCATATTGTAGGCACAAAATATGCAAGTACATACAAATATAGTTTGCCCAATGTTCAACATGATTTGCCTAGGTAAAACCAGGCATACTAGCACCACAACTAGGCATACTAGTACCACAACTAGGCTTACTCGTTACCAGGCCTAGGCTTACTCGTACCATGCCTAGGCTTACTAGTACCACGACTAGGCATACTAGTACCACAACTAGGCATACTAGTACCACAACTAGGCATACTAGTAACACAACTAGGCATACTAGGTTATCCCTGAGTTAGATTTGAGTTACATTCAAAATTTATAACTGGATTATCTAGAGAAAATTGGTCAAAACCTATAGAAAGCGCTACCAAGGTTTCGGCTACCTTTTTTTTTAAAGAAAATTAATCTGTAGCTGCACCACCGGTTTCTACATTGTATATAGGTGTGGTAGTTGAAAACAAAATATGTATTGGATTTATTCGACTGTGGCTCTAGCAGGTTTGCTTGGTGCTGTGTTCAAATTATATAAATACCCTAATAGAAAACCCCCCTGTAATTCAACCAGATATAATTAACCCCTCGTACTATGTCTCTGCCGGAGATATGGATTAATTCGCCATCTTTTCCATGTAGGTTTTTTTTAACTGTTTTATTAATGCTTTCAACAAGTGGGCTCATCATTGAATCTTTACAGGTTTTCGTTTTGTAGTGGCTTCTAGCTCTCTTCCTCGTGTAACTTTTTTAGACGTTCTATAATTTCGTCTTGGAGACCTAAAATATCCTCATAGCAAGCCTCATCAAATTTTGTTTTTACGTCTTCTTCTTTTGTAAACATATTTATTTCCAATTGTGAATTAATGTTAGACATTTATATATATATATATATATAAAACCATGCCTAAATCGGTTATTACGCAGGAAGCGCTGATAGATATTTTGCAGTCCCGTGGAATTGTTCCTGCCTATGAAGTTAGAAAGAAACACCATATTGGGCCTAAACGGCTTACAGATCTGTGGGAATATGATAAATTTATAATGGGATTATCTAGAGATAATTGGGCAAAAATTTAAAAAAAAACCGTGATAAGCCCCCCGTTGGAAGACCTAAGGTGTGTAAGATACCTTCAAAAATTGAACAGGTTTCAACTGCATAATTTTATTTCTGTTAAAAAACGTCCCCAAAATTTAATGAAAGTTTAAAGGGGTTCTGTATGTATCCCATCTTCTAAAACCCTTCTCTTGTCATAGTAAGCGGACAGTCCTAATTTATTTTGGGTATATGTTTTCATAACACCATTTCTCATTCTAAACCCTCTGTTTGTTCCTCTATCCGTTCCAACATGGTGTAGGGCCTCCATATATCTTCTCCATGTGAGAGGATTTTGCCTGACAGATAACCCCTTTGCTGAATGTTTTAGTTCATTATTTTTAAATTGTTCAACTAAATAGCATTTACTGGATAGAGCTATTGCACGATCTCCTTGAAACTCTGTTTTGAATAGCCCTGGTTCTCTATTACTCCATTTATCCCACGCTAACCATTCTTTTTTATGTTTTTTGAAATCGTCTAGCATTTCTGGTTTTATCATTCCATCTAACTCTCCACCCTTCATGCTAACCCCCATGTACAAACTATCCGTATCCATCTGTATTAGTTCAAAATCTGCTCTATCTACGTATTTGTCCATAAAATCATAATAAAATTCTAACATTCTTAGTTTTGCATATTGGTATACAGCAATCCCACAGTGAAATGGACGAGTCATATTGGCATTTACTTTTCTTGAGGAGATTCTTACGAATCATCTAAATCATCAAAATACGCTGATCTTAAAGCTTTGTCCACACATTTTTCATCTTTTGTATACGTTGTGTTCAGGTGTTTTTCAGGGGATTCTATCATTTTCCCACAACATGAGTTACCTAATAGTTTCATTATATCTGCAATTGGGGACTTGGAACTGTCAACATCACCTGCTCTCCTGGCTGAAGTAACTTCTTTAACAAACCATTCAAATGGCTTTCCTGCTGTATAATTTATAACCCTGTGAATCCCTGTAATCTCTAAACCATGCTTCAAATACCATTTTAATAATGGGGCAAATAGTAATACTTTTTTAGCAGACATTGCACCTACTAGTTTTCTACCATCTCCTCTTGCACGGTTAGTTTCTTGTAAATACTGTAACATCTTCTCTGGAACTTCCTCCTCCTCTACAATCCTATTTATAAATATTGGGGACATTTCCGAAAACTTCTCTTTTAAACTGCTGGGAACCTCTATATCTACTTCAGCAAAGCCAAACCACTTACCATTTAAAACCGCCTTGGAAAACTTATTTATTTGAATAGGGTCGTGAGGGCTGCTTTCCTCGTGTAGTTTCCCTTCGCCACATGGCATTTGTTTGTTTAATGTTGATAAGTATAGGGCGTTTGCATCAAAACCAAGTACGGCTTCGCAAAGCTTTCCATTTCCATCTGGGGCTGACCTAATTCTCGTAACACCTGTTTCAGTGTATCTTGTAAACACTATTGATGGACCCCCAACTAATGCTCCTTTTAACATTTCATATATTTCCTCACCAGGGGCAAACAGTGGCGGACATATCGCGTCTGCTGCCCTGCTCTCTTTTGTTTCGTAAGGTTTTACATAATTTTTTATCGTTCCTCTGAGAATATATTGTAAAGCAACACCTGGTAGGGTAACTGCGTCTTTAAACATATCAATACCTTTTGTTTTATAAAATTTTGTCATTTTTCCAATAGCTTTTAAAAAGGGGCCAACATCCAAGTTGTTATAGTATTTTAACCAGTCTTTGAAAGATTTCATATTTAGTCTTTTATAAATGTTGTTGCACTCTTCCAACTGTTTTTTGGTTATCGCTTTATTTGGACTTAATTTATTTGTCCAATTTTTAAGTGGTGGTAAACCCTCATACGCTAGTTTATGGGGAGAATCAAACCATTCATATGGGAAGAAGGATTTTTCACCTTCGCATCCATAAGCCTTAACCCATCTATCATAATCGATACCAGGAGCAAGATATAATTTTACATCTAAAAACGTAAATTCTGGTGTAAATAGAAAAATGGTTGTATTGGCTTTCTTTCCTACTAGTACCTTAGAGGTTTTATCCGTTAAAATATCAACTAAATGCTTCTTTATTAAATTAAGATCGTAATTACTGGAATTGAACCCAATTACTGGGACTTGTGAAATCCAACGGGTAATTTCTCGCTGCTGAGAAGTGTAAAGATACTCCATGTCTGCAGGGTACCCATATGTATTGTTGCTCCCCACGGCCTCTCGGATATTGTCTCCCCTCCTCTTTACATCTTCCATAAATAGGGTTACTAATTGTTTTGGAGAAGTATCACATATGTGAGTTATATTGTTGGATAGAGTATCCCCTATACTAACACTTATTGGGACATGTTCGTTTATAAACTCTAGATCTTTAGTTCGGTTACGCTTTTCTTTACTTCCGTCTAAATATGCTTCAAAATCGTATACAATATGATATGGGTAAATCACTGTAGGAGGCTTTTCGAGTTCCTTTACATCCTCAGGTTTACAAATTGCATCATACTCGCATTCAAAAATAGTTACTAATTTACACTTACCCTCAATTGCTTCGTCTCTCTCGTTGGATCTTCTAAGCTTATTTTTATAATCTTTGCAAGGTTTGGGACACCCGTGCCAATAACAGCCGTGAAATTGATAAACTGTATCAGTCATAGGACAATACCCATCCACTGGGGCTCCCGCAATTATTCTTTCTCCACCGTGGCCACATACTGCAGTGTGAATGTGGGGTCCTGGCAAAGATTTTATCCAACTGATTGATTTCTTGCTACAACTGGGTTTTGGATAGAAAGCTCTTTCGAACGCTGATACTGGTCGATCTATTTTTTCTCCTTTACACGATACTTTTGTTAATCCCTTCATGCAGGTTATTGCGTGCCTGGTTAAATTGCTGGACTTTGTAAAGCGTTGTTTGCAGTCGAAGCAACAATAATTGTTTTCAGCGGCTTTATTCATATCTGTAATAAGGAAGGCGTGATCGTTATAGATGCCTATTTTCATATTTTTATTACCAATCTTGTCGTAATGAGCTGCTACTTTTCTTAAATACCATGTTCCCTCTTCTGTAGGTTCGTATGCATCAATACCTATTTTAAAACACTCTTCTATTTTCTTGATATCTCCAAATAGTATGGGGCCTTCGGGTTTCGGTAATTTGTGGGTTTTACAGAACTGTAAATATTGTTGCTGGAGTTCTTTGGTCAACGTTAAACATCTATCGGCCCTAAGCTTCGATGTGTGGAGCGCCAAGCATCTGAACAAACAAAGATCATCATTGAAACTATCCAGGGGCTTCATCCCTTTCTTATATCGCAACCACTACGGCATTCGACCACCTGCCACTTTTTCGGATTGCATTCCAGCATCACCTTTGGGGATTTCATACCCTTCTCTTTTATTTAAAGAGGCTGTTCCATAGAGGCTGTTCCATATACTATGTTAACGCTGACACCCATCCATCTTACAAACCTCCATTTTGTACTGGGCCTATCTATTTTATCTATGTTTAATCTATGCTAATCTTCTTGTTTATTAATCCACTCTTCAACCTCATCGTAACCCCTAAACCACGGACTTCCGGATAAATTTTTATAAAATACCAACGTTGTCGGCTTTCCTCTTGCGTCTCTCTCCTCTTGGTGAATTAATTTGTAAGAAAAAGAGAATCTTAGGTAAAAACTGTCGGTTAACAAAGGCTCTAACTCACCTATTATCCTTTTGCTGTTATTTATTTGAAGTTTTCTTTTCAGGGTTATTGTAGTTATCCTACGCCCTTTTACTATTTCTTTTTCTTTTTGTTTATAATCTTCTAATATTTCGCTACCTTCCTCTATTAACTGTTGTAATAAACGCGCTTTCTGCACTCGTTTTTGAGGTTTGCCAATGTTCCTGCTTCTAAGACTGAGGGAAGCCTCATCAGCTATATTCTGTGCTATCTTTTCTATATTCTTTTTTTCCACCCCCTTAAATACCCCCCGAGACATTGCACGAGCCATTCTTTTCATAAATTCATCATTTTTTTCCTTATTTATTAGTGTAGTTAACCCCCTTTCCCTTAACCTGTTTGAAAAAGGTGTACCCATTCTTATTAATTCTGACCTTAATTCTCGAATCCTAGGAGAAGAACTTTTAGATGGATTTACACCCCTTTTATCGCTAATCCTTGTGCGAGTTAACTTAGGGCGAGGCGCTCTCATAACTTTTTTACGTATATCTGTCATTTTTCTAATCGTGGAAATTTATTGTTTTATATAATACCTGTATGGCTTATGTTCAATAGGGTGTTTTTCATTTTTGACAATTAATTAATGATAACACCTCATACTACAGTATAGAAGACACATATTTTGTCGGGGCTAGGGGGCTTTCTGCTAGTTTTCTCGTGTTCAATAGGGTGTATAAAATAGGGCACAGTTCGTACACTACCCAAAGCCCTCTCGCTCCGTTTTCGATATGGACTAGAAAAAAGAGCGGCCATTCCTATATGGGAGACCTCCCGCGTATATCGACTTACTATTTCGTTGGGTAGCCGAAACCGCTGCAAATCGGGGACACATTTTACAAACTTTGGTGCTATAATTTTGTTGTACTGTGGGTTGTATTTATTTCGCTTTAAATTAACAGGAAATTTTACTATTTTTGGTACCTATGGGGCTACCCACTGCTTTCAATTCTTCCCCCACACTTCGCGGTAACGAACTGACTCCCTATATACTACTCCGTGCCGCGCCATATAGGTTAGACACCACCAAATAGTTTTGCTATATAATTTAACCGAATGCCATCCAATAAGGCCAGTCTCTCCTACTTTCTCTATTCGTATGGATGCTGTGGGACCCACTTGTACATGACCTGCAGCCAGTCTGTACTGGTTCTGCATGAACTAAACAATAGGTTCACTTACTCATAAGAAAGAAAAATCCAACCTTGTCATATCCTCCAATATTGTGTACATTTTTTGGCCACTAAAACTCCGTTAACATCAGGTGACAAACAGGTTCAGTGTTTTCTTTTAAATGCTACAAATATGCTGAAAACTGGTGTTAAAGGCACCCGAAAATGTTCCTCAAGTGAAACTGGGTAGTAATGGATCAATATTTGCAAGCAAACGGTGTCTGTGGCCTCAAAACACCCGCACTATTTGTTTATACCGGACTACTTTTGCATACAACCTGGGAGATTTCGCACCATTTGGTGTCTTCTAACCTATATTGTTTCCCATTCACGGCACTAACCTACTGTTCTATTTATCCCGTCAACACCTACAAATGGCTGTACAATGCAAAAATAGTATTGACTGGATATCAAAAATGTTTCACGGCACATACGCACTGTGTTGACGGGATAAAAACAAACATGTCATGGTTCAATTGCAGTGTAACCCTTCGAAACAGGACACCACATAGAATTGTCTGTGTGTCGGATTTGGAGACGACTTGTATATTTGTAAACAATATAGAAACAATATCAGATTGCACATGTGTGCATGTCGATTGTCAAACATTTATTCCCAGTGGTGAGAAAAAATACAACATGTCTGAATTACATTGTAACGTCTCCAAAACAGGCCGCCACAACAACCTAATCAGGTGCATGGCTGAAACATTACACGGCATATTCATTCTTACAACTTCAAAACACTGTAATACACATTTTCTTGTTGCTTGATACAGGTAACTGTATTAACACACATATTAATGAGGGGTCGTAGCCAGTTCAGGACTCAATTCTAATGAAATTCCAAGATATATTTACGATATTTACGGGGAGAAATACAAGAAAATATGATGACTTTCTGTCCGCATGTTTTGAACTATATATAGCCCACAAATCTCCCAGCATGCAAAGAGTTAATCCAGGCTATCCTACTGCAGTCTCATCCGGTACTGCATTATTTGCCAGATTCATATTTTGACATTTATCAATGTTATTGCAAACAGTGCACTCTGATCTGGGTCTACCATGTACGCAGTCTTAATTTGTGCAGTAAAGAATAAACGCTCAAATAAACGATAGGATCGGACCTCTATAAATAGACATACACAGAGAAACAACCAACCACGATCCCTCGTTGTTTACACATATTCTTGTAGAACTTATTCATGTTCTTTGTCTATGACGAGTTGAGAAATAAGCATATTCATACATATTTATCTAATTTTATTTTGCGAACAATGCAGATCGCGATCAGACTATATACGTGCGCGGACCGCGGACCGCGGACCGCCACATTGGTCGTTGACGTCAACCTCTCTAAAACAGGGAATAACAAATATTTGTCAGGGGTCTGGTGTAGAGACTCCACTGTATACTAATGTGTACAAATATTGCTGCAGGTGTCATCTGATGGACCATGCACATTTTCTTTCTATCAAATGTTATTCAAAGACACCATTCCCCATAGTTTAAACATTTGGAAACATGTTCTACTTGAGTATGTTTATGTTTGAGTGAAGAGACATCTCATTGAATATACACACATGTTTCATGTTTACACACATACAAGTAGAAACACACTCATATACATTTTGATGACACGTTAACCCGTTCACCCCTAAGTAACTGGAATGGACCGTAATATGTTAATTTTGCAACCAATCCAATCGTCATAAAATAACCTTCGAACTAGCCCACTTATGAAAATGGGTTGTTTTTGCTCTCGAAACAACGAAACTTTCTGCACTAAGTGCAGATCCTGATGAGACTGCTCGTCACGAGCAGGCTCATCTCGATCTACACTGTTTGTCAATACCACTATATAGGTATACGGTGTTGAAAGGGTAAAGCACTCAGATTATTTAATTATTGTTTTGCTAGCAATGCAGGTCATGATCAGACTGCACACATGTGTCCGATCCAGGACTACATTATTTTCCCATTGCACACACTAATGTGACATGTATGAATTACAGTGTAATGACTCCACACAGGGCGCCATATAGGTTTGACACTGTATATTTAACACATTTTGAGACACGATGATGGAGACTTCACGAACTTGGTACACGACACGATATAATTCAGCAGTGTAAGGGCCAATAACAACAAAACAACGATTATAATGGAATCATATTGTGTGCGTGTGCAGACGGAACCACATCTCCTATTGCTGTAAATTATATCAAACGTAATATTTCAAAGAAACAGATACATCATGGTACATGTATTCATTTTACGCAATAGAGGGAACGAATTGTTAAATTGTTAAATTAAGGGAACGAATTGTTATTTCGTGGGGAAAGTTCAGCCAATAAAGTGAGAAAAAAACACATACTATAAGTTTGTATTTTCACGAACATTGTGCCTTTCGCCACTTGCCAATGATCTCAGTGAAAGCAACTATATATCTGACTGAATAATTGAAGGTTTTAGTGGAAGAAAGCGGCTAACTCTATCATGGAGCTAAGCCAGTTTCCGCCACTGACAGCTTCAAATGCTTATCATGTTTCTGGTTGTAGGTTTAAGTCACACCGGCATCAAATGTAACGCAAGAGACTGTCACCAGTCGAATTTTATGGGAACCAGGTGGCGCTGCGCTAATTGCACGGGATTTGACCTTTGCTCCCGATGTTACTTCCAAGACAAGCACAGCATACAACATCCATTCTTTCGTTACGACGCACCGGGAATGTCCGGGTAATTAACGGCACTGTGTATAGTATCAGATGATGTATCAATTACTTAATGTGCTGTACATGACATAAATCAACCAACCACACCAGTGTATTAATGTGATGTACATGACATAAATCAACCAGCCACACCAGTTAAGTTGATCTAACTCTTAGGTTCAAGTATAAACTATGTACATATACTTCCAAGAAAAGTGTGTTGTACATGTGAATCATGTGAATACAACACCTTTTTCTTTGAATTAGATGATGAACCTAATATTTTGATAAAATAAACGTACATGTGAATGTGGCAGGTTGATTCATGTTGTGTAATTCATTCTTACATGTACCACCAGCAATTCGTGAATGGAATAAATTACCTGACCATATTACGAACGTCCCTAGTTTATCATCATTTAAGAATATATTGTATAATTATGAATATCTCCAAACCATCACCGCTGTTTAATATACTATTAGGCAAAAGGACAAACCAGCTAAGACAGGCTCGTATATCATGTACCTCGCTAAAATATGTTCTTACATTTCAGCCGGTAGTTTACAGAAATCTTACGGTGAATTACACCAATGAGTAGTTTACACCACTCTCGTGTTTACCATATTATGGGGAAATGACGTCAGTAATGTTACAATGACGTGTTTCCTTCGACCAATCAAATCACGTTCTCAGTCACACCCTCTGAATCGCGATACTGTCGCCTCCAGAAATTAATTCGCATAACTCAAAACCATATTTTGCATTTGATTCGCTTTGTTTTTTATGACAACTTATATGTGAAATATAAGAAAATGTTTATTTAACCACTGGGCAGATGAACTGATTATTTTGAAATAATGCCCTCGTGATTGGGTCCTACCGCTAAACAAACTCGTTTCGCTACGCTCACTCGTTTGTTTAGCTGAAGGACCCAATCACTCGTGTATTATTTCACGATAATCAGTTCACCTGGCTAAATAAACGGTATATATATATACCGAAACTCAATAGTTGAGTCTCCCCTATGTACATGTACTTGCGGAGCAAACGATACGTCATGAACACATACAATGCCTGATGCTTAACAAGCCGTTGAACGGAAATGAACACATAGCGTTCAAACATAACACACACATGCAGATCCAAAATTCATAGCGTCTACTAACCGTTTCTCGCACATATACCTAGTGTTTTCATATACAAGCATATATGTTTTACATGCATATGGTGTTCAATGCCTTTCATTGCGAAGGTGTATGATTGTGTAGTCCAACAAAAAAAATACCATTCACGCTGGCGAGCACCCGCTCTTCACAATTCACGGTACAGAAACTTTCCGGAACAGATGAATTTACCGTTGACATAATACGTCCATCAGATATATTGCACCTATGCATAACAAGGTGTATGATAACGTGGTTACAACAACAACAACAAGTACTGAAACTTCCAGAAGCTCTTCGATTCAAAGTACGTATTCATTTATTTTGTCCTTATTTGGTAACGGATTTCGATGAAATATGGCGCATCAAACGCGTCTTGTTAAGCTGCATTTGGTGGTCCCGTAACGCTGGCCCAAACTTCTGTCGTTTTTGCGAAGAATCGATTTCCGTGTCAACTGACACGGAAATCGATTCTTTGCAAAAACGACATAAGTATGTGCCGAACTCCCGGGACCTCAACACTTTCAGCCAGTGTTGTTGTTGTTGTTGTTGTAGCCACGTGATCATGCACCTTGCATAAGGTGTAACAACATGTTAAACCCAAACAATGAATATATGAAATGCCATTGCTGTAAACTAAACTGTTGTGTCAGATGTACTGATCTTACCAAAGTGACATATGAGTGTACATGTATCTGTAATTGAGATGTATGTGCAGATTACAACTGAAACTGTCAATCGTGAAGAACAATGACTCCAACGTTGGAACATATATATTATATACTCGTGGATAAAAGCATATTGTTCCCTTTTATATTTTCCTATTATTTCATGTAATCACAGAAAGTTTACTAAATTTCGTTATACATGGGTTGGCGTCACATATGGCATTACGTTAACAGGCCCGTAGCCAGACCTGTTTGAAGGGACATCGAGGCTAAAAAAGTGGACCTCGAGGTCCGACCGCTCCGACCACCACCCCACCCCCCCCCCCCCCCCATCCCCTGGCTACGGGCCTGGTTAAGTACAGTAGTTGCATTTGTCATAAAAAAAGCGTGATGTCACAGGATGCGTAAAATTTAAAATGGACAATGACAATCACGTGACCCAAAATAAGCTTTAAGTTGCACAGACGTGTGCAGTAAACATTCCAAGCACATTCCCCGGATGGATAAAAACACACACTTTCAAACATGACGCTAGCATGGTATCTACGACGACATTCAAGGTTAGGAGAAATTGTCAGGAAATGAAGTTAGAAGTTCCGAAACGTCTCGCTGGGGTGGATGACCATGGTTACTCTGGTTATCAATGTTACTCATACTGTTGCAAACAATATTTGGATGATTCGGACGTTGTCAACAAACACCGTAACACAATAATGACCAAAATGACGTTGACGTCATAAACTAAATACTGACGTGGCGTCTTTGACTACAATTCTAAACATCAGAAACGAAACACATGTTGTATGCATATCTGAAAACTAACGTCGCCATCAGATTTAATTTTTGGTAATAACAGAAACTTACAGATTATGCAGACTTCAATGTAGACCCCTATGACGTTTTGACGTATGAATCTGACATATTATACGTTGCGACGTTTGATTTTCTTGATAAAATTGTTTACCAGTAGTTGATATTTTAATTCAAAAAGAAATCACGCACCTATCTCAGATACATTGTCCACAATTGACAATAGAGACAATACGTTTGCCCGTGAGTATATAACGGAAGTATTAAGAGATGTGCAAACAAGCAAGAAACAATGCTGGTCAGCATTTCAGATAGGATTGAGAGAATTGTAATAAGTAATAATGAACAAATAAACAAGCATTTCGCAGAACACAATGCTTAACTATTGTGAGAAATGAAAGAGGATGGGATTACGAGTGTTGATATTTATAATAGAGAATGGAATGACAGTAGGAGCCGTGAACTCAACAGTGTGATATTCCACCTAGATGAATGGAAACACTAGAAAACAGAAGACAACAAAATCGAAGACCTCAATAAGTTAAATGAAATTACAACAGCGTTGGGAATAGATGACCCAGAAGTAATAATACTCTACAGACTGGTGAAAACAACTAGAGAGAACCCGCGTACTCAATGTCATACTGGCAAATAGACTACAATACAAATAAACAGAACAATGTTATTATCAGTAGAGTTCTGACTAAACAACTAAGAGAAGAGGGGAACATAGTCTTACTGTTAATAAGTATCAAATAGGCAAATAAATCTTGAATGTTATGTACACCAAAGCGGATTGCCTAACAAAGACAAATATAACTTAATTACTACTGTTTATGAAAAACAACAATCCGGATGTTACTGCAATTACTAAATTTATCCCATGTCATCAACACTACTGTCTGTTTCATGTTTTGCTGCCGACGAACTTTTGGCCTTTAAAAAACGTTAGCATTCATACATAAATACATACATGCATATATACATACGTACACGCGTACAATAAATACTATGTACATGTGCTCAGTTAGGTTTGAATGTATTGATGAAGTAATGTTCCTTGTCTCTGCGTCATCCCTCATCTTGTACATGGGGTCAACATAGAATTTAGGTATGTGTCCACTACATCTATCGATATGTCAGCTCAGTGGTATCATTCGGACTCGTGGATCACGGATCTGTTGATTGTGCACTGTGACTCTACATTCTCTACATTCAAACCTAAACTGAACACATGCACATAGTATTTATTGTATGCGTGTACGTATGTATCTATGTATGTATGCATTTATGTATGAATGATAACGTTTTTTATGAATATTCATGTGATAAAGTGAGTATGGCGTAACGTCATTGACAATGTTGTAACTATTGACAACGTCATGGCCGCCTGAAGATGTTATTGAAGCCGGTCGTGGCCATAAAATAAAGAATGTCAAAGTAAACCATTACATCTTTTCTATCTTCACTCTATATATACAACCTGTGTTGGAGTAACCTCATCTACTTTAATATATATATAATATATAAATAAAGTAATAACTCTAAGTTACAGGTTTCATGACTTATTTAATATTTATTAACGTAAACCTTAGACGTAAACCTTATATATAGTAAATATAAAATATATTTGATTGAGCCTTAGACAGCTTTATTGGGGCGAGCTTTAGCGAGACCCTATAAAGTTGTCGGGGCGAAGCCGAATATATTTTATATTCGACGGTACTAATCATGTATTTAATTTATACCGCATACTAAACATACTTGTTTGGACGTGCGTGACGTCATGTTTTGACGTCATTTCCTCGCCATACGACACAAATCTAGCGACGCCATTCAAATCAAAATGGTGGCGTCCACGCTAGGTAAATTCGGTATTGTATCTGATTAAATCTCCAATTTTGTTTACAATGAGCTTCATTATTGGCTGGCTTTAGACTCCACAGTTGTCATATTAAGCATTACACTCATAATGGACATGTCCGTGTCGTTGGTTACGTCAGATATACTGTAAACATGGACAAAATTCAGCTGAATCGACAGCGATTTAGATTTTAAAATTCTCTGTCATCTTGAATTTGTTGTTGAGACTGACCATTCAGAGGCCGCGAATAGAGGTCAAAGGTGAAAAAATAAAGGCAAACAACGGCATTTCATATATATTAGGCTACTTCAGATATATTAGGTTCCTTCAGATATAAACAACATTTATTCAACCCCCGTTATTATGCTACATGGAGCAATGGCTGCGGTATAAATATATATAAAATGACATACTAGCCATTGCAAATTTACAACGCGTTAGACGTGCAACCAGGTTAGTCTGGAACCTATTTCACCTTCCGTACTCTGACAGGATTAAAGTTCTAGGGTTGAGTATTGACGAACCCGGGCTGACATGATACTAGTGTACAAAATCGTACATGGTACATCTAACAAAGACAAACTATTCTCAATGTACCTTACCAACCAAACAGGCATAAATCTCTAAAATTATACAAAACGAGAGCGAGAACAGACATTAGGAGGAATGTGTTCAATCACGGAGTGGTGGGGGCCTGAATTACCTCTCTGAATCTGCAGTAGCAGCACCCTCGGTAAATTATTTCAAAAACAAGTTAAACAAAGAGTTGGTCAGGCATCCAAATAAATTCAACGCTAGCTAACATTAATAATAAACTGTAAGTCACCCAACACAGTAAGTAGGATAAATTACCAGACTAAGAAAATGGCATAAGAAGAGCTTAATATTTATATTAGCATTGCTCATACTTGGTCTGCGTAACCGTATGAACTTTATTATTAATCCATGTTAACTGAGATTTATTCAGCACCACAATCACAAAAGTTGCTAAACATTATAAGTTATTTCATATACATAAAGCATGTACAAACTATTATTAAACACACTAATTGAAACTAGTGTACACTATTACGCAAACTAGAATATTGATTTTATGTGTCGTTAGGGAACTCGTTGGAAAGAGGGCATCAAGCGACCGACGGCGGTCCTGGGGGACGTTCGAGGAGGCGACAGTCAAACGGGGCCCCGACTGGATATATGGCGATCAGGATGGTGCGTATGCTGTGTATATACAATATATCAGTGTACGTCTTATCAGATGTATTTCTTATCGTTTCTGAGCAAACAAGTAGCCGATTTAATCATACTTACAAAGTATATTTATCTAGCAAAGTATACTTTGGGGGAGTAATCATTTATATTTCCCAAATGCATTATTTCATATATAACTAACGACTGCATATATTTGATGATTAAAAGTATGCAAAGTTATTATACTGAATTTATTACATTATCACAGCCGAAATGGCTGTGATAATGTAATAAATTCAGTATAATAAAAATTAATAAATGTATCCTACAATGGAAAATTTCTCCCTCAACGTATACTTTGCAAGATAAGTATACTTTGCAATGTTGGTACACTTGATACCTGAATACACTAGCATGGTGCTATACTTAACATGTACCGTTTTATTATACAGTATAACGCGGACTTCTTTACATTGAGTCATTAGACTGACGGCATTACTTGTATGGTATTCCATGTGACGTCGCCCGACCATGTACGTGTAGTTGTGAATCTGTTGCAACCTGGTTATGTGTATTTAGTCAATGGACGTAGGTGACAATTGTTCGAAATTAATTTAAATACATTAAATGCACCGTGTAACATCGACCGAAGTGGCACACTAACATACAGTAACTATATCACATGATGTTAATGAAATAATTCCATGTATATTTACTAAACAATAATAAGAAATAGACTGCCGAATATTGGTGCATAGTGCATCTCGACAAGATCAGTAAACTGGCACTACGGAATATAACTCTATTTCGTACAGGTGGGGATAGCAAAACTGGTACTGTGGTACAGGTGAATAAATGGTCGAAAGGCCGAGGCTCAAGGAACGGGGTCCTAATCTGCTGGTCAAACAACAATATGGAAGGCTACCGGCTCGGCTACAACGGCAAGGTGGACGTGGTCTGTGTGGAGGCGGCGCCGGGGACCGACTACTACAGGGACCACCTGCTGCTGCTTAGTAAGTTAATAATAATCTGGGGGCCGTTTCACTGAACTTCGTACAACTAAAATGTTCGTAAGTGAAAATTTAGGATCGTCTGGAAAGTTCAATTGGTGGATTTATGTTCATTGAAATTTCAAGTGATGGATTTACATTTATTGAGCATAGGCTGCATATGCAGCCTATGCTCAATACATGTAGATCCAATCATTGTTTACAAGAAAACAGTGTTAATGTGAAATGTACAGACTATCATAATGTTGCACATACAAACATTTTAGTCTTACGAAATTTAGTGAAATGGCTGCAAGGTACGGTGGCTGAACTATACACTAAATCAACATAATCATGCGCCGGTAAGCGAAAATATAATCCAGATTTCAAGCTGGCGCTTAGATAGTCCATACATTATGTTTGCAATGTAGACTGCGGACCACCTGGTGGCACTTAACGACCCGTTCTATACCTGATCATCGTTTGGTTCAAATATAATTGATTCGTACATGTGATAGAACATATGTTTTACATATGTGGGTGGGTGGTTGGTCGGGCGAACGCGACGGCGTAAATTAACGGCGGGGTTCCTCCTTATAGGAATCACGATGTTCCTGGTTTGGCCCTCGTGTACGTTTTTATCTTTGGCTCTTTTGTTACCGGGGAGTTGAATTGGGTTATTTCCCATTATACAAGTAGTAAGATTATTACTGATCTTACTGCTTTTGAGAGGGGGCCAAGTGATTCTGGTGTGACGAGGACCTGGCATCAGATCAGGATTATTCTGATTTCAGGGCTGAATATATAGTTTTTTTATTGTAAATATTCAGTTCTGATGTTGGGATTTTCCCCCCATTTGTACATGTACTTGAACATGTACATGTACAGGTAATATATGGGATTTAGAACCAAACCCATTGACCCGGCCTTAAATGACATTAGCTGTTGATAGGCAATTAAAACCCCAACAAACAAACAAACAAACATATATGTGACTACTGCCTCGTTACTGTATCCTATACGGCACATGGAGTGGCCAAGTCGGCCATCTTTATATGTTCAAGCCATCAGCCAGTTTCATCTGCTCTGCCGTTTGACAAAGAACTCAAAATGTGAAGCAAAACATATGATATAATGTAGCTAATCACATGTAGAAAAGCCAGGAGAACGGACTCCTATCAATTATATTACACCAAACTGTAAAATATGTCGGTTCTCTGAACAGGTTTGTGCCTGTGTGTTTAACAACATGAACTACCATTATAAATATCTTCATACACAGAAAATCGCACAGTGTATCACTTTTACCTGACAAATCACATAACGCATACCATATATACCCACTACTGTACTCTGATCAGCTATCAAATCCAGTTACATGTAAGCAGTTACCCGAGTGTATTGTCACTGGTGTCTACTAACCTACCATGCGGGTAAATATGTATCTAACGTGTACACTAACATAGGCTGTGCATCAGTTTACACATCAAAATTTATTTTGAGATAGATGGGAGAAATGCTCAGATATCTCGTCTTTTGTATAGTTTGCTGGCATAATATTTATAGTTGCCCGTTTTCATATCTGTTTATGATGTATTGCACCAAATTTGATTTGCTGTATATGTGTCAAGCGCACAAAGTGGTGAAACTGTACGATGGCTTGTACATACAAAGATGGCGGTGATGGCAACTCAATGCTCCATATAGTAGACAGTAACAAGACTATATTCAAATATGTTATTTTCATATATCGCATCACTCTCATGAAGCAATTATCCTTGACGTCTAGTGTATCTATCTATGACATATTATCTTAGTAAATGAATAGACAGTGATGATATAGAGAATACACCTATAGTGTCGTTTGATATCAAGTTTATCAGGCAATGCTAGGAAACGCGTAGCAATTACGTGGCTCGCCGAGGAATTCATACCGTTTCCGAGCCGACCCTGATAAACTTGATATAAAAAGACAGTATTCTGGTATTCTATTCATCAGGTAAATCTTTATTCAAACCATGATAAAATATAACATATTTTTCGCTGAAGAGACGGCGGACTTGTTTACGCTGCGTGATTACACTGGCGTTCTACCAATGGAACGTCAGCTTTCAATTCGTTGTAAGCCGGATATTACAATACCTGATACGACAGTATGTTATCAGTCAGTATTAATACGACCAATACAACGTTCGTTACCTGATACACAGCTTTGTACACTCGGGTATCATTGTCACCATGTTGCGTTCCCATGTAGGACCGTACACCTCTGGCTGTGGAGTGCATATTATACCCGTGTCGAAGTTAATTCTCGCTCGTCACAGATGTACCAGGTCCATATTATTAGCACGGCGTATTTAGCTAGATATAATGTATCTAATGTAATGGTTAGCGATCATACTGATCATAATGGCCATGGTTGCATTTCTATGATGCCAGGGTGTGCATTGATATACATAGTTATCCCTGTCTTCTATAGTCTCCTTCGTGAATATTGCTTTGTTTCATAGATACAGTAAATATCCCAATGGCGACTGAACTCCAGACGTCCAAGGTAACGCAAGTTAACTGTCAGACATTCAAGAAAGGGGACAAAGTGTGTATACAACTACCAGAAGTGGCACTGAAGGAGAAACAGAAGGGACACGGTGGATGGAGTGTGAGGATGACGGAGGTAAGACTCATACTGTACTGGAATGCTCTGGCTTCGTGTTGTACATAGACGATACCAGGCTAGTGTAGTTTGATATCAAGTTTATCAGGCATATATAGGAAACGCGTAGGAATTCCGAAGCGAGCTTTCGGAATTCCGACCGTTTACGAGCCTAGCCGGATTTTGATATCAAAATACACTAGCATTGTATTATCTTTACCGGGTAGCGTTTTAGGCTATCGAATGAGTATTTTTTACGTGAGTTTCGTTACCAGGTAACATTTTATGCAAACCATGGTAAAGTTTTACATAGTTTTCGTTGAAGAGAACGCTGACTTGTTCATGTTACATGCAAGTCATTACACTTGAAATAATTCGGCAACGTCACGTGACGCCGCTCGACCAATGAAACATCAGTTTTAAATTCGTTGTAACCCGGAATATTCCTATCAGGTGAATGCCTGATACAACATTATGCTATCAGTCAGGCCGTATTCGGCCAATACAAGCTCGTTAGGCAATACAGATTCGTATTATATACGTGCATTCGTTTCCCGTTGCGCCATTACGTCACCAGACCAGTTCAATGTTTTTAATTGATGGGGAGGATGGGGAACCTGCATCACGCGACGTGTACTGCGGCCCCGGAATATGTATACGTACGTCAGCTGTTTGAATGAAACGGGTTATCAAAGTACCGAAAGTACTGCCTTTGCAGCAATATTCTCAAATTACACGATATTTCCGACGGAAATGTAACAATAACGTTCGAGCATGTCCAGCTGTGGGTTAACGTTTGCCGTGACACGAGGGAACTGTTTGAACCCCAAGGCCTAACAATTATCTTACATTCCGTGATACACGTACATTACATTATTGATAATTCGCCAAAAATGCTAAGTAAGCCAATCGCTTGTCAGTATGGAACTCCGCTTAGTTCACATATTAAAAGACTTAAATCCAATGAGTTATATATTACGAGAGTTAATGATTCGCCAGGAAATGGAAAATCAATACTCGATTGGGAGACTGCATTATAAACCTGACTAATTATGTGTATGCTATTGTTCACATGTTGACTGTTTAAGGAACTATATGTTGCGGTCGCTAACGCTCCCTTGCATTTAATTCTTTAAAATATAATATGAGAACAGGAACTTCTACATATTATATCATTTCAGTTCATTGGACAACATGGCGTCGTAAATAGAATGGACGATAATGGTGACGTCGTTGTGACGTTCGATGACAAGGAATGGCAACTCTACTCTGGTGCCGTCGTTAAGGTGAAGTGTCCGTATAATATGGCTTTCACTGGGAAAACGGGGCTTATGTGATGTGTGGCCAGTGTATATCCTGATCAAATAGCATAATCATTTGCCTGATAAGGCTCTATATTGCTGGTTAGAGTGGTGGCAAGCGTTTCATTGGTGGCATGACGAACAGTACAATACCTGGTAAGACTACGCGGATGCGCCGGCTGATCTGGGGCTACACTTGTCGCACAACCCACAAGCCCTATTTCTGCAGTCACATTATAGTGAATATATTTGACACGGGTGAATTCATGCCGCAGTATGCCTATAAGTTAACCATTATGCGTCGGGTGGATTCTGCGGAACATATAAAGTGGACTCAGTCTATTGCAACAAAAACATCCGGATTTGAACACATTCCAGTTAATACAACTTGGTAATACACGACAGGCAATGTGGGAATTAATTAAAATCAAACCGTGATTGTCGACTTGTTGTCAATCAGTGATGAAAATGATTGTGAAGTTGTTTGATAGGTTCCAAAATCCTGATTTGCCTCAAATGCAACGTACATATTAGACACTCATCTAAAACCGTGATTGTCGACGTGTTGCCAATCAGTGGTGAAAATGATTGACAAGTTGTGTTATGTCTATCGGCAAGTTGTGTTATGTATATCATGTTACATGTTCCAACTCCTGGCGTGTCCCAAATGCAATGCACATACAGACTAATTAGTGATCCACTCTATTAACTACTAGCCAGGAAATGAAAATGTGCGCCTTTTTGTAGGGAACACACTTATGCATGCCTTTGGCATCGGATTTTATTCATATGTGTTACATCCCTTAGCCCGATGGGGCAGCTACATGAGATAATCATTGGGGATGGGGGAGGCGGAGGGCGGCATTACAAGTAATGGCTCTGATTGCAGCATGTGCAGCTGTGTAAATGTCTGCCATGATTGCTTACACAAACCATTTCTTGGGACAATTGTCGGGGTGAGGGTCAGCGTTGGTACATTGTCAGTTGGTTAATTAACGACCAGACACATGGACATATATGTGCGCGTGCGTATACGTTGGAAGTCAACTTCGTAATAGCCTGGCTACAGGCAAGATGCGCACCCGAGCGGGCGCATCTACGGGACGCCAAGTGGGACAATGCTCAATTTTGTCAACAAAATTCATTTTTGTGCCACAAAAATCAATTCTGTGTCACAAAATTCACTTTTGTGCCACAAAACTCAATTCTGTGTCACAAAATTCAATTCTGTGTCACAAAATTCACTTTTGTGCCACAAAATTCAATTCTGTGTAACAAAATTCAATTCTGTGCCACAAAATTCAATTCTGTCAATTCTGTGTAACAAAATTCAACTCTGTGTCACAAAATTCAATTCTGCACACGCATGTAAGAAGGACTGCCATTGGTCAGAAACGCACTGGAGAAATGGGTCACGGTCGCCGATCTACACATTCAATGTCGATGATTCATTTCTCATTCTGCCGATGATTCATTTCTCATTCTGCCATTTTGCTTCAACTATCTCCAAACAGTCAAACGTTGACAAACCCATTCGTATTTAAACTCATTTGCGTTATAATTGTACACATAATTCATGTACATGTAGATCTCCCGCGAGTACTGACGACCTCATTTATTGTGTATCGCAAGGTACATCTGACCCAGTTAAATCAATAATACACGCGCTGTGACCTGTGTTCTGACTGCTGTCTGTGTTTATAAACAGAATGTGGGTATTCGGCCATTGAGGAAACCATTTGTAGTATTTGTGTAGATACCATGGATACTAAGATGGTGTATACTGTAAATAATGCATGTAGACACATAGTTGCGAACACGTAACTTCGCAACTAGTAGACACAGATCCAATATCATTTGTTTCACAAGGTTAGATCTACTGTTAGAATACGACGTCATCTAATGTCATTTTCGAGCATAAAACGTTACCTGATAAATAGAATACCAGGCTAGTTTATTTTAATATCAAGTTTATCAGGCTCGGCTCGGAAACGGTAGGAATTCCTCGGCAAGCCTCGGAATTCCTACGCGTTTCCTAGCCTTGCCTGATAACTTGATATCAAAATACACTAGCCTGGTATTCTCTATATATGGGCATGCTCTCAGGTCTAGCTATGTCCCGGCTACTTTATGTTTGACCCTGTTTACATAATTGAGGGAAAATTCTGAATATTTTTCTTATTTCTCCTTCAAAGTATATATGCTTATATGGTGTGACCACTCATTTGTAATCATAATATAACCAAAATAACTGTCCATAAAGAGTTTAATATTGATATATTGGGTTATATTTTCGCATTGAAATATTTAAACCTGCAAGTGTACTCCACCATCTAGTAAAATGGACTAAGACCGATCTCAACAAATCAACGTAGAGATGACATAGACTATCCTACGCAAACTAATGTTTGTGGACAAAACTGACTTTTGTGGACAAAACTGAATTCTGTCCCACAAAACTGAATTTTGTTCACAAAACTCAATTCTGTCTTACAAAAATTGAATCCTTTATAACAAAAATGAATTTTGTATATCAGAATTTTACATAATTGGATTTTGTGATTTTTAGTGTTACAAAACTCAATTTTGTCTGGACAAAATTGGTTTTGTACACATAATTAACCTGTCCTGCATGGCGCCCCGTAGCATCAGTGACGGCACTGTTCGCCACCGAATTGGAAAGTTACTGTATTGATCTACCGAGGCACGCTATAGGTATTGCCCAGTAGCCTATTTCATCAAAATTGCAAAGTATACTTATTTTGCTAAATACACCTTGAGGAAGAAATTTTTCATTTAAGGATAAATTTATTAATTTTAATGATACTGAATTTATTACATTTTCACAGCCATTCAGTATAATAATTATGCATACTTTTAATCATCAAATATATGCAGGCGTTTGTTCTATATGAAATAATGCATTTCGGGAAACATAAATTGTTACTCCCTCAAAGTAAACTTTGCTAGGTAAGTATGCGTTGCAATTTTGGTGAAATAGGCTACTGGTACGATGACGAACAAGGTAAATCCTGACTACAGAATGTGGATGATGCAGGCTAATCCGAGGCTAACCTGATTGGCATGGTGTCGTGGCATATACTCTCATAGCAGTAGCAAAAGACGAACGCGAAACATATACACAGGTAATTCAAATGTGTATCATATAATATACATTGGAAGATAACTTCGTAATGGCAAACACGACACGCATGCCCACCTGCACTGACATATCAGTGGCCACACCGTTACTTGTTAGCTAGAGAACCAGTCTAGATCACTGTAATAGCAGGTGTATCAGACTCGTCTTGGAACGGGTAGGATATCGACGGCGGGCCTCGGATTTCCTACATATTTCCGAGCTTTGAATGATAGACTTGATACCAACAGACACTAACTAAAGTTAAACTTGGTATTTTGTATTTGTCACAGGTGCCGGCGTTAAATTCTGGAGACAAAGTTCGAATCCTTGACAACAAGGACAAGGTACAGGCTATGCAGAAACGTCACGGTGGCTGGGCCACCGAAATGACTCCGGTATGCTCATGATTCCATAATTACTGTCTGTTTCACGAAACCTGCCCAAATTTTACGGCTATCTAAACAATGCAAAAACAATATTGTTTCGATAATATTAAATTTCATATAAACAAATAAGAATAAGCCTTCCTTTTATTGGACAAATATTGATTTTATTGCGAAACATGATTTCTCTATGGGAATTTAAAACCGGGAAAAAGAACTGGAGAACTTGAAGTCGAAAAACGAGGTTTTAACACAATGCTTGGTAATGGTTTAACTAACAAAACAAACGATACATTTTGAAAATCGGTTCACTGTTTCTAAAGTTTCCCCATTTTAAATCATTTTCAAAATGTCTATGGGGATTTAACATGGATAAATATTGTTTTCGCAAAAATTATATATTGGACGAAATTTCACGAAATGATAAGAAGGCTCATTGATTCTTAAACACTTTAATATTATGAAAAAAAATATTGTTTTTGTATTCGAAATATACAAATAGAGAAAGAAACGAGAGAGAGAGAGAGAGAGAGAGAGAGAGAGAGAGAGGGAGAGGGAGAGGGAGCGTGAGAGGGAGAGGGAGAGGTGGGAGGGAGAGAGAGAGTGGGACAGAGAGAGGGACAGAGAGAGTGGGAGGGAGCGAGAGAGAGAGAGAGAGAGAGGGGGAGGGAGAGAAAGATAGAGTGGGAGGGAGAGAGAGTGGGAGGGAGAGAGAGTGGGAGGGAGAGAAGAGACGGAGAGAGTGGGAGGGAGGGAAGAGGGGGAGAGAAGAGACGGAGAGAGGGGGGGAGAGACAGTGGGAGAAATACTGCATTGGTATATTCATATGACTAATACATGATTGTATGGATAATCATGATAATAAGCAAAGAGCAACAAACACAGTATAATTTAATATGCTATGCTAAATCATGAGTACGCTTACAACCTTGCACGTCACATCATGAATACAATTATTGATACATGTGTTATGGGTATCATACAGTTAGTACTGTACAGTTTACAGTCCTATGCCACTGTAATAGTGATGTTTAATTTCAGTTATATACGATTGAACCTTCTTTGAATGTTATTGTGTTTTGTCACTAGAAGCACGCATTAAGTTTTCGATATCAGCTACTATATTAATTATAATATACCTTGCTCCAGACGTTGGGGAAGGTGGGGAAGGTGGTGAAGATCGACTCGGACGGCGATGTAGCTGTGGCGTTCGGCGGTCCAGCCTTTGTTTACAATGCAGCGTGTTGCCTTCCTGTGGAGGTTAACGAGGACGTGGATGTCATCACGGATTATAACACAGCGACCGGTAGTGATGGTGCGTAGTCCAATAATTTATATTGAGACATATGCAGTGGTCAATTAAAAGGTGGGGGCTATGTACGTTATTGACTTACCCCCCGTTGTTCTACTTACTGACCCCTACAAATGTTCGATGATTTCTTAATTCCGGATAATCAAGTAACTGTACGTATGCTCACGTGGTCATAACAACAACAAGTACTGAAACTTCCAGGAGCCCTCCGATTCAAAACACGTAATACATTATTTTATTTTGTCCTTATTACGTAACGGATTTTTATGAAATATGGCGCATAAAACTCATCTTGTTAAGCTGCATTTGGTGGTCTCGGTAAGTTGGCCCAAACTTCTGTCCTTTTTGCGAAGGATCGATGTCCTTGTTTACTGACACGGAAATCGATTCTTCGCAAAAACGACATAAGTAAATTTCGTCTTCTCACTGAAGAAAATTGGATAAAAATACTGGGAACAAACTTCCCACGTGCATTGGGTGCAATGTGAAGTGTTACATGTGAATTGGTGTTTTGATCCCGACGTTTTTGCTTTTGTATTACATATGGTAGCGGCGTCAATCGCTGTCCTGGTTTACCACATGCGGCCCGATGCTGGAAACGCGAATATTTGCAATATTCGTGTTTCTGGTATCGAGTGTCATGAAATGGTTTTGGCGTCGCGCGGTCCTGGGCTGCACGTCGGATTACGGGATCATGATACATAACTTGTGTATCGTGGTTTCGTGATTTGACGTACGGCCTTGGCTCGGGCGACGTCATGACGTCCGGCTCATAACATCTGGTTTACTGATACAATATTGACGTTAGATAGGACTGCTAATACAGTTTCAGTCTATTTTGATAGAGACCATGTGGTCGAATATTTATGAGCTATATAAATAGTGACTTTCAAATAATGTGTATTAAATGTGCTTCCCTTCGGAGGTTATTGGAAATGATCAAATACGTATCCATTCATAAATGACACAGTCATACCGATTGCATGAACTATATATGATAATGAATAGTATATGGCTATGGCTAGAATTTTCTCTCACATATCTGGTGTCGCTAATTAATCAATACAGTAAATCACAGTTACTCATACAACTAGTATCATTTTTTTACTTTTTATCTACAAAATATCAATATACATGCACATATATCGATGTATAGAATAATTGCTCTAGTATCTCTATTGCATAACATTGGATGTTGGAGTGTACTGACAGTGTATTGCATGTACATATATCGATGTATAGAAAAATGCTTTATTATCTCTATTGCATAACATTGGAGTTTGGAGTGTACTGACAGTGTAGTGCATGTACGTATATGGATGTATATAATAATTGCTCTATTATCTCTATTGCATAACATTGGATGGTGGAGTGTACCGACAGTGTATTGTATGTACATATATCGATGTATAGAATAATTGCTCTATTATCTCTATTGCATAACATTGGATATTGGAGTATACTGACAGTGTATTGCATGTACATATATCGATGTATAGAATAATTGCTCTATTATCTCTATTGCATAACATTGGATATTGGAGTGTACTGACAGTGTATTGCATGTACATATAAAATGAGATCGGTTGAAATGCATTTACTTACTCAACTCAATAGGTGACCAGTATAGGCTAAATATATACCACTGAGTTTATGCAGTGCAAAACATTTAATGTTTGGTTTGAATTACTATGAGCGTCGTTTCGTATGAAATCAGTAAACTCTTAATAAATATCATAATACATTTTCACCCACATCAACTCCTTTGCATACGGAGCCCCGCAGGGGACATGTTTTTTTTTTTATTAATTTGTTACCACGAAATAACAATTTGTTCCCTCAATTTAACAATTCGTTTCCTTGAATTAACAATTCGTTCCCACGATATATCAACGAATTGTTATTTCGTGGGAACGAATTGTTAAATGGAGGAAACGAATTGTTAATTCGTGGCAACGAATTGTTAATTCATGGGAACGAATTGTTAAATTAAGGGAACGAATTGTTATTTCGTGGGAACTAATTAATAAAAAGCAAAAAATCTACGTCCCCTGCGGGGCTCTGTACCTTTTTATACTTCACTATGATTTTGACATTGAAGAGGTCGGAGGCTCAAGAGTTAGCGGGGACAATGAAGACAAGGATGAGGACAGTGACCAGCTAACTCGCCTAATGGCACAACTTCTCCTCCATAACGTGCTGCAGAAATCGCAGGCCGCCGGTCCCAAGCACTTTGTTTCAGCTGCAGCAAGCAATGATGTTCGCGTCGTCAAAGCAATCCTGGAAGCACAGCCGGATATCGTATGTATCACCAGTTTCTGACACGTAAATCTACAGAACATCCCGTACCGTCCAGCATGTTGGCACTAACCCGATATGTTGGTCTGTAATTCAGTGCGATTTACGGACAGAAAGCACAACGGTCATTACACTGTATAAATGAACCGGTACGCTGTACATAAAATCATATATAATACAATTGTGTTTGACGCGATATTGAAATAATGTGACATATGATGAAATTACAGAAAAAGAACAGTTGTGCGTTCTGGCTGTACATGTAAGTCGCCCTGCGTTACAGACAGAACATTCGGGTTAGTTGGCCACGCTGCTATCATATACAAGGTGCATGATCACGTGGTTACAACAACAACAACAATGGCTGAAAGCGTTGATAGCGCTCCCACTCCAAAGTAAGTATTATTTGATATTAATAGGAAACGATTTTGTTTATATCGCAGCAAACGCGTCTTCATGAGCTGCATTTGGTGGTCCCGGCAGTTCGACACATATTTGTGTCGTTTTTGCGAAGAATCGATTTCCGTGTCAGTACCGAAACCACCAAATGCAGCTTAACAATCGTTTGATGCGCTATATGTCATCAAAATCCGTTGCATAATAAGGAAAACATAAAATAATAGGTACTTTGAATCGGAGGGCTTCTGGAAGTGTCAGTACTTGTTGGTGTTGTTGTTGTAACCACGTGATCATACACCTTGGTATAGAACTGGTACACGTATTGTACATGGTACTCCAGATGGGAACGCGTAGACTATGTCTTATCGTACCTGTGCAGACTAACATACATATGCGACATGCCATGTGATAGTATACGTAAACAGACGTGCGATATCCATAAAAAATAAACAGTTAGACATTAGTCCGTTATCTATAGTATGTTAAATATAACTTTTTTGGGGATTAGGTACACTATATATTTTTTAAATGGAAATTGGACATGGAATCCGAAAATCGATGTTGCGATTTGCGGAAATAACTTTTTACCCCTTGATTTTGAATAACTTTTTTTTCTCATTATGTCTCTTTTATACGAGATATTTTCTCAAAATAAATTGCGAATTTCAGATTTTCAATCAATCTATATCCGAATAACATATTTTTAGATAGAAACATAAAACTGCTGTATACCGCACGGCCGGGTACTCAGTCTTGAAACATCACTCGCAAACGCGTGGTTGAAAACATAAACCAGTTTGGTGGACTGTATATACCACCGTTTATTAAGAAAGGTACATTTGTGTGTTTTACAGTCGACATTGCTGACTTTCTGGAAGACACACTTGGTGGTAAAAGAACTACACATGATACAAGTACCGTGATATTTCAGAAAGACAGTGATCAGGGGATCCGATCACGCTACCTGTGTGCATACAGGATAAAAGTATCATAACAAGTAACCCCGTACCACACCCGATCGTACCGTGTAGTAAGTATAAACCACCGTGACAGTCGCCGTCGTCACCAGAGGCTGACATACTTTGTTCAAAGTCAGTGCTGCTGGTGTTGATGACACAAAACAGTTTCATTGGCTTATCTCTTACATATTATCTCGCACCTGGTCTGATTCCTGGCTGAGCAGGATATTTTTTATCATTCTCTGGAGCTCGATAATTGACACGAATTGGGACCATGCCAATGTTGCCGGAATTAGCACACGCCTGATCAACTCTAATAGGTGTTGTGGTTTGTTGTTGGAAACGATCATCCATCTGTTGTCTCATGTGATATGGCCAAGTCGAAAAGATAGTGAAGATCATTGATTCGAACCTCCAATATAAGGAAACATGTGTATGTCACGGCTGGGAGAGTTGCACGTCGTTATGGCGTATAATCTTCAATTTTAATCTCTGGAATCGATAATGCATGGCTATAAGCAGATGTGTATGGACCAGCAACTACAAGACAACTCTTGAATGTTCAAGGAAATTCTCTCTATCACCTGATCATCATACGTATGTCCCTCAAGAATAAGTACCCCAAATATTGAAGATGTACACATCGGGAAATAGGAAACAGACGATATGTGTTTGAATCGATTGATTAAAGGAAACAAAATATATGCATGAGTATGGGTTTACACTGACTCCAATGTCACTATTTAACCAAGTGGATAAGTACTCACATGCAATGGCAAATCGAAGTTGATACACGCATCTGAAGAGATGCCAACTAAACTAAAATTGCCATTTTCGATGGAATGATAACTGTACAAAAGCTGGAAAAGTAATAGGCAAACATACAGACAGTCGAAGATCTCAGCAAATGTTTCATCAATAGACTAATGCAAGACGTGGTAAACTATTATACATGATACAAGGAATACTCATGCAACCATAGAAATGAGGAACAAAGGACAGCCACATGTACAGTACCAGGTTATGGATGGCACAAAATGTAAGCACATCTCCATGAAACGAGTCCTGTCCCATTGTAAGACGAAAGAAGACCTAACAACCTGCTTGGCAAATAAAACTCATAGCGCACAGGTCTGAAACAGAGAAAGTCACGATCGTCTCTGCAAATGGAAAGACAGTGTGCAACTGTGAAATACTGTTTGATAGCAATAACCACGAGGAAGCTTACACTTTTATAATTCACCATGCAATATTGGCTGACGTTCGGAATCAAACTAATGTAAAATTAATGAAATACTCCCCGGACACTGACGCACTAGTTCTGTTAACATGAAAGTACAGCCTCTTACGCAGTGGTACATCAATTTCAATGGTATCTGGGGTTGGTGACATGCGGTCTTATGGACGGAAAGCAAGGAAAAGGCATTGCCAGCGTTACAACCGTTCTCTGACGCTACGTAACAGGGAGAAGGTGTCGTAGATGCCTTCCAGATGTTGCTCGACTGTGATTCCGTCTCAGATCTAACATACGACACGTTGGCTGAATTTGTTTTCCGGGCCTATCTTCCAAAGGGTGTAAACATTACCCTCATACCCGAGCAGACCGGAATATGAGGACAAGCTACAGTTACTCAGCATGTACACATTGCTCGTGTTGGACATGTATATTATCAGGACATTGATGTTTGCATACATCCACACAGATCGGACGTTTCCACAGTACATATGGTAATTATTAAAATGGTCAGATGACAGTCACGCCGCGTTAGCATGCACATATCTTTGTAAGTGTAGTACAGAACGAAGAATGATGAGGATACTTATCTTGAGAATGCCATTCCATCTGATGTTGACGGTGATTCTGATGAAAGAACCATTGCCGAACAACATCAGCGACTGTGACAGTAACGTTTGCAGTGCATACATTTGTATGTAATATTAAATCTGCACCAGAAAAGACATTATCGGAACACTTGAACAACTGATGTATTATTTGATTGTCTATATATTCTACATTCATACATGCTGTTGTGAGCATCGTCCTCGCCACATGTGTATTTAACAATATAGCTAATAAATGATATAACCAGTTGTACATGTTATGTGAGGTAAATATGCATCCTAAAACATCACATACCAAAGGTAATTGAAGATAGTATATCATTTTCCATATGTTACCTTCTAAGGGACACGTTTTCTTCACGTGCATACATATATATACTTATTGTATACGTATATGTGTGATTATACATTTCACAGTATGTATATTTGTATACTAAATACACGTATAATCTGTTGTAGTTACAATGGCTATGTACATTGTAAAAACATATGATCTAATTCCTCAACCATAGTTCAACTGATAAGCCCACACTTACGTATATGTATAACGCGGCGGCCATCTTGAAAACCGCGGCTATTTTACAAACTTCTCTCTCTGATATTATATTTGACTTCCTCATAAAGTATTAATCACAACAAGTATGCGATTTTCACATTTAAACCAATAGTATATTGTAATGGAACCATCTGTTCCATTTCAGTAGATTCGGTCATCATGGTCAGACACAGATATTCACTATTTACACAACCGGCTCCAGCATGTCAAACATGCATATATCTACACGGCAGTGTTGTAAAGGATCATAGTTGTAGTGTGCCATCCCGGAGACTGTATGAACCAGTGAACGGCCGCTTATTATTATGTGTGTTGCCGACTATTGACACCAGACATTTCGACATTGAAGCAGATATCTTTCTTGTGTCTGACAATGACTGCCTTAATCTTATATCATATTGTTGCTTATTCATTTCTGATAATGGAAAGTAATGACTCGCACGCTATTTGTTCGTATTGGGTGTACGAGAGATGAGTTTGGGGAGCCGGGTGTTATGATTTTCCACAGAATTCACTGCGTATTTTCGTACCTATTTTCGTGCGAGCAGCCTATTGTAAGGGGTTTCAACCAATAATGTATGTATCACTACAATAGTCTGATCCATAGCGATCGGCCACATTAGCGCCCGCACCGATTATCTGGTCACTAGTCTAGGGGACATATTTATTTGTGTGATTTTGATGGCTGTATTTTGTTTCTTTGAGATGGCAGACATTTTTCATTTAGCGTCTCTAGTTACCGAGCGCTGATTGGTTAACGATATATTTGCAGCGGGAAATTTGATTGGGGCTCGCACTGCTGCTGCTCGCATCTCGTCTATATAAAGGAGGCGAGCTGCGCAAATCATTAACTAACTTGTCAGTCGACTGACCCACTCATATTGTCAGTAACCGCTAGTGACCTATTGTCGACTCAGATAACCAGTTAGTTCCCGTCACGCTGAGTAACTTAGTACTCTGTCACATAGTAGTATTAGTTAAGTTCATTTGAGCCATCCTGATACGAGGCTAGCTCTTGCATTAATAAATAAGTATGAGTTCAGACGCTCGTTGTTGTTAACTTGAAATCCAGATAGACAGTAATAACACTACCGTGCTGCCAACCAGGGCCGGGGTGTTGGTTACAATATGTTACTTAAGTGCGGATATATAGCAAAACTAGGTAAAATATGGTGGCCATTTTGAATGGAGGGTCGAAAACTTTATTTCCGCAAACCGCAACATCGATTTTCCGATTCCTCGTTCAATTTCCATTTACAAAATGTATAGAGCAACAAATCCCTAAGAAAATCCCTAAGACTAAAATACATAACAAGACGGACTAATTTTACAATATTGTCCGCAGATGACGTTGCAATAGAAGTTCACTTTTGCTATGACAATTTCATGTACTGTCGACATATTTTACAGAAAATAACACAGTTGTTTTTATGAAATCTCGCACATCGCAACTACAAAACCAGACGGCTTGTCTCATATGCACGGAGGCATGCAATGGACACGGATTTTTTTTATTAATTCGTTGCCAAGAAATAACAATTCCTTCCCTCAATTTAAGAATTTGTTCCCTCAAGTTAACAATTCGTTCTCACGATATAACAATTCGTTCCCTCCAATAACAATTCGTTCCCAGAAATGATAATTCGTTCCCTCAATTTAACAATTCGTTCCCTCGAATTAACGATTCGTTCCCACATATATAACAATTCGTTTCCACGAATTAACATTTCGTTCCCGTTGGAACGAATTGTTATTTCGTTGGAACGAATTGTTAAATTGAGGGAACGAATTGTTAATTCATGGGAACGAAATAATAAACAAATAATGATACGTCCCCTGCAGGGCTCCGTACTATGCACGGGTATCGATGTTAATTTAGTTGTAAATCTACCAATGGAAATCTAGCTTAACATACAAATATAACCCTCCCATAAAGACTCGTCGAACGTGTATTTACTACGAAAGCTACAGCAATTACTATTATTGAAGTAAAGAGAAAACACATTGACACCAGAACATACAAACCACATACGAACAAACAAGGCTATTCACATAACAATAGTATTGCTCAGTCAACGGATCAACAATATGGCTTATTATAAAACGTTCTAAGTCTTTCGTTTCCCATTGAACCACAATGGAACGCAAGCCGTCAATAATTTTCCATATTGACGTCTCGTGAGTTCATATTGGTCAATGCCGGAACTACGCTTCACCTCGCTAAATAGTCCTTCTAATTCATGACTAATTTGTTTACTACATTTATATTTGTATTTCTTTTCTTGGCAAACTTAAATTGTCAGTGATTTACGTATATACTAAAAAGCTGATTTAATTTGTATGTGAATATACATGTAAAAACCACTCGTTCAGCCGCGCAAATCGTTGCGGAACTTGTGCATACAGTCACATAAAAATATAATAATATATAAGTATACATACTAAATCCGATAACAGACAGGTCGTCAAATAAATGTACAGCTGTGCAAGAAAGAGGAAGTTTCTACAGACAACAGTAGCATTAGCAAACACAGATGTAATCAACAACATCAACAGGTGAAGTCAAATAAAAGCAATCATTTGTCCGAGTGTATGCCGCTCAATGTATACATCAATGTATGATGCCTATGGTTGCGCATTCTGTACTGAACTATTTTCGTTCTAGGTGAACATGAAAGAACAAAACTTAACTGCACTGATTATTGCCAGCCACCGTGGATACACGGATGTAGTGCGTGTTCTTCTGCAAGGCAAAGCGGATCTGGATGTTACTGACGACAAGGGTGACACGGCCTTGATGGCGGCATTAATGAAGTAAGTACCTCGATGCTGTTTTCACAGGCCTTACTGTTCGTTATTTAATATTGTATTGGTTATAACCTGATAACGTTTGTACAATACAGTATAATATTAAAATACATATTGCAAGCGTAGTTTTATTGCAGTTATTCATTCATGACATGGACTATAAAACAAACTGCTGCTACAGTTCATGACACAAACCCCTCCAAGTTCAAGTTTACTCAAACTCAGTCAAAGTGTGACACAGTAAATCCTAATGTATATAATTATGTAAGACTCAGATCGGGAGTCAGTCCCAGAACGGGGACCAAATCTCAGAACGGGGTCTAATCCCAGAACGGGGTCAATTTTTTCCAGAACGGGGACCAATTCTGCACGTTATGTTTTGATTTCGAGTCTCAATGACGGCAAAGTCAGTGACGTAATGTCACGCCCTGGCCGTATGCTTTCAGATAAAAAAAGACAACTAGTGAAGACGTCGGTACTTATCTAGGCCAAACGTACATTACCTAATGTGAAGTGTTTAGCAAAGAAGTGAATTAAAAGTATGCCTTTCCTGTTTCCATGACGGTCGTATCGTGTAATACCCCATGTGAGGAATTTTCCGGTATTTTCCAGCCATTTTCAGATGGACTTCACGTTTTTCGGCCCCTGTTCTGGGATTAGTCCCCGTTCTGGGATTGACCCCCGTTCTGAGACTGACCCCCGATATGGGTATTACATGTATAATATTAAACGTATACATGTATTAAAGTGACAGGCGTTATCAATGAAAATAAGGATGCAGGAAAGTAATAAAATCACTGGAAGAATTGATGGGGGCCTTTCCACAAGTTCTACAGTCATCACTCTATTGACAATATGAATCCTTGACCTCTATTACTGAGGCAAGAATGTGCTGTATTTGTCCTGTTCGTTGTCAATGTCAAGAATGAATATGGCTCTATAGACTTGCTGTGGCAATTGATGTTGACGTAAATACTGGTTAAAACAAGGAGCTGCTTCAATAACTGTCGTGTTAAACATTATTGTATTACATGGTTAGACACACTAAGTGCCTGAATGGACTCCGCTTATGAACGTGTATGTATTATCATATACACTATAACCTGAGGGATATATATTGTCACCCCTCCGGCATCGCCAGTATCCACGTCGTCGTAAGGATTTATGTTATTCCTGGGGATTTAGTCATTTACACAACGGCAAGTAACTTTGGTCACAATGTCCTCGTTCCATCGCTCACCACAACTCACCCAGCCATCAATGTACTGACCATAGAATGTGCATGCTCTTGAATAATAGTTAACTATTGCATTTAAGTAATTTTCTCAATAACCTTTTTGGCTAAGTTAATGGAAGCTGGTCACTGATATCTCAGTCATTGACCTGCTTTTTACTGTTGAATGACTTAGGAATGGTATGCTCTAAATTCCTGGTAAACCTAAAGTTTGCGTAAAAGTCGTTGTCGCGTCGCAGCAACATGTGGGTTACGTTAATAGCACTCTGTTACAGGTTCCGACTTCTGTCACTGACAACAACCGACCGACCCAACCATGTTCTTGATCTACGTTTTACACTTGAATGTATTTAAATTTATTTTAAGTTCCAAAATCCTGGTTAATATTTGACTTAATTGTTTTTATCAACAAATTAAAAATATAATTCAGCATATGTTGGTCACATCTGCCTTCTGTCATGATACCACAATCCACCAATGCACGCGTTGTGTGTTTCCATTCGCTTGAGTGACAAGTGTGTTGATGCTCTAAAATATGCGTTAGCCTTTGTGCTGAAGTAACTTTCTCATTATGTTATACTTGGGAAACTTGGACACTTGATCTATACTTCTTTATCGGATAACTGACCAAGACACACACACTTATCTGCGTACATAACCTGCATTTTCGGCTTGAATGACAGTAACATGGTATGCTTGAAATCCTGATTATCCGTTGCTTCAAGTAATTATCTCAAAAACCAATTTTCCTGTGGGAAATAATACTTTTACTGCTTAAATCACTTGGAAATGTGCATATTATTCATTGCCACTCATTTGCTTATGCTGATACAAATGGATCACACATTCACCATGTATCCACAAACAATACACCCATTAGCGGCATGATCTACCTTTATGTCACTCAATGACTTAATTAGTAATTAGTAACTAATAATTCTTGATCGGATTGCCGATGATGGTTTGTTTTGTTTTACTGTGCTCTTGTAGTCAATGTAATAACGATCCTCTCAAACTTCAGAAAAAGAGAAAATATTGCTGAAATATTGATGGACGCCGGAGCTAACGTTAATATGGTGAATAGACATAAATTGAGCGCATTGCACCAGGCGGCGCTAACTGGGGCTGACCATTCACTGCTACTACTCATCAGCAAGAACGGCAATGTAAACCAGCAGGTATAATATCAGTTATTCACGTAAGGCCCATAATGAAGTATTTTACGCATATATCATGTCTATGTTAACTTAATACGCAGATTTTCAAAGTGGGTGTAAAAGAGACTCACGTGAATAATATTTAGTCTTCTTGGCGTTCACCATTATAGTGTAATTGCATGATGCTGTGGTTTGTTAGAGAGAGCCTATGGCCCAGTATCACTGACTTCTAGGTTTTCTGTCGGTGTTACTCACCCTTAGCTTCTGGCTAAAGAACCGTCCGTGGAAGCACACATTTGTTCTATATTAGGGTTTTCTCCCTTAGTCTTAGCCTCTCCCGAGGGATCCAAAAGGTAGTAATGCTATTTACCCATAACTGTGGGTCTGTTCATGGGCATCAGGGCATGTCCACACGCCGATGGGCCTGGCATGTCGCATGTTTGTGTACCGCCTCCGAGTCCCTTGGTTTGAGTTTGTGGCCACGAGGTGCTCAATGACCATGTGTCGCTACCGTGGTGGCACTGCAAAGGGTTTGTGTACAGAGAGGCTGTGAACTCGCAAGGAAGACTTCACTCGGGGCTTCCTTGATGCGTACGAATGCTCTAGTAAAGTTGACAATTCACTCATTTGAGCTGAAAATAGCAGACACTGTTTTCTTTTGGCAGCCAAAATAAGTTACTTTTCAAATGTTTGCTGTTTTCTTTGCTCATTTATTCCCTATTTCATATATTAATATACATTTGATATTCAGAAATACATTTGTAAATGAGAGTATGCATGGCATTTTGATATATGGGGTATACATGCAGTACTGTTTAGACACAAGTCGTATCTGTTGTTCTGTCAGTAAATTCATATTGTATATAGTTGAACGGACCCAAGAAACTACCAAATTCATAAAGTTACCCGACACACATACCACATATGGGATCTTACATGAGTTACTATTTAATATCGTATTTGTTCAGCACGTTTAATGATGTCATAAGAAACGAGGCCATATTTACGCTAGGCTCGATGATAATTTTGATGTCAGATACACGCAGTCTGTAAGCAATATGTCTAACGTTATTACCATTTACATAGGATTCAGATGGTGACACGCCAATACATTGTGCCATTCTCAAGAAGAACAACTCGAGTGTAGCAATCCTGCTCACGGCACCAACCATCGACGTGACGTTGTGTAACAACAAAAAACATAACCCCGTCCGGTTCGCGTCTATGAAGAATGACGAAGTGTTAGTACATGTACATTAATTCATGTATCTAGGGTTACTGTTCTACCATATCCTAGCACATATACTGTGCTGTGAGTGTTGCATCATGAAGACATAGGGCTACTATTATAATAATTAATACTGTATGAGATTCGCAGCAGGGTATGGACCTTGTGGGGAAAATATGAATATGAGACAATAAGATATCAATATGTAGTTATATTAAGCATCCACACTTGTCTTTGGTTTCAAAAATAATACAACCATTTCCATGGCCACGGCGTAGTAAAAAAACTATTGTGTTGGCATGTGTCACTGTCAGCGCTATTAACCGATACAATAGGACATTATACTCAATCATTATGCAGGTTTTTTATATGCCAATTTGAAATGTTGGGTCTTGTTGTACCAACCCGATATGTCTGAATATGTACTATATGTGATTATGTTTGCATACACCTCAACATTACTAACGTAACATTAAGTCTATCGCAATATTCACGATGTTCTCTTTAATTCAATTTCAGATCATTATCAAACGTACTTGCTAAAGCTCCAGAACTGTTGAATACACCCAGCACAGACGGCTGCACTCCACTGCACGTTGGGGCAGTCAATAACAATATTGATGTGTTAAAGACACTGATACAGGTACAATTGTCAACACTGAGGTGAAAACAGACAACGCCTCAGGGTTACTTGATCTAGTGTTGAGGCTGGCTCACACCAATACATGTACCTGTGACTCGATGTTTCTCCTGATCAAATAGCACACTCATGTAGCCTGTTGGCGATCTATACCGTTTCGTATCCCGTCCCTCCGGCAATTTTGTCTGATTTACGGTAGGTTGGTAGGTGGGGAATTTTCTAATTTTCAATACAATTACATGTTAACTAATTTTAAATGTAAAATTAGGTTAAACATAGATTTTAGTACGAAACACCAATACCTCTGTTAGAATTGAAAATGCGTAAAATTGTAAAAAAAAAATAGCAGTATTTCCCTTATCTCGAAATTAATAGATCTATTTAAAACATATAACCTTTGATTCCATTACTAGATCATGTAAAATCTATCTAGAAAAGTTTCGTAGTATATTTACAATTTCTTTGACGTTTCGTTCGACTCCTCCTGCAATTGCTCCAGAGTCCCTTCCTCGTTTTAAATTCACATTTGACCATGTTTTACGAAATAAAAAAGACATTTTTATAACGTTAACATTATGAACAACGGTTATTTTTTCTTTGGGAGTTTCTATACAGTCATACAATTAGGATCATAGCTTCGTGAAACTAACCGTTAGCAGAATGATTACCTTTAGCGTATATCGCAAAGCAGTATGTAACATTGTGATCTATTTTGTATATGCAGAAGAAGGCAGAGATTGATCCATGTGACGACAAACAGATGACACCGCTGCACATGGCTTGTGTCGAAGGGTATTTAGACGCGTCACAACTGCTCGTGAAAAACGGTATGTCCTGTTATATTTTTTCAAAATGCTGAGTAGATAATTCCCCTAGTCAAAGAGTATCTTGGAAAATTAAATTCAAAAACATATATTGCATAGTCCTCAAAGGTAGCATATAATTAAAATCAAATCTTATTTCAGTAAAGTTTTAAAAATAGTCCCAGTGGCGAAGGAAAACACATTGTAGACATTTTTAAAATACAAACAGGACTCTTTCGCTGAATATTATGAACTGATATACCGGTTTGGGGATACTTCAATTACTCCACTGATAATGGTAAGAGCCAATCGAACAAAATTCAAATGTAACCAGGCTAGAACATATCGAAAATGTGTTTTAATGCAACTTCTGAAAGTAAAAGGAGAATCTCAGTTGAATGTTGAATACGCAGCCATGCGATTTTATCCCGTGCACAACCGAGAGAGGTCATGTACCGTACTACATGTACAATAATACGAATAAGATCACACGATACAGTGTTACTGAGTTATGGTATTTCAGTATTTTATTATTATCCTTTGAATTATGTTGTGATAAAGCTTAGCCAAGGAATTCCTTTATTACTGTATTAGTCTATTGAATACAACATTATTTACTAGACAATTATGGTATGTTATTGTAATGAAAACTTGCACGAAACGTGTATACAAAAATGAACGATGACAATGAGTTGCTGGAGGTCAATCAAAGAGTCCTAAAAAAGGTAAACCGGATGAGTTATCATAGCATAGCCTCGTGTTCGTGTATAATAAAACATGATAGTATAAATGACGTGAATGTATATCACTATCGTTCATTTTGGTTCTCATAAACACATGTGTGGTGTGGCTCAGTAGTATCGGTGCGAGTGAATGTAGTTAAGTTGCAGAACATTTGTTCATGATATCTGTTCGAGAGTTCGAACCTCGCATACATAGTGATGCTGACTTTCTACTTGCATCGCACAGAAATTGACGTATGTTTAATGGCATCAAATACAATAAATATAATACAATATAACTTAAAATCATTGTATGAACACACAAGATTCGAACTCATGACCTTCGGCATTGATGTCCGTGACTCTAACCCTTCGACTAAGTATGGTTTTATGAAGAAGCTCAGAATCCATATAGGAAAAGAATACGTGGACTGGTATATTTACCTGTTTCAACTATGTTGTGTTTAGTTTACGACCGGTTTGCTGATGAACAAGTAGCTAGTTATCGTCTGCCGACTATATGGTCCGAAACGTCCTACATCATTGCCGCAGATACAATCGCGTGAGTTGTGATGTTTTAAAACTCGATGTAAGTATGTATACGTATACATATTTCATTATTCTTAGGAATCCCCGTCTATTTATGCTACTGTGTGCTTTACGCATTTACTGCACATATTTATGGTATGCTAATAATGTATTATTTGTGTTTCCTATTTGCCGGACAGATCGTTAAGGTCCACCACCACCATTGATTGTCCCTATATAAACTAACCAATGGCCACATATTTTGCTATTCTCTGTTACTTTCAGTTTTCGTATGGATGTTGTGGGACCTATTTTCCCATAACCTACACCCATTCTGCTCTGGATATTCACTAATTGAAGTGTAGGTTTAATTATTGTTAAGAATTCTAAATTTAATCTCCTGTGACTACCCTGGTGGTGGCGCAAAAAACATCAACGACTGGAATTGAAACCGCCTCGCATGAAAAACATGCTACGACTTACAAAATAATCACAAAGCATATGCTTGAAACTGATGTAAATGACACATTAAAGGAGGTGTAACCAGGTTCTGTTTTCGCGATACACCTGTGTATGTATCATTTATGTATCGAATAAAACAAATTTCACAGATATCCGACAATTATGAGCCGTTCTTTTACTGATTTCATATTCCGGACAGCCAGTTTTTCCAGCCGTCACTGCATGACTAACTTCCCCTTGTGTTGCTTACGACAGTTATTTCACTTAGCGGTCACGTGGGTATATGACGTATGCGTAGTACAGCCGAAATGTAGGCATATTGCGGTTAGTATGCTTTACTTGAGTTTATTACAGCGCTGGTATAACAGACATACCATAGTACTGTATCAATCGAATCTGTAAGAAGCATCCTGATGTGCACAGTGTATCGATTCTTCCATTAATCCCTATCTGTCAAACTGGATTCAACCAAACAGCTTGGAATAGTTGTGGCCTCGCAGATTGAAAATACACCTGTCCCAGCATCCACTCACCTAATTAATCCCAGCGGCCAAGTCATCAGATAAGTGGTTTGCTATGCCGCATTGTTGTTGATACCCGGCGGGCAAACGTTTGAACGTAGCTTCCCACATTTGTCACGGATTACGACTGATACAAAAGGATTAAACCAATCAGCATGAAATGGGTATGGCCTTGCTGATTTCACAGGGCTCCAGATAAGTAAATAGTAATTGAGTATTGTCACTCTATACTTTCTGAAGCAATTGTGTATTTCAAAATCTTAATTGGGTAAAATGAAAACACACTACTCTTTATACATCAACAGACAGCAATTATTGAATAGTGTGCTTCGAAATGGAGACAATTCTAATGAAATACCAAAATGTGTTTTCATGGAAAATGTGCTATATTTGTGGTCTGTTTATTGTTTTATGCAGCATGATAAAGGTACCATAAAATGTTTATTGCTTTTTGATACTGGCTACTTCTGATTTAAATTGGGTTTTTGGCAATTTTAATTGGGTATTTAAGCAAATACGTAGCTTATCTGGAGCTCTGTTTCAGAATGCACCTGTCCCAAAATCCACTTTCCTATTTCCCAGCAGTCAAATCAGCAGATAGGTTGTTTGTTATGCCGGACAATTAATGACATCCGGCGGCATCCGTTTGAACGTAGCCACACGCGTGTCACCGATTATTGCAGCTCAAAATAAAGAATTCATTTCATCTCGAAATTGTCAAAACACAAGTATGCTTAACTGACACATATCTGCAATACATTGCAATCTACTACGAAATGTCGGAGACATTCTGTAACAAAAGAAGACAATGTGTAACAAAATACCAATTAACATTTAATTCCTAAATTTTCGGATTCTGACTCGGCTGTCTGTTTAACCGCGAATTACAACCGACTGCCGCACAGTTCATCCTCGATGACCATTGAAACCAGAGTATAGATATTCCAAGTATAACTAGGTGAATGAGATGCACTCACACTCAGCCTTTTTCACGGTCTTACATACCGGCTTCGTGCGATAGGAGAATGAACCAGCTAGGTTAAATTAACCGCCTCATTGCCTCCTTCATTTAATGCACATATTTTGAATGTATAGCAAATATTAATAAATTCGGAAACAAACGGGCCAACGGTCATTGGCTTGCCATTTTTGGGCTCAAATGCCCGGGTTTGGAAGGTCCTCGAGCCAATTACTACCCTTAAATACAAGATAATAATAAACTAGGTGAATGAGTAATCACGATTAACGAATATATTAAACGATAAAAACGAAGAAATTATGCAACAAATAAATGATGTCAGTTAAGTCCACACGTTATTCTGTAAGAAACCTGTATCGACAGGGTACTACTGCTACGTCATAGCGATTACTTTTACAGCGCCACCTCGCGCCAGTAGGTCGCATAAACAGGAGAAAAAAGCGATGACTAATTCATTGCCTGGCTCAGCATAGGTATCAGATACGGTGCGATATGAGAAATCTCAATACCACGAAAAATACAAACGAACAGCAAATCGGTTGTTATAGGGTCGCTTTTCTTGTTTTCAGTGCATTTTGAAGGAAATAAGTGATATTTAGTAAGGTGACCGTTAACATGCCTGTGAAATAGATTAGTGCAGTAATTGACCGGTTTCGGCAAGCAAAGGGTGTCTATAGCAGAACAAATCTGGCTTATTTTTAACGTACTACACCACGGATGAATATCAGATGATTTAGTGTGGTTAAACCTTAAAAGAAGTTTGACCCTTTAACAAATAGTAGTATGTGCCATACACCAACTATACGCACACGCTCTTCCTGTCCAGCGCTCGTACTGATAATTTCTTAATTTTCGGAATTAATCATGGATTAAAGTGTTTTAGATTAGTTTGATACCATCAGAACGTGTTTTCTGCTAGGAAAACATTTTTTTGTCGAGCCCGCTTGCGGAAAGCGAGACATAGTGATCACAATGACGTCCGGGTGTTCGTGCGTCCGTGCGTCCGTCCGAAATCTGCGTTAAAGTTTTTAAATACCTTATATCTCTGCATTCCTAACTCACATTGACGTGAAACTTCATATACTTATTAGTCATGATCCATATGTTCATGCTGTATCCCACTCACGCGGCCCCTGTGCCCAAGGTCAAGGTCAAATTACTTAGAAGTTTGCGTTCCGAAATCTGCGTTAAAGTTTTTAAATACCTTATATCTCTGCAGTCCCAAGTCACATTTACTTGAAACTTCATAGAATTATTAGTCATGATCCATATATTCATGCTGTACCCCACTCGTGCGGCCCATGTGCCCAAGGTCAAGGTGAAATGACTTAGAAGTTTGCGTTCCGAAATCTGCGTTAAAGTTTGTAAATACCTTATATCTCTGCAGTCCTAAGTCACATTGACTTGAAACTTCATATGCTTATTAGTCATGATCCATATATTCATGATGTATCCCACTCATGCGGCCCCTGTGCCCAAGGTCAGGGTCAAATGACTTAGAAGTTTGCGTTCCGAAATCTGCGTTAAAGTTTGAATACCTTATATCCCTGCAGTCCTAACTCACATTGACTTGAAACTTCATATTATTATTAGTCATCATCCATATATTCATGCTGTATCCCACTCATGCGGCCCCTGTGCCCAAGGTCAAGGTGAAATGACTTAGAAGTTTGCGTTCCGAACTCTGCGTGAAAGTTTTTAAATACCTTATATCCCTGCAGTCCTAAGTCACATTGACTTTAAACTTCATATACTTATTAGTCATCATCCATATATTCATTATGTGTCCCACTCATGCGGCCCCTGTGCCCAAGGTCAAGGTCAAATGACTTAGAAGTTTGCGTTAAAGTTTCTGTCAAAATTTGCGTTAACGTTTTCACATACCTACTAACACTGTAACCTAACCGTAAGTCAGATTTGCTTGAAACTTTGTATGCTTATTGGGCATCAAACTTCAAATAAATACACTCTGAGACCATCAAATGCCTCGGCTGGCTCGACATGCGGGCCGCGGCCATCTGGTCTTACTTGTTGGATTATATTCTTATTTAAGTTGGAAACTAAGAATCAGTGATTTTTGAAACCGTGATCCTGACCACGTGTATGTAAAACTAACTACCGGATTACCGTATTTCTTATACAAAACAACCATGGAAGTACAACATCTTCATGATGATTCTGTGATACCTGAAACATGCAAAGAAATTGTACATGACGCCGCCAACCAAGACGTCAGCTTTAATTACACGTGTGTGTGTGTGGGACCCGTCGCCAGCCGACCAGTTTGAGGACGTGTTCTATAGCATGACACATGACAACCACAGGACGCAACAAACATTTGTATCCGTCGTGTTTTCCCACGACTTTGTGTCAAAATTAAAAGCTGATTTCTCCAGCAGTGTAGATCATGAAAACACGTCGGGTATTTCTAAATGTCATACACACGTCAGTTGTATGCGTTGTGAGATTGTGATGGACACACATCAGAGAACTGTAGCGGTCACAGGGGCAGGCCACAAACTGTGGAGAGAGTGTCAATTTAACAAAATAGCAACTTCTCTATTCAAGAGTTTTGTAGAAAACGCAGACAGTTCCCACATCATCTTCGAAGAAAGCCAGCAGTTACATGAGGTGGTAGTGGATACTGCAATTAGGACAAATACGGCATCACCACCGGCCGCTAGCACGCCGTTCCTCGCGCGTCAGGATATTACCCATACGGATAACGGCGTATCAAATGGACGGCTGCTCCGGTCACTGGTGGAAACAATTGGCAGAATGGACAAAATGCTATCCCAACTGAAAGCTACTTTGATCAGTTGTATGGACAAATTAACACCTCGGTTATATTCTGAAGTTGCAGCACAACCTGTCGTTGAACTGAGGGAATATACCGCCCACATTATGCCCAGTAGATGTACGGAAAATAGGCCAGTTGTAAAAGACACCGTTACAAATCGCCTGCATGTAGAGCAACATCAGAGGATTTCCCCGAAAAACGCAAGTCAGGGCACACCAAGTCTCGAAATTCAATACGCATTACCCGTCGGTCAAATTACCACCTTCCGCCTTGTTCAGAGAACTTCTCGCCGGAAAACGTGCCATCCAGAAATGTCATTAATTGGTGATTCCCTGTTAAGTGGTGTGAACAAGAAAAGGCTTAAAGGGGAATTCACAAACATGCAATTGGGGGTGCGAAAATCCGGACAGTATCAGAGGAAATCGACATGTATGATTTTAATTCATTCTCCAATGTATTGATATATTGTGGCGGTAATGATGCTGCAAACGATACCGACATAGAACTGTTCGAGGAGAGGTACGATCAACTACTGGCGAAAATCAAGGCGGCAAATAGTGACTGCCATATATACATATGCAGCATCGCTCCGAGAGGAGTTATTGACGTTGATAACATAAACACTAGCATAGACAGATTGGCCGTCTACTGGTCGGACAAGGATGTGCAGTGTATTACAGACACTAACGGATTATTTTATGATAAGAATGAGATGATGCTACAAAGATATTTCAACCGCGATCGAATCCATCTGACACTTCCCGGGATGAGCGTTTGCTGCACGCAATACACAACCACATCGCCGTGGTTCATGACTACGAAACATTTGTTTTCGTGCGCCACCAACGAGGGTCTGACGACAGACGAGCCAGGGGAATCGTGATCACCAAGACGTTAGTCGGAACAACACGAACCGTAGTTCACGACGAAATGGACATGGAAACAATGTGATGGCCGGCTTGTGTTACTATTGTCGCTTAGCTGAACACAAAATTGCAGACTGTCCAAGTAGGTAGCATTTAGGCATTACTGCCATGTCGTGAAATGCAGACGGACACATAACATTACATAATAGATTTGCTCAATTAGATGCGCTGTGCTCCGTGTGTAATGAAATCAGGTGCACCTGCAATGAAGTATATGTAGGCTACTCTTCCCTGGACACTATCGAAATAAATGAACTAGACACTCCTATAATTACCAATTATTGTCAATCAGGTGGTAATTCAGCACAGCATGTGAACGTTTGTGAAATTACGCGACATGTCAAAACATGCGGTAACAAGATTTGTAATAATGTTTCTATCAATATATTACGCTCGCCACCGTATATGCAAAACCACAAGGACAATGAATCCACAAATATATTTAATTTAAATTTAAGCAAGAAATGGTTTAACGTTGGTTATTTAAACATGTTAAATATACAGGGCATATGTGCGCCGAATCTTAGCAAATGTGAAGAATTGAAATATATGTTAAAATCAAACGAAAATAAAAATCTGCATATTTTCGGGGTAAGTTAGACTAAACTGAAAGATCACAAAACTACAGGTTTATTTAAGATAGACGGATTTCAAACTCCGTTTAGTAAATACAATATTGACAATGCAGGTGGGGGTTAATGGTCTACGTTTCGTGATGGTGTAAATATAAAGCGTATGGATGACTTGGAAATGTTTAATATATCATGTATCTGGCTGGAAATTACCCGCGAAAAAGCAAGTCATTTTTAGTAGGATGTTTATACAGACCCCAGCACTCCAAAGTAGAATGGACTGACAGGTTTCAACAATTAATGGACAATAAAATGAACGTAGGAAAGGAAATACTTTTATTAGGACATGTGAACAAAAACTTGTTATGCGATACCACTATAATATAATTACATACAATCGCGTTGGGCCTTAGCCAGTTAATTAGTGAGGCTACTCGTGTAAAGATATCTCTTGCACGTTAATTGATTATATCTACGTAACCCATGGAGAAAATATTTCGCAAATTAGTGTTAAAGAATTAAATATCAGTGACCACTGTGCAATTTTATGTAATCGGAAGCTAAATTACATACCTAGAAAACACGCGCATCATGAAATCAAGTATAGATCATTTAAGCATTTTAATAGCATTTGTTAATTATGTAAACGCCGTTGCATGGGAAACTGTACGTTATTTTAATCATATTTATGACATTCTTGACGCATGGACGACACTGTTTCTTAACGTGCTTAACACTCACGCTCCTTTGCGGACACACAGGATTAAAACTAAAATACAACCTGATTGGCTATGATCCGAAATTTTAGATTGCATAAAAGACAGAAATAAGTGTAAAATTAACGGTAATTATGAAAAATACAAATTATTACGAAATAAAGTATCAGCTTTAATAGAAAAATCTGAAACGGATTCCTATAAATCTAAAATTGAAGAAGGCAATGACGACCCTTGTACTATCTGGAACTTATTCAAAGCAGTTGGTGCATCAAAACATGATGGTAAATCGGAACAGTTATTATGTATAAACAGTCTAACTGGTCAGCTATCCACAGAAAATACACATGTGGCGATTTTTAACGAATATTTTTCCACTATAGCATCTAATCTTAAAGGACCCATTCCAGAATCAAATTTTGATCATATTCAAAATTTAGTAAACGAACATACACCGTAAAATTATAATTATAACATTCCTTTGATTAATTAATATTCGTGAAAGGGTATTTAACATCATTAGACATATCAAAATCTACTGGACTAGATTTAATAGCGCCACGATTGTTAAAATTATCTGCCACCGCTATCTCGAAAAGTATTACATATGTAGTAAATATGAGTTTCACTAGTGTATGGAAACAAGCAAAAGTACATCCCATGTATAAAAGCGGTGCAAAAAAGACGAAGTAAATAATTATCGTCCAATATCAATTTTGCCGACGCTTTTAAAATTAATTGAAAAATTGGTTCAGAAACATTTTATGGAATATTTAAGAACGTTTAAACTATTGCATCAAACCCAGTGTGGATTTCGTACAGGTCACTCGACAGAATCAGCGTCAATTATTCTTCTTGAAAACTTTTTACAATCAATAAATCGGGATGTATTTTAGTCGACTTCGTAAAGCCTTTGATCGTGTTGATCACACAATTCTCCTAGATAAACTTCAACTATACAAGTGCAGTAACGTAAGCCTGGTTGGTTCAAATCATACCTGTAACAAAAGCACCAACTTGTTTCGGTAAATGGAGAAACATCTACATCTCTACCTATCAACTGTGGAGTACCCCAGAGGTCAATTATTTTTCTTTTGTTTATAAATGATATGCTACTTATTCTCCGTCAACACGTAACAGGAACCGATCTCTATGCAGATGATACAACGATTTATGACATGCAATCAACTGTAGGGGACTTAAAACACCGTTTACAACAAGCATTTGACAGTTTAGAATTATGGTGTGAGGCCAACGGCATGCTGCTTAATAAAGAAAAAACAAAATCATGTTAATAACAAGTAGACAAAAACTAACATGTTTGCGAGACAAAATGATCGAACTCAAATATGACAATGTAAGCCTCGATATCACTACCGGTAATAAAATGTTGAGTATAAATGTAAATTCCAGTGAAATGGCCAATTTAACGGTATCTCAAAAAAGGATTTCATCATATCTCTGGCTATTATCTCAAATCAGACCTTATTTATCTACTGATCACCGAACATTATTCTATAAGGCCTATATTCAGCCACATTTCACATATTACAATATAGTATGGGGAAAGTCGTCGAATCGAAATATGTACATAATAACCAAAATTCAACAGCGAGCATGTAAAATCATTCTGGGAAACGAATATATTGATTTACCAAACTTATTAGAATTACTCAACATTTTGACCTTTGACGAAAGCGTATTTCTCCAAAAAGCGAAGACTATGTAGAAAAATAACTAATAAAATGGCCCCCAATATTTATGTGAATTATTTGGAATGCGCACTAATCACTTGTAAAATACGAGTATGGTATTAAGGTCTGAAACAGATATGAAGTACGAAGTTCCGAAACCTAAAAGTCATCTATTTAGTCCCAGTTCAAGCTGCGTCGATGCGCAGTCGTATATGGGACTGTCGGGACACATGTACCACTTTTCGTCATGGCTCATCTTTATTATTTCTTCATGTTAAATTCAGGTATGCATACATCATGTAATCATTGCAATATGTATTCAGTATTGTATATTTATGTATGTATATGCACTTCTTAAGAGGACCTCGGGGACGATTGGTTCCGACCAACCGAGTGACCCTCTATAAATAAAGAATATATATATATATATATATATATATCATCAGATAGTAATCATGATACTTTTAATATAGGCCGAAAACGAACTGACTTATAACAAATTGACACATTTTGCATTGACTAGATCGCATATCCGGGTTGCAACGAATTCCAACAGATTTTGTATTGGTCGAGCAACCTCACATGACGTTATCGAATGGCATCAGTGTAATGACGCAACATAAACAATAAGGTCTGGTTTTATTCAAGGTATAGCCAATTGGATTACGGATAATTAGCTATTAATGTTATTATGACCACGATTGAAATTGACAACTGTAAGTGGCTTAGAATGGCAAAAGAAGCTCAAGTTGAGTGAGCATTTGTGCTGTCTGATGAGAGTTGTCTAATTTAACTTTGAAAATGACTAAGTCGAGTACGCAGAAAAATAGGTAAATTATAATAAAAGGTCACATGATAGATAGCGGTATGTGCTGGGCACTCAGTACTTATGAAGCTGTGCAAGTATGGTGGAACAGTATGTGAGAAACGGATCTAAATGCGAAATCTTAACTTTGACGATTTATTAGTAGTACGCAGAAAATCCAGGTAAATATCAAATAGGTCACATACTGTATAGTGGTATGTGGTAGGCACCCGTTTGGCTATGAAGTTGTGCATGTATAGTGGTTCTATGTGGTACAGTAACAGAGAAATGGACTTAAACGTGAAAACTTAACATTGAAAATGACTACGTCGATTACGCGGAAAAACTAGGTGAAGGTCAAAAACACGTCACATGTTGGATAGTGGTATGTGGTGGACACCCTTTGGTTATTAAGTTGTGTACGTATGGTGGTTCTATGTGGTACATGTATAGTAACGGAGAAATGGACATAACTACGAAAACTTAACATTGTGGACGAAACCCGCCGCCCGCCCAGCTTTCGCCACTCCAATAGCGGGGATTTAAAAAAAAATAAAAATGTTTACTCTATGGGAATTTAACATGGGATAATACGAAGCGAATGAACTGGAGGAGGAGTCGTAAAATGGAAATAATTGAAATTGAAAGTGACTGAAAACTTTATCGAAAAACATATATATATTTTGCATTGTATTAAGCCGTAACATTTGTGTATATTTCGTGAAACACACACTAAGGTCAGTATGTACACTGTAACACACATATACTTGCAGGTGCCTCACTCTCGATGTCTGACAAGGATGGAGACACGGCGTTACACAATTGTTTGATGGGACGGAGAATCAGCGGCGACATGGACTTGGTGAGTATTGGTGGCTCGCTGTAAAACATAGCGTTACAAAGTTTGCAGCAAATGTCGAGAACGCTTTAAATTATCAGTCTTGTATAAATAGGTTTCCGAAGTAATAGGTTACCGAGTATCTTCCCTTAGAGCAATTTGCAGTTTTGAAGTTATATTTGACTGATTGATTCATTTTGACATCATATGACTTAGGTTAAAGTTGTATGGGCAATGTATAAAAAACGCATTGCCGTTAGAAAGATAGTAAAGAAAATTAATAAACTACAACATATCTAAAACCATGACGTTCGGAAACCACATAGCCGTGCACCCTGTTATTCCTATAATGAACATTGCAGCTGGCCAGGATGGTCGGAGTTTCGGTGACCAACGCTGATGAAACTAAGGAGAGGATTCGGCTCGCATGTTTCCTGATAGAACAGGGCGCCGATGTTACCGTAACCAATAACAGGGGCAGGCGGCCGCTACAGTGCTGCTCTAATGACCAACTACGTGACGCAGTGAAACAGTTTGCCGACTCGCGTTCACAGTACGTTAATGAAAGTACTCTATGTATTCCAATTCGTTTTTATACGACCGTTTTTAAAAAACGGTACGTATTATGTTTTACCGGGCGGGCGGGCGGCTGACAGAAAAGGTGCATAGTTCGTGTACACATCTTCTCCGAAACCGTTCAGTCGATCGATCTGAAATTATACACACGTCTTCTACACATATTGAAGATGTGCACCTTGGTGTTTTTATGCCGAAACAATATTTTTTAACAAAAATAGCACCTTTTTAACTTAGCCATTTTGTCTACATTGCTCTATACAATTCTATATACGGTACAGAGTTTGTGTACACAACTCCTCCGAAACCGTTAAGTCGATCGTTCTGAAACTATATACACGTCTTCTACACATAGTGAAGATGTGCACCTTGGTGTTTTTATGCCGAAAAAATATTTTTTAACAAAAATATCACCCTTTTAACTTAGCCATTTTTTCTTCATTTTTCTATACAATTCTATATACGGTACTGAGTTTGTGTACACAACTCCTCCGAAACCGTTAAGTCGATTGTTCTGAAACTATACACACGTCTTCTACACATATTGAAGATGTGCACCTTCGTGTTTTTATCTCGAAAAAATATTTGTTAACAAAAATATCACCTTTTTAACTTAGCCGTTTGTTCTACATTATTGTATCCAATTCCCTATCATTTCTACTTTACACTCTACTTTTCTATCTCTGCCTAAATTAGTATACATGTTTAGCACAACGAGATGAAGAAATAATGCTATAGACTTGCAAATTCTCATTAATGTTTCTTGCCTTGGTGACAGCTTCACATTTCTGCATCTTCGCTGTCTGGCCCATATTCGACGGGCGTATTTTGTGACTTGCGGCACTCTTGTTGTCTCTGTGTTAGACCTGTGAGTATATGCGTCACGGGACCTTACACATAACTGAATATCTGTATACGTTTCACAGTCCGCCCCCGATTTAATGCACAAAGAAAACACAGAGGACGGACACAGACATGAATATATATATAATGCTACCACACATGTACATGATGTATGTGATTACCCATAGTATGGTGCGTACTGACCATGCTAAACAATACATGATTTAATATGATATTTATGCAATAAGTTTACTGATTATACCCCCGGCATACGAAGTATGTCGAGGGGTATACAGTTTTCCTAATTCCGTCCGTCCGTTTGTCCGTACAGACGGCGAGGTACTTGTGTGGCTAGAGAATATTGGGTAACTGCAAATACCATTCATTCCGTGCTCTTACGTGGCTATATTTGTCTCCTGCGTGGCTACTTTAAACAAAATAATAGGAACATAATTATGTATCCATCTGTAGGTACGTCCGTCTGGCCGTCCACGTTAAAGTTTTTGGGTACCCATTATCTCCATAACGGTAAGGGATTGACATAAAACTTCACATACATGTACTTCCTTATCATCATCCATATTTCATTCCATACCACACTCAAGCGGCCTTCATGTCCAATGTCAAGGTCAAATTACTTAGAAATTTGCGTCCGTAAGATTTGCGTCTAAGTTTTCGAATACCCATTATCTCTGCAACGTTAAGTCGGATTAACTTCAAACTTCATGTACTTCCTTATCATCATCGATATTTTTATTTCATACCACACCCATACGTCCTTCATTAATTAAAGCTGTACACTGTAATGTGTGTTCCTTCGCGGCCCCACGGGCCAGTTTGTTGTTGATGAGTATTTTATAACGTAAATTAACTATTTCAGAAAACATTAGAGAGAGGAACGACCGGCGTGTTGAACTATCTATCCACACTCCTGCCCATACACTAACGCCTGCGCTAATCTTGCAAATATGTGTAAATTGCTTTATTTTCAAGCAGCTTGATTGGCTGAGCCTGGGCTGTTCTACAGTTCAGGCTCAGATAATCAAATTGCTTGATTGCGAGTTGGTAACTGTCATTAGCTCTTCAGAAACTTGGATCATCTGGGCAATATTAAAGCGGACGGTCGTGTACATTGTGCCCTGGATGAGTCACTTATAACGCTAACATAATACAGTAGAACGAACCTCTCTAAACCGGACAACAAGAAACACATGTGATCATGATTTTAATGGGTTTCTTTGTCATCTATCTCAGGTGATGATGCCTGTTCGTGATAGCATAGCATTCAGATATGGCTCGGAATAATCAAATACCTGATTTACAGTGAAACCACGCTAAACCGGACACCCTGGGAGATCCCCAGGGTGTCCGGTTCAGCGAGGTTTCACTTTATATTTCTTCTCAACACAACAGAGGGACTGGCATGGTACAGAATATGTGAGTCGTTCAATATGCTTTCTTTCACCACCACCTGCGCCAATCTTTTCAACATTTGTAAATGTGTATATTACAAAATAATCGAATATTGTGATTGAAAGTAAGTTCAAACACAGCCAATCAAACTGTTTGATTGATAGTTGATATTCGCAATACATATTCAGATACGTTGACATCTTGGCAAGATTAACGCAGGCCGTAGTGTTGTTAATTTATAACACAACAGAGCGGTGGTTCAACCGTATTATTGAACGATCTACTCACAATACTTTCATACCGTGCGTCGGTCGTGGATGAGTCGTTCGTAACGTTAACATAACTATTTTAGAACACAACAGAGCGGTGGTACAACCGAATTACTGCACGATCTACTCACAATGCTTCCCATACCGTGCGTCGTGGGTGACTGCGACAATATGGCGGACGCCGTATTTAAGCCATGTGGACACAAGCTTTGTTGCCGAAAATGCTGCGTCAAAGTAAACGAATGTCCGCTTTGCAACAAGCATATCTCGGCACGGCAAACTCTTGGTAAGTACACGCACATATGAATAACTAGTAGCGATGGTAAATATATACAATTCACATAGTTATGTGTATAAGCACATCTGAACATTCAAATTCCTGAAAGCCATTAATAAAAAATATCACACTGTCTGTAAAGTTGTTTGTGAACAAGCGCTCATCTTCACATTGTTTCACGTTAACGACGTCAATTGTCTGTCGACGTTACATGCATACTGTCACATACATATTTTTCAGATGGTCAAAATATAGCTGGCGAGTCGTGCACGGTACAATAGATAGGGACGTTATCAGGCCTGGATCGAATCAGCATGGCGCATATCACCTTACGAGTAGTACGTGTTACTTGTCACCAGTAATTGGGACACTATTGTTACATGACTTCTGTTGTTCGACACCGCTCACAGCCGTGTTCAAACGTACAGTGCGTGCTGTTTGACAATGGCTATAGACAATGCTCATTCCGGGGCCAAGCCAAAACCTACGTAATGTATGACAGTAGTGTTTTGTTTATTTTATGACTGACGGTGAATTACCGAGATGTATTAGTGAAATATCACTTGATATTACACTGTTTAAAACTGTGATAAATACGGGTTTGAACTGTGGGAATATGACTTTTTAACTATGAAAATTATCATTACAAGTCGAACTACTTTGTCATGCGACAAGGGAGATAATTCCAGAGTAGGGCTCGTATTTAAAATATTTACCTGTTCTGATGCTGCTGTCAAGTCCATTATTAATAAATGTTCTGTTCTTGGTCTGCAATACGACTACTCTAGCCTCCATTGGATATGACGTTGCCAGGTGAATTACCTAATCTTACGGCAACTGTTAACCATTGTACAGTGTACGTACGAACAGTCGTCGCAAAATCAGACAATGACAGCCTGTTTTAGTGTTTATTCAGCCCTCGTGACAGTGGGAGTTTTTGTCAGGTTCTCGAATTGCCTTACAAACGGTCGGATCTGGTGCAGTATAATGATACCGGTACTGATAATGAGTAGATTCCTGTTGGTAAATCGTGTTACTTTCGTTTATCAGTTATTTTAAATCCAGATCGACACGATCTTCAATCTTCACACGGAATTAATCACAACTGGCGGCCATGTGCATGTCGAGAATAAATTTCGTTGATCATTGTTAATAGTATTGCGCCATGGGGGCGTGGCTTAAAATGTCAACTACATCAATAAAATGTGTATTATTGTTAATCGTATTATTTTATTGTTTAATTATTTATGTAAACTGTATTGTATCTATTTGAGACGAATATCAGCATAATAAATTATAAAATGTGGAATAATTTTTTATGCCACAAGTCATTTTAGTAAATTGGTCATCTTGAGAAATGAGTCCCCCCACATGTTTCCTAGCGAAGTCCTAGAGATACGATGCGGGTGCTAATGTACAATGTAATTACTGAATGAGCAAAGAGTGTAAATACTGTTACATGGCCATAAAATAAACAGAAAATGTGTTGTTTTCCGTGTAAGATCGGATTATTTTTCATCTCGTGACCACCAAACGTTATATTTTCACTCGTGAACATACTACGATTGGTGTTCACTGGATGAAAAATAATTCGATCTTACACTGAACACAACAAATATCCGCTATATCTTATAACGTTACTAGAACGCGCCAATACGTCACCGGATCAGTTCACAACGGTCGCACTGAACTTTTGAAATTGATGCGGCTAAATCACGCGACGTGTACTGCGGCCCCGGAACATGTACATGTATGTGTAAATCAGCTGTTTGAATGGAACGTGTTATCAAAGTACCAACAGTACTGCAAATATGCTCAAATTGCATGGTATTTCCGACGGAAATGTAACAATAACGTTCGACAATGTCCATCCGTGGTAAGCGTTTGCCGTGCCACTCGGGAACTATTTGAACCCGCGGCCTACGTCTTTGTGGTTCAAACAGTTCCCTCGTGCCACGGCAAACGCTTACCCACGGCTGGACATTGTCGAACCTTATATTCGAATACAACTACACGATTGCAGCTCCATTTCGTAGTACAGCTCCATCCCGCAGGGGACATGCATTTTGTTTATTAATTCGTTCCCGCGAAACAGCAATTACATAGTTCCCTCAATTTATTAATGCGTTGCCACGAAATAACAATTCGTTCCCACGAATTAACAATTAGTTCCCTCGAATAAACAATTCGTTCCCACGAAATGACAATTCGTTATCTCGAATTGACAATTCGTTTCTACGAATTAACAATTCATTCCCACGATATATCGTGAGAACGAATTGCGATATCGTGGGAAAGAATTGTCATATGTAGTGCCTATTTCATATTAACTAGAACAGTTCGCCTGCTATATTCAGTATTTCTTCTGACGTAGCATAAATCATGCTAAAAACTAAATAGCGCAGATACCATGACTGTTTCTGCCTTCCGTTACTTTCGCTGCATTCGGCCCATTCGCACTGTTCCGCGGTTTGTCGGCTGCTGCAACAGTTTCGACATTTTACAGTTGCTAATACATTAACATAAATTTCAAAGATTTCGAGTGTAAACTGCACTAGAAACGCGTCTCGCTAAACTGAAGTATTTTTAAGGGGGAAAAAGTGTCGCCGATGTGTGGTTTGAACCCACGACCCCCGTAACACTAGCACTTACCAGCTGAGCTAACCGGGCGATCGTGTCTCATCACCACACCCGGACACTACACTCCTCCCCTTATCCTTTGGGAGCGAGGCAGCATCAATCTCACAGCTTCATGCAACCCAAAGTACACCCAGGCACAGTCCTGTTTACTTCTGACACCATTTATAATAAGTATTTTTAAGGGGGAAAAGTGTTTGAACCCACGACCCCCGTAACACTAGCACGGCGCTCTTTCCAACTGAGCTAACCGGGCGATCGTGTCTCATCACCACACCCGGACACTACACCTCTACATTCACTTTTTAAAATCAAACACGTTCACATGTTTGATTCTAAAAAGCGAATTTAGGTTAGCGAAACGCGTTTATAGTGCAGTTTACACTCGAAATATTTGAGATTTATGTTAATGTATTAGCAACTGTAAAATCTATGCCAAAAACCCACCCCAAGCAGCGGTTTCGACACGCTGTAACACGTTTTATAGGCCTGCAACGATGACGACTTCGCGTGTCTTTTTCTTTCAATGGTGACGAATGTGAGTTTTGTACCTTTCATAATTACATAGACACGCTAGAATAACCTGTGGATTATCCGTGTATGCTTTCTGCTTATACCGTATACAGGTAAACAGGCCTCTTTCAACTAACTGAAGATTTTTCCGGTAGTTAAGAATTCTTGTTCAACCTGGGCTAAGGTATGGGTTCTCTTCAATTAGACGATTTATGTATGTAATTGTGTTCACACAACAGTCGCAACAATTAGGTACTTAGAGATTTAGTTGCGAACGGCAACTCCCGTACCGAATTTACTCCCGTACCGTCCGTAGTTACGGGCGGTACGTGAGTACATTTCAAGAGTTACCGTTTGCAACTATTAGAGATTTAGCCCTGACATAAACTACAGTCTGTTCCACGTTTTGCAGCGGACAAACTTTTGGCTATTAAACATATTAAATCTAAAAGATATTTAAATGTGATTACTTTCTCCTCCAGAATAAAACAAGTCATCCTCCCTATTGTATTGATGAAATTTCATCAAATATTTAAAAATTTATCTGATTGCGAAACAAATATTTTCCTATTGGAAATTTACATGATTGGGACAAAAATGAGGAGGATGGTCTTCAGGAGGGTCGAAAAATGAAACATTTTGGAAATTGGTAAGTTCAGCTCTACTGATGACTTTTACTATATCATCTGTCTTATATATTTTCTGTATCCGATAGAGCTGAGACTTTTACTGTGTAAAATGTACACAATAACAGCCCAATTTGTTCACAATAATAGCCCAATCTATCATGGCATTTCGCGAAACAGTCTGACGACTTAGCCGTTTAACACTTCACTGTGTTAAGAACAGTCATTGGCCAATAGTAGTGTAATGTTCACCAGAAATTAGTGCGCTGATACCTGGAACATTGGTGGTTTCTGACCCGAGGCGTTTACATGTACTAACGAATGCAGCCTACGGAAACGACCGAGGACTATTGTACGACCGGTGAACACATAGAAAAGAACTAATGACACTTCGGATTCTGATAGTGACGAGAACAGAACGAACTCTAATGAAGTGCAAGATAACTAGATATAGAGGTGTAATCCGGTAGTGTAAGGGATTGTTTTACTAATGTCAGACCTCCAAGAGGCTTGATATTACAATGGCGACGAGGATGTCAGAATAGTTTTCACGGCGTGGGAGAACTTGCAGTTGCAAAACAATTTTGCAAGCTGCGTATCTGGATACTGAAGTTGAGATCCAGAGCAGATCAGTCCACATTGGAATCCACGTTTATCTCTCCAAGAGAGTAAACACAGCGTTGTATTCAGTATGGTCCCCCATATTTGCTTGAATTGGATTGTATTTTTCAATAAAGTGTGATTTAGTTCATGTTTTCTTTTGTTTTTTATTTTATTTCGTGATATAAGCGGCTAAATTTTCGCGGGAAAACAAACACCAAGAAGAAAATTCGGGTTTCCATCTAATTTTACAAGGTTATTATAATATAATCATCAATTGTAATTGATAAATAATTTCCCCAAAGTAATTTGTTTGTTTTTAGGTAAAATAAAAAAGGAAATAATTTTTGTTTTTTGAAAGACGGTTCAAGTGACAGGAAGGCGGGTCCATTCTGAAAATTTGCTTCAAGTTTCCATTGTTGATTCCAAGAATCAATTAAAATTGTGCATACTAAGTTGTGGTTGTTGTGCAAGTGTAATTTAGCGGTAAATATACTGGAAAAAGTTGTAATTTTGACTGGTAATTTTTGTTTATAAAAAAAAAAAAATATAATTTAAATTTATAAGTTCCCCTTTGTACAAAATAGCCACAGCACCGTACATTTGACACCCAAACAACCTCAACCCAAACTCTACAACCAAGTTGTAAACATGGCCAGGCAGTGGATATGACTGAGGAATTTGATGACACATTGACCGTGGAGAGAGGCGGTTTATAGAATGGGAGGAGGAGGAATGTGCATCTATGGGCAGTTACGACAATATTAAGGCGGAAGTCGAGCAAACACTGCAAATTGTCTCTCACTTATTAAGAACTGAGCCTAGGTACAAGGGTGGTCTCACAGATGCCAAGTATGGTGGTGTCGGACCCAAAGTTAAACTTGAGGGTGATACTCGGGAGAGAAAACACAGGGAGACACAACTGCAGCAAGTGGGTGACGTGCTGTTGAACAACAATGGGTTACATAAACAACGTGTGGAATCGGACAGTGAGCCAGAGTCAAAGCACCCAAGGTTAAAGGGTGATATTTCCAGAACCAAGTTATGGCATAGAGATGTCAGTGGTCGTCATTCTCGTACCAAGTACGACAATGCCGAAGGTCGTGGGAGAAATAGGCGTACCTCTAGGTCGACAGAGTATGATGTCGAACGGGAGAGGTCAAGGTCATTTGGGTCACCTAGGGACGAACGGTACTCGCGTACTAAGTACGGGAGGGATGCGGTACATCGTAATAGACGGTCATGGTCTGGGTATCGCTCCCCAGATTCAGAAAGTAGATCAATGTCACAAAAGGCGAAACGGGACAAACATTTCCATGACATTGATGTAGGTGCACGGCACAATAAAAATAGAAGCCGATCTATTTCCAGTGGCACTTACGACAGTAGGGATAGGTCAAGGTCATACCAAACGACAACGGACAGACATGCATACACTCGACATGACCGGCGGACTAGACACAGACATAGGTCGCATTCATATGGGTCATCTAGTAGAAGTAGGTCAAGGTCACCTAGAACAAAGTATCGTTCAAGTACCAAGTGCTTGAAGACGGGACCCAAGGTCAGTCATCAAAGGCGACACAGGTCAAGGTCGGTGTCTAGCCATAGTAGGTCAAGGTCCGGTAGAAGTAGGTCAAGGTCACCCAGAACGAAGTATCGTTCGATTACCAAGTACTTGAATACGAGACCTAAGGTCAGTCGTCACAGGCGAACCGGGTCACGGTCAGAGTTTAGCCAAAGTAGGTCAAGGTCACCTAGAACAACATCACGGTACCACTCGAGTACCAAGTACTCCAGTTACCGGAGTCAATCAAGGTCGCACACCAGTAACTTTGTAGACGTAATTAAAAGTTTACCTAAGGGTCTGCAATACGATGGTACTGGTAACTGGCTGACATTTAGACAGCGCTTTCTCCAGTATGCAGACGCATGTCAGTGGACACAAGATGTTCGTGTTCATAGTTTGCGCTGGTGTTTGTGTGGGAAAGCCGCTGACTTTCAGGCCATGATAGCGACAACTGACATGACCTTTGATCAATTATTGAGTAAATTATTAGAAAGTCGATTTAGTCCAGAGTTGACCGAGACTGTTCAGGTGAAGTTTGAGACGGCAGTGCAGAATCCTGGAGAGAAGCTCAGTGACTGGGCTGATAGAATACAGTTGCTGGCAGTTCGGGCATTCCAAGATTTGCCCGAACATTACTGTAACCAGCAGGCGGTAAATAGACTTTGTCAAGGTTTATTGGACAAAGAGACAGGCCAGCATGTATACCTGGGTAGACCGGCAACCATACAACAAACCATCAACGATGTACTCTGGTACCAGCATGTGCACTGTGCGATGTATGGTAAATCTAACAGGAGAGAGACCAAGCGACCGCCAGATCTTGACAATGAGGGATCCCAGGTTTTTGAGGTGAAAGCTCCGCAGCAGAGGGAGATGGTGCCCACTCCAGCCAGACCTGAACCAACAACTTCAGAAGGCCGCATCACATCATTGGAAGATGCGTTTGTGAAACTGCAGAAATGTTTGGAACATTTGATATTGCTGGCCACCAAAAGGGGATTCCATCAGAGGTGCTCCATATGCAGGAAACCAACTCATACATACATGGAGTGTCCATTGAAAAACAAATGTTTTGCTTGTTTGGAGGAAGGCCACTTTAAAAGAAATTGTCCAAAGAGCAAGGGTAAGAAAATAGGCCACTCTCCGGATGGAAAGTCAAAATCTGATGGAAAAGCTGCGTGTGCCGAATGGTTAGTTGATCCAACGATGGATACGTCTATACCAAGTCTGATACCGAGTTTGGGTACCAAGTACTCGGACTCGTATGTGTGCACTAAGTGCGGAAAGGTGGCACTAGCCTCCAGTAGAGATGTGGAGATGAATGAAAGCATTGATGCCACACTGAGTAGTAGTGGGGCCACTTTGTATCCATCTAAGATGGGTGTGCGGGAACAGTCGATGAGTCAATCGCCTAGTGGAAGTAGAAAACCTGAAATGGATGTCGGTCCGATTTGCCCGAAGGTTGATGAGTCACCAAGTGACTCAGGATCTCAGGTTGGAGATGGTGATAGGAACAGGGTTCCGATTGAAGTGGAAATCCAAGATTCCACAAGGAAGGAAAACTTGTGTCCTGTAGCATGCAAGGTAGGTATGTATCCAAATGCAAGCGGGGAGAATGTGCGTAGCGAACACATTTGTCCCGGTTTTGTCAAGGAGGAACATGTGCGTCATGAACATGTGTTCCAAGGTAGGGACAAGGATCACGTGCGTAGCGAACACGTGTTTCCGGTTGCTTGCGGGTTGGAGCATATAATAGCATGCAAGGAGGAGCAAACATTTTCCGGGGTGTCATCAGAGGGGCAAACTTACCGTGTTTGCTCACCTGGTGGCGAGCGTGGAATGGATTTCGCAGATGAGACGGATGAGGGCAAAGACGTCGGTGTTGCCAGTGAGAGTCCCGGTGCTGAATCCGGCGAGACAGGGAAGGCCAATCCACCAGAAGTACGGGCAAGGATGGAACTGGGCGAGCCTGGTCTCGATGTGATCTGGCCGTGGGATCCAGGAGGGTGTAATGACCTTGGCGAGGGAGTTCTGTGTAGACTTCGTCACCCAAGGTGACGGTTTTACGTTTTAGACTGGCGTGTCCCCAAAGGGACGATAGTCGGTGTGCCAGAGACACCGTCTAGTTGTGGATACTCTGTAGAAGAGCTTAGAGAAGCTCAAAGAAATGACAAGGATCTAGAGTTGATCCTGGAATGGTTGAGAACGTCTGCTCAGCCTGAGGAAGCCCCTTTATTTATAGCGAGCTCTGCGACCAAGAGCAGTTTGTACTCATTGAGGGGGTACTATACCGAACCAGATATGAATGTGACGAGAAAGACTTGGTAGTGCCAGATAGTCTAAGACCTATGGCATTAGAGTGGAACTATGACATTACATCTTCCGGACATCAGGGTGTGGTGAGAAATAAGGCAAGCATGAAAGAAAAGTGATTTTAGGATGGAATGGCAATAGGTCACGGCAGGCTCAAAGCCTCCACAGACAGTGCACCAATTGAGCGAGTGCAGACTGATTTCATGAGTCCATTGCCTACTACTCCCCGGGGACATGAACACATCCTGATGAGGGTAGATCGAGGCCAATTCAGTGGTTGATAATTTTTCTCGTGGTTCGGATATCCCATTCAGCCAGAGACATATCCCACTCCGGATATGGTAAGGGAGATGGTTGGAAAGGGGATATTGGTGGTCATTGGCTTGCATCTGAAGGGTGCAAGCACAGCATCAAGGGCAGACATTCGGGCAAAATGCGACATTTGGTAGAAATGCCCGAGGTTTGGCGAGATTGGGTTGGACGTAGTCACATATCACGTCCAAACATACGTCATTAAGGAAGACGGCCAAGCGGAGCGGGTTGCGGCAATGCCTTGATCAGAGGCACCACATTTCAGGAAGTGCTGAGGCAGACTGCGGAGAATGACCAATAACTCTACAGGGCCCAGTTGTAGTAGAGTACAATAATATGTGGAGTGTTTTACGGCAGAAACGGTGAGACCAAGTCTCTAAGTGTGGAGTTTCGTGGTGGTCGGACTGTGTTAGAGACCGAGTCTCTAGGTTGGGACATTTTAAATGGATTTTACAGTAGTAAAGACAAAGAATCTGTGATCTGGATTTTTGAAATAAAGTGTTTTAATGTATTCTTAATTGGATTTATTGTGCCAAAGACAAACTGTGATAATAACGTTTTAAATGAGTCTTATTGGGATTGAGATGATGTACCAAGTACATCAAAGGAGAGATTGAATGTGCCAAATAAGAAATAGTGCCAAATATGTTTTAAGGACAAAGTCAGTTTTAAAGGTGTTACCGCAGGAACAGTACGCATAGTACCTCGGTTGGCGATCTGAAAGTTCGGACCAAGTCACGAACGTGCTTAATGAGGCTGAGCCAATAAGCGATTTCTATGGTATGATAATTTCTGGAGTGAACCATCCGACCCCGGGGAGTGACGGCTTCAAAAGAAAACAGGATGGAGTGTAATGTTCACCAGAAATTAGTGCGCTGATACCTGGAACATTGGTGGTTTCTGACCCGAGGCGTTTACATGTACTAACGAATGCAGCCTACGGAAACGACCGAGGACTATTGTACGACCGGTGAACACATAGAAAAGAACTAATGACACTTCGGATTCTGATAGTGACGAGAACAGAACGAACTCTAATGAAGTGCAAGATAACTAGATATAGAGGTGTAATCCGGTAGTGTAAGGGATTGTTTTACTAATGTCAGACCTCCAAGAGGCTTGATATTACAGTACACATGTAAGTATACATACATTGACATTGGTTATCCATTCATTCCCATTTTTGTAAACCAACTGTAAATTCATCATGTCTACCGCCATTTTCAGGTGATAACAGTACCTGAAGTATTGTACATACAGTTATCCAGGAGACTGCAATTCCTAAATATATTCGAAGAAAAACACGTGACACTGAATGTAATTGTGTTCACACAACAGTCGCAACAATTAGGTACTTAGAGATTTAGTTGCGAACGGCAACTCCCGTACCGAATTTACTCCCGTACCGTCCGTAGTTACGGGCGGTACGGGAGTACATTTCAAGAGTTACCGTTTGCAACTATTAGAGATTTAGCCCTGACATAAACTACAGTCTGTTCCACGTTTTGCAGCAGACAAACGTTTGGCTATTAAACATATTAAATCTAAAAGATATTTAAATGTGATTACTTTCTCCTCCAGAATAAAACAAGTCACCCTCCCTATTGTATTGATGAAATTTCATCAAATATTTAAATATTTATCTGATTGCGAAACAAATATTTTCTTATTGGAAATTTACATGATTGGGACAAAATGGAGGAAGATGGTCTTCAGGACGGTCGAAAAATGAAACATTTTGGAAATTGGTAAGTTCAGCTCTACTGATGTATTTTACTATATCATCTGTCTTATATATTTTCTCCATCCGATAGTCTAAGAGCTGAGACTTTTACTGTGTACAATTTACACAATAACAGCCCAATTTGTTCACAATAATAGCCCAATCTATCATGGCATTTCGCGAAACAGTCTGACGACTGAGCCGTTTAACACTTCACTGTGTTAAGAACAGTCATAGGCCAATATTACACATGTAAGTATACATACATTGACATTGGTTATCAATTCATTCCCATTTTTGTAAACGAACTGTAAATTCATCATGTCTACCGCCATTTTCAGGTGATAACGGTACCTGAAGTAGTGTACATACAGTTATCCAGCAGACTGCAATTCCTTAATACATTCGAAAAATACACGTGACACTGCAATAGATGTACATGTACAGGCGCGAATCCAGGATTTCGGGTTAGGGGTGAGGGCGAAACTTCTTCATTGAAATAGTTGACTATATTTTCAAACGAGCAATACGTCGCTAGTTCGTCGACCGAGTGAAGTTCGGGAGACTGCTAGCCTAAGGGCGGTCCCCTGAAAAATGTTTGATATCTACTTCCCATTCCTGCGTTCTGATGCATTTTAGACCACAAACAAATCATACCTCCCACAACCCCTCAAGTTCAAGGGCATGTGCTGTATTTGTAGGTACACATGAAATAATACGCGGCTGGTTTTTACTACTATCGATCGATATCGCTGTCGCTATTAGCACTGTGTGGTTACTTGGCGACAATGGGCCAGAAGTCTACAAGATTAATGCCCCGGAGTCTACATGAATATAGGCACGTAATGTGCGGATGTAGTGTAGCTTTTAGCCCGCACAACTTTGATTTGCATATAAAATGGTCGGTATTCTATATCTTTATTGTTGAAGCTGGACATGTTTTGCTTGCTATCAGAGGTACATTAACACAATCGCGAGGTTTTTATTAGTAGTGCGAAAATAGAAATTTGGTATGGGATTTTTCATGTAAATATATGAAGAGGTAAACTTATAATACTGTCCCGACAATACTGCATATTTATGTCCCAGATCATAGATCACATTCTATTTGTTTCATAACATCAATTTCCCCATGTATACACAGTCGAAACTGACAGTTTCTGCTAGATCGTTTTCAGTTTTAATGCGACGGACTCCGCATGCTCTACTTGCGACGGAGTCTGACAGGGTGGCGACGGAGTCTGTGTGCCATTTAGTGGCAATGGATCTTTCGTTTATGGTCATTTGTTTCAGCGAATGTAGGAGATGGCGTTGTCTGATGTTTTTGCAACTGTTGAAATGTATTATACCTGGTTGATTGCAGTCTATGGTGAACTTGTTCATCTCATCTTTAAGGCGTTTGATGTTTGGACATACAAAGTAAGCTTTAGATACATCGGGTGTTAGATCACTGTTTGTACTGTTCGAGTCGTCAGTGAGCTGACCTACACATTTCAATCCACCCATGAATCTAATGAACTTACTATGAAACAATGCTAACCCAACTGACCAAAATTGTTTAACTGCATCAGTGAAACGCATGGCGTGGATAGACTTCGCTTCATTGAAGCGGATTACGTCCAGAAATAACTGCCCAGCCACATGGCTGACTCTAAACTGTCCCTCAGATATAAGTATGAACAACGTTATCCATTCATGAAGTCGGTTGTGCTGTCGCAAGTGTTCGGTTACAGCAGGCAACAATTAATGTTTGCAATTCATCAACAACAAGTTTTAAAGCATCGAGCAGTGGCGTAATTCCTTTCCGCATTCAGTTTTATAGTGAAGTAGTGGGGTGTGGAAATGTTGGTTAACCTTACAGTATGGTACTACTAACGTTTTTTGATTGATTTTGGTTGATTGGGGTATTGGTAATTCGAAACTGACAGTGTGTCAATCATCATTCAGTTTTAGATTATCCATCATCAGCTAACAAAATCAATCAGAAAACGTTGTTAATAGTACTCTACTACAAGATGTACCCCCAATTCGACTATTACCACTGACTAATGCATTGCTGCAGATACGACATAAAGACAAACCCACGTGAAACTCTTCAACTACTTCATTACAAGATAGTTTAGCGTTGCATACTTCTATATAATCATTATAAACACTGCAATACTTTAACACACGATATACATGCATGCTAAGTGAAAGTAACAGAATTTCACAATGTGAGACCTGAATATGTAATCGCTGACGTAGTGTCCATTCAAAACAAACTTGTCACATGAATACTCATGGCGAGTGCATCTGTGGGAACTGTGAATGCTATATATAGCAAAACTAGCGTTAATAACACTAGTAATGTTTTGATAATAAAATAAAAAAAATTCTCCTATTTTGCAACTTTCTCAGATCACTCACAGGAGCAAATATATTCAGGAAACCACTACAACTCTTCAGTTAAATACTTTTTTTTCTAACTCAATACCCCACTTTCCAACCTCGTCTGAGACACAGTACCTTTAAGTCAAGGTGAATGCGCATGTGTAATGTGGATTTGGTATCAATAATATAAAATACTTACCGCCGCAATGGAGATTTGGGGGCAAAATGGAGTTTAAATTGCACATATATTCTTAGTAAATGCATACAATACATGATGTTCTGTTTGTATATTATGCTGTTACATAATTATATCAAAAATATATATTTATGTCAAGGTAAATACGCATGTGTAATGCGGATTTTGTAATAATAATATAAAACAATACATATCGAAACTATTGACGTGTATATTTGCGTGCGCTGCCGTAGTAACGACGATGGGACGTACGACTAACTGCTGCCATCTTGGTATCAGGAAGACCTAGACAGGTAACGCTATCTGTTCTGATCAGGTTATACACTGTTTGCAGAAATGGGACCCGTGAGAGCTCCTATGTAACATTGTTACATGGAACCACATATTTAGAGAAGTTCATGAAGTTGATAGATAGAATGATGTCCAATATTTGAAAATAAATTATATGATATTTTGCATGTTTGTTTTTTACATGCTGTCGGCCCGGTATGGAAGGTCATCGAGTCAATTCCCACGGTTAAATCATATGTGCCATGGGTCCCACATGGGACCTTTGTTATTAAATATAGCGTAAACGTAAACCATCATGCATTGTGAGGGTCCCATATGGGTTTATTATGGGCAAAATAATTACTATGTGGACCCCAAGTGGGACAGTTATTAGAAATGTGACCTTATACAAACATAACATTTAATATATGATGTGGGCCCCATATGGGTTTAATGTGGACAACTAATTACAGTGTGGGTCTCACATGGGAGAAATGTTACCGTATACACGCATAATATATGATGTGGGTCCCATATGGGTTTGATATGGGCAAATAATTACAATGTGGGTTCCACATGGGATTCTTGTTAGAAACTTTACGGTATACACATATAATATATGATGTGGGTACCATATGGGTTTATAATTGGCAAACTATGTATTACTATGTGGATCCCACATGGGACTCTCATTGTTATATGACAGTATACAAACATAATATTCGATGTTGGTCCCATGTGGGTTTAATATGGGCAAAGTAATGACTATGTGGGCCCCACATGGGACTCTTATTAACAATTTGACCGTAAACATGGTAAACAAACATACTATATGATGAGGGTCCCATATGGGTGTAATATGGGTAAAATAATTACTATGTGGGTCCCACGTGAGACTCTTATTAGCACTTTGACCGTATACAAACATAATATATGATGAGGGTCCCATATGGATTTAATATGGGCAAAATAATTACAATGAGGGTCCCACATATGGACTCTTCTTAGCAATTTGACTGTATACAAACATAATATAGGATGAGGATCCAATATGAGTTCAGTATGTGTAAAATAATTACTATGTGGGTCCCACATGGGACCGTATACACACATAATATATGATGTGGGTCTCATATGGGTTTAATATGGCCAAAATAATGACTATGTGGGCCCCACATGGGACTCTATTAGCAATTCGAACGTATACAAACATAGAATATGATGTGGGTCCCATATGTGTTTAATATGGGTAAACTAATTACTATGTGGGTTCCATATGGGACTCTTATTAGACATTTGACCGTATACAAACTTAATATATGATGTGGGTCCCATATGGGTTTAATATGGGCAAACTAATTACTATGTGGGTCCCATATGGGACTCTATTAGACACTTGATCGTATACAAACATATGAGGTGGGTCCCATATGGGTTTAATATGGGCACAATAATTACTATATGGGCCCCACATGGAACTCTTATTAGCAATTTGACCGTATACAAACATAATCTATGATGAGGGTCCCATATGGGTTTAATATGGGCAAAATAATTACTATGTGTGTCCCACGTGGGTCTTGTATTAGAAATGTGACCGTATATAACCTTGCTATATGATGAGGGTCCAATATGGGTTTAATATGGGCAAAATAGTTACTATGTGGGTCCCACATTGGACTCCTATTAGCAATTTTACCGTATACAAACATAATAATAAAGGTCCCATACGGGTTTAATATGGGCAAAATAATTACTATGTTTGTCCCACGTGGGTCTCGTATTAGAAATGTGACCGTATATACAACATAGAAACAATATTGCTACCCCGCTCCATACCTCTCGCGAGGGTAGCAATTTAATCCATCTCTTTAATGTAACACATATAAGAGTGATTTTTTGCAATCGGTTATCCGGCGTGTTCGATATAAAACTGTCAAAGTTGTAGCAATAAATTATGAATAAAGGACATACGCATGCGGATATTGGTTATGTTACCGTGTATATGTATATCTTGTACATTTGAAAGCTTCATTTCGTTATGTTGAATGTTGAACAGCAACAAGAAAAAAGATGGCTTCCTTGGGGAAATGATTTCCCTGTTCCATTATGTTTGCCAATTTACTAGTTCTACATCAATTATTATTTGTTTAAGGGTATAACATATACAGTTTACTACATTTTTACCTACATACAACAGGTTCGGATATGCACTTATATTGCTCATATTTTTTGAATGGGTCAAATAGTAGCCGTAGATAACATCAGATGCGAATTAGTGTAGCTATATACAACCATGATATATGATGAGGGTCCAATATGGGTTACATATGGGCAAAATAATTACTATGTGGGTCCCACATGGGACTCCTATTAGCAATTTGACCGTATACAAACATAATATATGATGAGGGTCCCATATGGGTTTAATATGGGCAAACTATAAATTACTATGTGGGTCCCATATGGGACTCTTCTTAGACATTTGACCGCATACAAACATATTATATGATGTGGGTCCAATATGGGTTTAATATGGGCAAAATAATGACTATATGGGCCCCACATGGGACTCTTATTAGCAATTTGACCGTATACAAAATACCATATGATTAATAACTAATTAATATGTGGGTCCTATATGGGCTTCTTATTACATATTTGACCGTATACAAACATACTATATAATGTGGGTCCAATATGGCTTTAATATGGGTAAACTAATTACTATGTGGGTCCCATATGGGACTCTCATTATACATTTGACCGTATACAAACATACTATGTGATGTGGGTCCCATATGGGTTTAATATGGGCAAACTAATGACTATGTGGGCCCCACATGGGACTCTTATTAACAATCTGACCGTATACAAACATAATATATGATGAGGGCCCCATATGTGTTTAATATGGGAAAAATAATTACCATGTGGGTCCCACATGGGACTCTCATTAGAAATGTGACCGTATACAAACATAATATATGATGTGGGTCCAATATATGTTTAATGTGGGCACAATAATCACTATTTGAGTCCCACATGGGACTCTTATTAGCAATTTGACTGTATACATACATACTATATGATGAGGGTCCCATATGGGTTTAATATGGGCAAAATAATTACTATGTGGGTCATACATGGGACTCTGATTCTAAATTTGACCGCATACAAGCATAATATATGATGTGGGTCCAATATGGGTTAAATATGGGCAAAATAATCACTATATGCGCCCCACATGGGACTCTTATTAGCAATTTGACCGTATACAAAATACCATATGATTAATAACTAATTAATATGTGGGTCCTATATGGGCTTCTTATTACATATTTGACCGTATACAAACATACTATATAATGTGGGTCCAATATGGCTTTAATATGGGTAAACTAATTACTATGTGGGTCCCATATGGGACTCTCATTATACATTTGACCGTATACAAACATACTATGTGATGTGGGTCCCATATGGGTTTAATATGGGCAAACTAATGACTATGTGGGCCCCACATGGGACTCTTATTAACAATCTGACCGTATACAAACATAATATATGATGAGGGCCCCATATGTGTTTAATATGGGCAAAATAATTACCATGTGGGTCCCACATGGGACTCTCATTAGAAATGTGACCGTATACAAACATAATATATGATGTGGGTCCAATATATGTTTAATGTGGGCACAATAATCACTATTTGAGTCCCACATGGGACTCTTATTAGCAATTTGACTGTATACATACATACTATATGATGAGGGTCCCATATGGGTTTAATATGGGCAAAATAATTACTATGTGGGTCATACATGGGACTCTGATTCTAAATTTGACCGCATACAAGCATAATATATGATGTGGGTCCAATATGGGTTAAATATGGGCAAAATAATCACTATATGCGCCCCACATGGGACTCTTATTAGCAATTTGACCGTATACATACATAATATAATTATGACGAGGGTCCCATATTGGTTTAATATGGGAACATTAATTACTATGTGGGTCCAACATGGGATACAAACATAATTCATGACATGGGTCCCATATGGGTTTAATATGGGCAAATACTTATAATGTGGGTCCCATATGGGACCCTTGGTCAACAGTTGCCCGTATACAGCACACATAGACCCCACATGGGCTTGCGTGCTGGGAATATGTCTGCAGCTGTGACCACAAATGTTGTACATGGGGACATTCCCAAAACAAATGGTTTATACTTTCAACATACATAGAACAAAAATCGCACAAACTGCTATTAATTAAGTTTCAATAATTCTCATTAAGTCTTTGTATTGGAAATTACGCAATACGGAATCTATATAGTACTGTTGAAATGTAACGTAAATTTGTTTCCAATTAGGGTTATTATCCGGAAATTCATGTGTCCATTTTTGCTCAGCTTTTATATCTTTCATTATTTTTTTGTCTGTTTGCATCGTGTATAGTATTTTATTAACGTATTTTCTTTTCTGTAATTTCGACTTAAGTGCTTCTGAAGGTTGTATCGCGTTGATGTGTTCTGTTTTGACTATATCCTTCCACAGTGGACTTACACTGTTTAATATACTTTGATATTTCATAAAATCGTCATTTCTTATATTGAACATTTCTGCAAGATCAATGAATCTTCAAAAAGTATTTTTCTATAATCGTATAAATGTTCAATGTACTTAATGCCCTTATCATACCAGTTGCTATGGAATATAGGTTTGTTTTGATGTTTTATATTATAGTTATTCCAAATAATTTCTTTAGATACTGTGCCTGTTTGAAGGGAATAGTTTATACTTGCCCAAGATTTCAAAACATTATTTACAAACGTGTTGTGTTCACCTATGTCCAAGATTTCAAAACATTATTTAAAAACGTGTTGTGTTCACCTATGTAGTTTGTGTCTTCTGGTTTCAAGTTGCATTCAAAGATAAAAATCCCACCATATCTTTCAATTATTTTTTCATAAATTGCTTTCCATTTCCCTATGTTGGTTGAATCGCATATTCATTTCACCCATGAAGCCCGTACAGAAGTTATAAAACTATATGTCTAGCATTTTTAGTCCATCTTTTTCATAAGATTGAATTATGTATTTCGTTTAACTTTATCTGGCTTGTTGTCCCATAACAATTGAAATAACTTCTAATTCGTTTTATCATATTTTCTGGTGGATCATGTAAAACTCTCAGTGGATATATCAATTTTGGGACTGAAAACGTCTTTATAACCGTAATTTGTCCAAGTAAGCTTAACTTTCTGCGTTTCCATCGGTCAAGACACTGTTCAAATTCTAATATTTTTGGTAAAACGTTATGTTCATGAGTAGCACTACTATCATTCAGGAATGTGATGCCTATATAAGATTTTTGCACTGTGTGAGGTCCAAGTAACATTTTTGTTCGGGCAGAATATGATATATGTATGTTTTAAGGCACCTACTCTCATTACTATAGATTTTTTATGTTAAGTTTGAGGCCGGAAATCTTACTGAACTCGTCTATTATGTATATTAACTTATCAAAGGATTTCTGTCATAAAAGTTGCATCATCATCAAACATTGTATTTTTACTAAAAAAATGTAAGCTCTATATCACCGATTTTGACTCCAGTTATATCTGCATCGTTGATGATAGATTTTGATAAATTAAATATTTTAATGGCCATAATAAAGCGATACGGGGATAACGGACAACCATGGCGTACACCTCTATTTATTGAAAAGAAATCTGATAAGTACCCATTATTTGTTACACAACCTTTTGCATCAGAGTAAAACAGTTTTATCCAATTCAGTTTATCGGTGTTAAAATTGAAATATTCCATTACTTTTAAAAGGTATGTATGTTCAACAGTATCAAATACTTTTTCGAAGTCTGCGAAGAACAATAGACCTGGTGCATCAGTTTCGTTAAGTTGCTCTATTGTTTCATGATAGTTCTAATGTTTTCTACTATATATCTTCCCTTAAGAAACCCAGTTTGTGAATAATCTATTAGTGTCGGTAGGGCTTTTTTATTCGATTTGCAATGGCCTTTGATGCTACTTTGTAATCAACGTTAAGTAATGATATGGGTCTCCAATTTGTTAATATTGACAAGTCACTGTCCTTCTTAGGTATTAATATTATTATTCCTTGTTTGAGCCCGGGCTTTTATTATTTTGCATTTCTTTTAAGGCAATGCTACATTCATATTCAGAAAGGTTACCTTCGCATGACTGTTTATTTTCTGCAGATAATATATTCTGATCGTTATTATTTGTAAAGAAATTGTAGTTACTATTTTCAACATCTTTGTTTGTATACAGCTTTTTATAGTATTCATTTTGCTCATGTAATTTTTTTTCATTTTTTGTAACAGTATTTCCATTTACATTTAAACGAACTATAGTTTTATTTTTTGATCGTTTCTTTTCTAAATTAGCAAGTGGGTGGCAGGTGGGAGCAAGGTGGGTAATTTAACGATCGGGGTTCATCCTTACCGGAATCACGACTGGAGATCTGGTTTAGCCCTCACATACGCCGTAATTATTATGTCTTTGACATTTTGTTTTTGACAGTTGAATCTGGTTATACCCCTTATGTGAGTATTACGATATTCGTAATCCTATTTTAGGGGAAGGGGCCAAGTGACTTTGGTGTGGTATGGACCTGGCACCCGGTCAGGTTATTCTAATTTCATGGCTGAATATATTTGTTCTCGATGTAAATATTCCGTTCTGATTTTGGGATTCCCCCCTCCCCCAATGCAGCAGGTTAAAATGGGATAGAACCCGTTTGCCCGGCCTTACATGACCTTAGCTGTTTATAGGCCGTTAAACTCTAATAAATAAACAAACAAACATAAATTAGCAAAATGTTTAGTATTCTTTTCGTTACCCTCTATATATTCCGCTTTTGATCGTAGCACCCTTTCACTTTCTTTTCATGAATGTCTTCTAGCTTTTCTTTTTTAGAATTTAATTCTGTTAACGTAGTATCAGATATATTTCTAGCGTATTCCGTTTCTAATTGATCTATTTCTTCTATTAACTTTCTTTCCAACTTTATATCATTTTTATTTTCATTTGACGCATATTTTATTGTTTTATTTCGTATCGTTCCTTTTATTATTTCCCATAATGTATTTGGATTTGCATCTTGATTAATATCAGCAATGGTAGTTATACTACGTATAATTATTTGTTGGTAATCCGGTTTGAAAAGAAGACTGTTATTTAATTTAAAGTAGCCAGGCCCCCTTTCTTTGCAATGTGTTTGTAGACATAGATATACATGTACATGTACTATCGAATAGTCTGACATAGTGATTTTACTTTTCGTTATACGGTTCATTATATTCTCAGATATTAAAAAGTAGTCTAAACGGCAGAATATTGGCGGTTTTGTATTTGAATGCCATGTGAATTTTGTTATATATTAGGATTAAGGATTCTCCAGATATCATGTAAATTATATTTGTTCATGATTGACACTATTTTTGCTCTTGTTTTTTTAGGCTCAGTTCTACCATTTTTCTTATCTAGGTCAGGATCTAAAATGATATTGAAGTCTCCGGCTATTATTAGAGTATCAAGTTCAACAGATTCTATATATGTCTCGAGATTTTTAAAATTGAAGACTGTTTTCATTAGGCCCATAAATATTAATTAATGTGTATTCGTTACAGTTATTTTAAGAGATTGATTTCTACCGGTTATAATGTTTTCATAATGTATAGTTTCATAATCTAAGCCTGGTCTAATTATAATGCATATTCCTTCCTTATTACTGAATTCACCGCTAAAATAAGCGTCTCCATCCCATTCACTTTCCCATTGTGCTTTGTCATTTATAGTAAAGTGTGCCTCTTGTATAACACATATACCATACTCGTTTTCTTTTATCCATTGGAAAAGTTGCAGTCGCTTGATTTTTGACTCCATACCCTACATTAAAACTTCATTTTTTAATAGTATTTTATATTAGTTTTACAGTTTTCATTCGATCAATCATATTACTACACCTACATATAGTTCAAAGATCCAGCACAGACGAACACAAAGAGACAGATAAGAAGAGAATATGAGAGTTGCATCAGTAATAAATTGTGAAAAACATTAAGGGTCACCAAATCACCCAGTATGTACTGCATGTATACGTGGCCTCACGCCAAGAAAGAAAACCATATGTTTTCGTCCAGCATAAAATGATTATATTCTTTTTTGCACATGCACACATTACGGTCAGATTCTATTTTTGCAGGTGTTTATACGGTGTTTTGTTGGTCGATTAGCATAGAACCTGATCAGCCTGCGCGAATGCGTCGACTGATCTGGTGCTACACTCCTCGTCCACAACGTTCAATCTCCTTTCCGAGCCGGTGTGCCGCATATACATTCATGCAGAAAAAACATTAAGGGTCACCAAATCACCCAGTATGTACTGCATGTATACGTGGCCTCACGCCAAGAAAGAAAACCATATGTTTTCGTCCAACATAAAATGATTATATTATTTTTTGCACATGCACACATTATGGTCAGATTCTATTTTTGCAGGTGTTTTCTTTGTCGATTAGCATAGAACCTGATCAGCCTGCGCGAATGCGCTGACTGATCTGGTGCTACACTCCTCGTCCACAACGTTCAATCGCCTTTCCGAGCCAGTGTGCCGCATATACATTCATGCAGAAAACGTACAAGATGTATTGTGTCTGACTAGCAACACACATGTGAAACAATAAACCGTCAACAATATAAAGATTTGTAATATTGTATGAATGACAGATAAAACATAGTTTGACTATTTTCAGTTAGAGATCATATGTATGTTCTGTGTAGAAAACAAAATGTTTAGATTTTGTGTTTGGGGCGGCCTAAATCCTCAGTAAAATGTTGTTGTTTTTCTTCAAAGTTACCAATTCCATGGTGTGCAGTCTAGATATTTAAGATAAAAAAACTTGATCAAAGATCTGCAATGAACAATCGACATATTTCAGATTTAATATGTTTACGCGAAGAAAATAAATGAAAGTATTTACCTTCTACATTTGTGTCTGACTTGCAATCCATATACTTGCTATTTATGGGTAAAAGTTCTTTCAAACGTGGAGGTAAATCTCTCTGTGTTGTTGTATATTAATGTAATACAGTTCAGTATCCTTAGTTTATAAGAATACAAATTGCATAGTAAATTACATAGTAACAAGAAACGAGGCAAAGCCACGAAGGCCAGGTTTTTTCCAATCATAGACACTTGGATAACATAATTATACGCACTTTTTGTAGACTAGATGGCCGTGGCCTGCATGTCGCGCCTTGGGGCGAGGCATGGACACTAAAAAAATAGATATAGTAGATGGAAAAACGTTAACGAAACAACTTTAACCGGACACACGGACGTACGGACGGAAGGACGGACGTATGCCAAAATACCGACGATATCGTGCTTTCCGCAAGCGGGTGCGACAATGATGATAAACACCCATGTGAAATATCAAGGTATTGGGTGAAGCAGTTGCAGAGATATAGTACACGAAAAAACTTTAACAAAACAAATCAAAGTAATTTGACCTTGACATTGGGCACAGGGGCAGCACGGTTGGGGATAAACACCCAAGTTTAGTTTCAAGGTAATGGGCGAAGCAGTTGCAGAGATGTAGTATAACGAAAAAGTTTTAACCAAAAAACTTTAACCAGACGTACGTTAAAAATTTAACGTTGAAAATGGCTAAGTCAATTACGTAGAAATAATAGGTGAAGGTAACAAAATGGTCACATATTGGATAGTTGTATGTGATAGGCACCCCTTGGTTATGAAGCTGTGACAGTTTGGTAGTCCTAGGTGGTACAGTAGAAAAGAAATGGACTTAAACACGAAAACTTAACATTGTAAACGCGAAAACTTAACATTGAAAATGGCTAAGTCGACTGCGCGGAAAAAATGGGTCAAGTTCAAAAAGAAGTAACATGTTGGATAGTGATATGTGGTGGGCACCCCTTGATTATGAAGGTGTGAAAGTTTGGTGGTCCTAGGTGGTACAGTACCAAAGAAATGGACTTAAACACAAAAACTTAACATTTAAAATGGCTAAGTCGACTGCGCGGAAAAAATGGGTCAAGTTAAAAAAAAGAGTAACATGTTGGATAGTAATATGTGGTGGGCACCGCTTGATTATGAAGCTGTGAAAGTTTGGTGGTCCTAGGTGGTACAGTAACAAAGAAATGGACTCAAACACGAAAACTTAACATTGTAAACGCGAAAACTTAACATTGAAAATGGCTAAGTCGACTGCGCGGAAAAAATGGGTCAAGTTAAAAAAAAGTAACATGTTGGATAGTAATATGTGGTGGGCACCCCTTGATTATGAAGCTGTGAAAGTTTGGTGGTCCTAGGTGGTACAGTAACAAAGAAATGGACTCAAACACGAAAAGTTAACATTGATTGTGGACGCCGCCCGCCCGCCCCCCGCCGCCCGCCCACCCACCCACCCGCACGGCTTTCGCCAATCCAATAGCCTGGATTTTTTTTCTCAAAAAACCTGGCTAAAAATTAAAAATTACATGCAACGTCTGGTCCAGAATATTTCCACCTCGGCGACATTTAGACTGAGAAAGGAACATTGGAATGAGCTGTCAAGAGTGTAATATGATAATGCAAATATACAACGTGCATTCATCTTCACACTCGAAAAATTAAGTCATGAAATCGTGTGAGGATATATTTCCAAGTATTTATAGGCCGCCGGCTGAGAAAATGGACCCTACGCATTTGCGCTAATTGGCACCGACAGGAGTTATTTTTCATTTTGCACACTCACACAGTATAATATGGTTGTAATCGTTTTGCTGGTGTCAATACTGTTAATCTATTGATTAAATAACGAACAGCGTAAGCCCTGATGAGACTGCGCGCATGCGCAGGCTGATCTGGGGCAACGTTGGTCGCATATGTGGAAAGGTCCCTTTTCTCAGCGGGGGTCCATATGCAACCAATGGTATTATTGATTGACATATCTACTACAAACGTAAATATCCGATGTGTGTGCGTGCGTCAGTTGTGTTAGCCACCAGAAGCCGGCTCCCTCGTAGAGACGATGAGTTATTGATGTATATTTCTTATTTTACTCATTCATTTCATGCCTAAAATAATAATATGTTGATTCCAAGATGATGGACATTCCATTTATATGTAAATAAACATTATAATCGTTATATTATACGCATCTTCGATAATAATATGTTATCAATTAACTTATTTCACAAAATATTGTTTTTTATTGAATAAAAATGACGGCCATCTTGAATTACACTGGCCCAGAAACATCGTATTTACGTTTAGACACTACCAATGAATTAGACACACACATCATATGTATAGACATCAAAATAATTGCTATATTTAGCTTCTATCTCAACTTATTGCCATTTATTTATTTATCAAACGCGGATGGCGGCCATCTTGGATTTTGAGGAGGTTACGTACCTCTGATCAAATGTATCCCCATTTATTTCAATTCGGCATACGTTAAAACCCCTATATACAAATATTCATGCTTTCCTCCAAAAGGGGAACATCTTTGCCAATAATTGCCCTTTATCCGCCCCACTATCCACTATATATGCCTTATCGCAGTATAGACGTAGATTTGGGTTTTGGCGGTCCGTTGATAGAACCATATTTTGTGAACACATCAGGTGACAGACTGGTCACAAACACCACAGGTCAGGTTTATCCATTATCCCGTTTTTTTCTGTACTGGTCACAGTCGCAGTAAACATTATTGTCCATACACAACATCATGTTTCTGCCAATCGAACAGTCAGGACTGCAGTTTATACCCTTGATGTTACAGAGTATATATATACATTGTATATGTATATATATATTATACGCAAATTATCTTGAAACTAGCTTACTAGTATATTTCTTTTTAAGTAGAAAAGTGTTATGGACTGTCTGTCTGTGGCGGCCACCATGAGTTGTCTCCCTTAAACAAACGTGTATCAAAGAAAGTTCGTAAATGCAATAAACATACGTCAGTATACCACTAAATACATCAATAACTCATCGTCTCTACGAGGGATCCGGCTTCTGGTGGCTAACAGAACAGACGCACGCACACACATCGGATATTTACGTTTATATTTACCCCCACGGAGAAAAGGGACCTTTCCACATATGCGACCAACATTGCCCCAGATCAGCCTGCGCATGCGCGCGCAGTCTCATCAGGACATACGCTGTTCGTTATTTAATCAATAGATTAACAGTATTGACACCAGCAAAACGATTACAACCATATTATACTGTGTGAGTGTGCAAAATGAAAAAACTCCTGTCGGTGCCAATTAGCGCAAATGCGTAGGGTCCATTTTCTCAGCCGGCAGCCTATAAATACTTGGAAATATATCCTCACACGATTTCATGACTTAATTTTTCGAGTGTGAAGATGAATACACGTTGTATATTGGCATTATCATATTACACTCTTGACAGCCCATTCCAATGTTCCTTTCTCAGTCTAAATGTCGCCGAGGTGGAAATATTCTGGACCAGACGCTGCATATAATTTTTAATTTTTAGTATGTAATTTACTATGCAATTTGTAATCTTGTAAACTAAGGATACTGAACTGTATTACATTAATATACAACAACACAGAGAGATTTACCTCCACGTTTGAAAGAACTTCTACCCATAAATAGCAAGTATATGGATTTCAAATCAGACACAAATGTAGAAGGTAAATATTTTCATTTATTTTCTTAGCGTAAACATATTAAATCTGAAATGTGTCGATTGTTCATTGCAGATCATTGATCAAGTTTTTTTTATCTTAAATATCTAGACTGCACACCATGGAATTGGTAATTTTGAAGAAAAAAAAACATTTTACTGAGGATTTAGGCCGCCCCAAACACTAAATCTAAACATTTTGTTTTCTACACAGAACAGACATATGATCTCTGTCTGAAAATAGTCAAACTATGTTGTATCTGTCATTCATACAACATTACAAATATTCATATTGTTGACGGTGTATTGTTTCACATGTGTGTTGCTAGTCAGACACAATAAATCTTGTACGTTTTCTGCATGAATGTATATGCGGCACACCGGCTTGGAAAGGAGATTGAACGGTGTGGACGAGGAGTGTAGCACCAGATCAGTCGACGCATTCGCGCAGGCTGATCAGGTTCTATGCTAATCGTCAAAGAAAACACCGTATAAACACCTGCAAAAATAGAATCTTACCATAATGTGTGCATGTGCAAAAAAGAATATAATCATTTTATGCTGGACAAAAACATATGGTTTTCTTTCTTGGCTTGAGGCCACGTATACATGCAGTACATACTGGGTGATTTGGTGACCCTTGTTTTTCACAATTTATTACTGATGCAACTCTCATATTCACTTCTTATCTGTCTCTTTGTGTTCGTCTGTGCTGGATCTTTGAACTATATGTAGGTGTAGTGATTGATCGAATGAAAACGGTCAACCTAATACAATACATATATAGAATCTGTGGAACTTGATACTCTAATAATAGCCGGAGACTTCAATATCATTTTAGATCCTGACCTAGATAAGAACAAGAGTTGTCAGAAGACAACGAAGCTCGCCTGTTGGCAGCCTTCATTCAAACTTGTCACAGTTGTATAAAAAACATGAATATTATATAACTTGACCTTGGGATAAGGAGTGTGCGGTGGACCTTGACATTGAGGTCAGTGGTGGAATGTGGGTCGTGGATTTGATATAGCATGACATAGCAGATTAAGATGAATCCATGTATGAAATATCAATGCGCTCCCTGAAAAGAGACGGAAAACAAAATTTAACACAGCGTTAAGTTTATGAACACACTAAGTTGGTGATTTTCTACAGCATGATAACTATTCACATGAGGAATGCATGTATAAATGTGCTAAGTTTGTGACCTTGGCCTTGGCGAAAGGGTGGGGGGTCATGGATTTGCTGTAGCACAATAGAGTATCATCAGATGAATGCATGTATGAAATATGAAGGTGTTTCCTGTAAAGAAACAGAAGTTATAAAAAGACATTTACTCCAACGTTAAGTTTATGATGTTGATCTTGGGGAAACAGGTGGGGTGCGTCATACATTTGCTGTAGCACAATAGAGGATCATCACATGAATGCATGTATGAAATATCAAAGCATTAAAAATGTAAAGAAACAGACGTTACACAACATTTATCCGAATGTAAAGTTTATGAACATGCTAAGTTTGTGAACTTGACCTTGGGGTAAGGGTTGGTGAAAGGAAACAGATGTTATAAGACATTAACCCCAACGTTAAGTTTTTGAATGGGCTAAGTTTGTGACCGTGACCTTGGGGAAAGGGGTGGCGGTTGGTCATGGATTTGCTATAGCACGCTAGAGTATCATCAGATGAATGCATGTATGAAATATCTAAGTGTTCAAAGTGTAAAGAAACTTACCCCAACGGCTAAGTTTATGAACATGCTAAGTTTGTGACCTTGACTTTTGGGTAAGGGTTGGGTGGTGGGTTGTGGATGTGTTACAGCATGATAGAGGGTCATCTGAGGAATGTATGAACTAGCAAGGCGTTCCATGAAAGGAAACAGACATATACCCCAACGTCAAGTTTATGAATGTACTAAGTTTGTGACATTGACCTTGGGGTAAGGGATGGCCGGTGTGTCATGGATTTGATATAGCATGATAAAGTATCATCAGATGAATGGATACTTGAAATATCAAGGCGTTCCATGAAAGGAAACAGATGTTATAATACATTTACCCGAACGTTAAGTTTATGAATGTGATAAGTTTGTGACCTTGACCTTGGGTTAAGGGATGGGCGCGGGGTCATGGAGTTGCTATAACACGATAAAGTATCATCAGATGAATGCATTATGAAATATCAAGGCGTTCCATGAAAGGAAACAGATGTTATAAGACATTTACCCCAACGTTAGGTTTATGAATGTGCCAAATGTGTAACCATGTCATGGATTTGATATAGCATAATAGAGTATCATCAGATGAATGCATACTTGAAATATCAAGGCGTTCCATGAAAGGAAGCAGAAGTCATAAGACATTTACCCAACGTTAAGTTTATGAATTTGCCAAGTTTGTGACCTTGACCTTGGGGTAAGGGCTAGGTGGTGGGTCATGGATTTGCTACAGCATGATAGAGGGTCATCTGAGGAATGCATGTATGAAATAACAAGGCGTTCCATGAAAGGAAACAGATGTTATAAGACATTTACCCCAACGTTAAGTTTATGAATGGGCTAAGTTTGTGACCGTGACCTTGGGATAAGGGCTGGGTGGCGGTTGGTCATGGATTTGCTATAGCACGCTAGAGTATCATAAGATGAATGCATGTATGAAATATCAAAGTGTTCAAAGTGTAAAGAAACTTACCCCAACGGTTAAGTTTATGAACATGCTAAGTTTGCGACCTTGACTTTTGGGTAAGGGTTGGGTGGTGGGTTGTTGATGTGCTACAGCATGATATAGGGTCATCTGAGGAATGTATGAACTAGCAAGGCCTTCCATGAAAGGAAACAGACATTTACCTCAACGTCAAGTTTATGAATGTACTAAGTTTGTGACCTTGACCTTGGGGTAAGGAATGGCCGGTGTGTCATGGATTTGCTATAGCATGATAGAGTGTCATCAGATGAATGCATACTTGAAATATCAAGGCGTTCCATGAAAGGAAACAGATGTTATAATAGATTTACTCCAACGTTAAGTTTTTGAATGTGCTAAGTTTGTGACCTTGACCTTGGGTTAAGGGATGGGCACGGGGTCATGGAGTTCCTATAACACGATAGAGTATCATCAGATGAATGCATTATGAAATATCAAGGCGTTCCATGAAAGGAAACAGATGTTAAAAGACATTTACCCCAACGTTAGGTTTATGAATGTGCCAAGTTTGTAACCATGTCATGGATTTGCTATAGCATAATAGAGTATCATCAGATGAATGCATACTTGAAATATCAAGGCGTTCCATGAAAGGAAGCAGAAGTCATAAGACATTTACCCAACGTTAAGTTTATGAATGTGCCAAGTTTGTGACCTTGACCTTGGGGTAGGGGCTGGGTGGTGGGTCATGGATTTGATACATCATGATAGAGGGTCATCTGAGGAATGCATGTATGAAATAACATGGTGTTCCATGAAAGGAAACAGAAGTTATAAGACATTTACCCAACGTTAAGTTTATGAATGTGCCAAGTTTGTGACCTTGACCTTGGGGTAAGGGCTGGGTGATGGGTCATGGATTTGCTACAGCATGATAGAGGGTCATCTGAGGAATGCATGTATGAAATAACAAGGCGTTCCATGAAAGGAAACAGAAGTTATAAGACATTTACCCAACGTTAAGTTTATGAATGTGCCAAGTGTGTGACCTTGACCTTGGGGTAAGGGCTACGTGGTGTGTCATGGATTTGCTATAGCACGATAGAGTATCATCAGATGAATGCATGTATGAAATATCAAGGCGTTCCATGAAAGGAAACATATGTTATAAAACATTTACCCCAACGTTAAGTTTATGAATGAGCTATGTTTGTCACCTTGACCTTGGGGTAAGGGCTGGGTGGTGGGTCATGGATTTGCTACAGCATGATACAGGGTCATCAGAGGAATGCATGTATGAAATAACAAGGCGTTCCATGAAAGGAAACAGAAGTTATAAGACATTTACCCAACGTTAAGTTTATGAATGTGCCAAGTTTGTGACCTTGACCTTGGGGTAAGGGCTGGGTGGTGGGTTATGGATTTACTACAGCATGATAGAGGGTCATCTGAGGAATGCATGTGTGAAATAACAAGGTGTTCCATGAAAGGAAACAGAAGTTATAAGACATTTCCCCAACGTTAAGTTTATGAATGTGCCAAGTTTGTCACCTTGACCTTGGGGTAAGGGCTGGGTGGTGGGTCATGAAATTGCTACAGCATGATACAGGGTCATCTGAGGAATGCATGTATGAAATAACAAGGTGTTCCATGAAAGGAAGCAGAAGTTATAAGGCATTTACCCAACGTTAAGTTTATGAATGTGCCAAGTGTGTGACGACCTTGACCTTGGGGTAAGGGCTGGGTGGTGGGTCATGGATTTGCTACAGCATGATAGAGGGTCGTCTGAGGAATGCATGTATGAAATAACAAGGCGTTCCATAAAAGGAAACAAAAGTTATAAGACATTTACCCCAACGTTAAGTTTATGAATGTGCCAAGTTTGTGACCTTGATCTTGGGGTAAGGGCTGGGTGGTGGGTCATGGATTTTCTACAGTATGATACAGGGTCATCAGAGGAATGCATGTATGAAATAACAAGGGTTTATAGGAAAGGAAACAAAAGTTATAAGACATTTACACCAACGTTAAGTTTATGAATATGCCAAGTTTGTGACCTTGACCTTGGGATAAAGGCTGGGTGGTGGGTCATGGATTTGCTAGAGCATGACAGTGGGTCATCTGAGGAATGCATGTATGAAATAACAAGGTGTTCCATGAAAGGAAGCAGAAGTTATAAGACATTTACCCAACGTTAAGTTTATGAATGTGCCAAGTGTGTCACCTTGACCTTGGGGCAAGGGCTAGGTGGTGGGTCATGTATTTGCTACAGCATGATAGAGGGTCGTCTGAGGAATGCATGTCTGAAATAACAAGGTGTTCAATGAAAGGAAACAGAAGTTATAAGACATTTACCCAACGTTAAGTTTATGAATGTGCCAAGTTTGTGACCTTGACCTTGGGGTAAGGGCTGGGTGGTGGGTCATGGATTTGCTACAGCATGATAGAGGGTCATCTGCGGAATGCATGTATGAAATATCAAGGCGTTCCATCAAAGGAAACAGATGTTATAATAAATTTACCCCAACGTTAAGTTTATGAATGTGCTAAGTTTGTGACCTTGACCTTGGGGTAAGGGTTGGGTGGTGGGTCATGGATTTGCTACAGCATGATAGAGGGACATTTACCCAACGTGAAGTTTGTGGACGACGCTGACGCCGACACCGACGCCGACGCCGACGCCGGTGTCGGCGCCGACGCCAGGGGTATGCCATAAGTTCTTATGCACTTCGTGCAGGCGAGCTAAAAATGGTAGAACTGAGCCTAATAAACAAACAAGAGCAAAAATTGTGTCAATCATGAACAAATATAATTAAATGATATCTGGAGAATCCTTAATCCTAATATATAAAAAAATTCACAGGGCATTCAAATACAAAACCTCCAATATTCTGCCGTTTAAACTACTTTTTAATATCTGAGAATATAATGAACCGTATAATGAAAAGCAAAATCACTACAGGTATCAAGTCAGACCATTCGATAGTACATGTACATTTATATCTATGTCTACAAACACATTGCAATGAAAGGGGGCCTGGCTACTTTAAATTAAATGACAGTCTACTTTTCAAACCGGATTACCAACAAATAATTATACGTAGTATAACTACCATTGCTGATATTAATCAAGATGCAAATCCAAATACATTATGGGAAATAATAAAAGGAACGATACGAAATAAAACAATAAAATATGCGTCAAATGAAAAGAAAAATTATTTAAAGTTGGAAAACAAAGTTAATAGAAGAAAAAGATGAATTAGAAACGGAATACGCTAGAAATATATCTGATACTACGTTAACAGAATTAAATTCTGAGAAAGAAAAGCTAGAAGACATTCATGAAAAGAAAGTGAAAGGGTGCTATGATCAAAAGCGGAATATATGAATACTAAACATTTTGCTAATTTATGTTTGTTTGTTTGTTTGTTTATTAGAGTTTAACGGCCTATCAACAGCTAAGGTCAAGTAAGGCCGGGCTAACGGGTTCTATCCAATTTTAACCTGCAGCATTGGGGGTAAAATCCCAAAATCAGAACGGAATATTTACATCGAGAACAAATATATTCAGCCCTGAAATTAGAATAACCTGACCTGGTGCCAGGTCCATACCACACCAAAGTCACTTGGTCCCTTCCCCTAAAATAGGATTACGAATATCGTAATACTCACAAAAGGGGTATAACCAGATTCAACTGTCACATACAAAATGTCAAAGACGTAATAATTACGGTGTATGTGAGGGCCAAACCAGGTCTCCAGTCGGGATTCCGGTAAGGATGAACCCCGATCGTTAAATTACCCAACGTGTGCTCCCACCTGCCACCCACTTGCTAATTTAGAAAAGAAACGATCAGAAAATAAAACAATAGTTCGTTTAAATGTAAATGGAAATACTGTTACAAAAAATGAAAAAATATTACATGAGCAAAATGAATACTATAACTAGAAATGTGGCCTGTCGGCACACGAATGCCCCCGCTGGCAGCCAAAGAAAACAAGGCATATTTGAATGTGGATTTGTCACAGGGTGACAGAGGACCATTGGATCAATGCGTGTGTGAAATGTGAAGCAGATCCGAGCAAGGAAACAGAAATTATAAGGCATTTACCCAGCGTTAAGGTTTCGAACGCACCAAGTATGTGACCTTGACCCTGGGCTTAGCGGGGGCGGCTCAAATGTGAATTTGTCACAGGGTGGCAGAGGACCATTGGAGCAATGCGTGTGTGAAATGTGAAACAGATCTGAGCAAGGAAACAGAAATTATAAGGCATTTACCCAGCGTTAAGGTTTGAAACGCACCAAGTCTGTGACCTTGACCCTGGGCTTGGCGGAGGCGGCACGAATGTGGATTTGTCACGGGGTGGCAGAGGACCATTGGAGCAATGCGTGTGTGAAATGTGAAGCAGATCCGAGCTAGGAAACAGAAATTATAAGGCATTTACCCAGCGTTAAGGTTTCAAACGCACAAAGTCTGTGACCTTGACCCTGGGCTTAGCGGTGGCGGCACGAATGTGGATTTGTCACAGGCTGGCAGAGGACCATTGGAGCAATGCGTGTGTAAAATGTGAAGCAGATCCGAGCAAGGAAACAGAAATTATAAGGCATTTACCCAGCGTTAAGGTTTCGAACGCATCAAGTCTGTGACCTTGACCCTGGGCTTAGCGGGGGCGGCACGAATGTGCATTTGTCACTGGGTGGCAGAGGACCATTGGAGCAATGCGTGTGTAAAATGTGAAGCAGATCCGAGTAAGGAAAAAGAAATTATAAGGCATTTACCCAGCGTTAAGGTTTCGAACGCACCAAGTCTGTGACCTTGACCCTGGGCTTAGCGGGGGGGGGGGGCACGAATGTGGATTTATCACAGGGTGGCAGAGGACCATTGGAGCAATGCGTGTGTGAAATGTGAAGCAGATCCGAGCAAGGAAACAGAAATTATAAGGCATTTACCCAGCGTTAAGGTTTCGAACGCACCAAGTCTGTGACCTTGACCCTGTGCTTAGCGGGGTCGGGACGAATGTGGATTTGTCACAGGGCGGAAGAGGACCATTGGAGCAATGCGTGTGTGAAATGTGAAGCAGATCCGAGCAAGGAAACAGAAATTATAAGGCATTTACCCAGCGTTAAGGTTTCAAACGCACCAAGTCTGTGACCTTGACCCTGGGCTTGGCGGAGGCTGCACGAATGTGGATTTGTCACAGGGCGGTAGAGGACCATTGGAGCAATGCGTGTGTGAAATGTCAAGCAGATCCGAGCAAGGAAACATAAATTATAAGCCATTTACCCGAGCGTTAAGATTTCGTACGTACGGACGTACGGGACGTACGGACGTACGGACGCCGGTAACACTATATGCCCCCCTCACCATTCGGTGGCGGGGGCATAAAAAGCTGTATACAAACAAAAATGTTGAAAATAGTAATTACAATTTCTTTACAAATAATAACGATCAGAATATATTATCTGAAGAAAATAAACAGTTATGCGAAGGTTACCTTTCTGAATATGAATGTAGCATTGCCTTAAAAGAAATGAAAAATAATAAAACCCCGGGCTCAGACGGTCTGACTGTAGAATTTTTTCAAAATATTTTGGAAAGATATAAAACGACATTATACAGATTCGTTTAACTATTCATTAGCAAACGGATCACTAAACGAATTGCAAAAACAAGGAATAATAACATTAATACCTAAGAAGGACAGTGACTTGTCAATATTAACAAATTGGAGACCCATATCATTACTTAACGTTGATTACAAAGTAGCATCAAAGGCCATTGCAAATCGAATAAAAAAGCCCTACCGACACTAATAGATTATTCACAAACTGGGTTTCTTAAGGGAAGATATATAGTAGAAAACATTAGAACTATCATGAAACAATAGAGCAACTTAACGAAACTGATGCACCAGGTCTATTGTTCTTAGCAGACTTCGAAAAAGCATTTTATACTGTTGAACATACATACCTTTTAAAAGTAATGGAATATTTCAATTTTGACACCGATATACTGAATTGGATAAAACTGTTTTACTCTGATGCAAAAAGTTGTGTAACAAATAATGGGTTTGTTTGTTTGTTTATTAGTGTTTAACGGCCTATCAACAGCTAAGGTCATGTAAGGCCGGGCAAACGGGTTCGATCCCATTTTAACCTGCTGCATTGGGGGGAAAATCCCAAAATCAGAATGGAATATTTACATCGAGAACAAATATATTCAGCCCTGAAATTAGAATATCGTGACCTGGTGCCAGGTCCATACCGCACCAAGTCACTTGGCCCCTTCCCGTAAGATAGGATTACGAACATCGTAATACTCACATAAGGGGTATAACCAGATTCAACTGTCACAAACAAAATGCCAAAGACGTATGCGAGGGCCAAACCAGGTCTCCAGTCGGGATTCCGGTAAGGATGAACCCCGATCGTTAAATTACCCATCACGTGCTCCCACCTGCCACCCACCAAATAATGGGTACTTATCAGATTTCTTTTCAATAAATAGAGGTGTACGCCAGGGTTGTCCGTTATCCCCGTATCGCTTTATTATGGCCATTCAAATATTATCAAAATCTATCATCAACGATGCAGATATAACCATGATAACTGGAGTCAAAATCGGTGATATAGAGCTAAAAATACAATGTTTGCTGATGATGCAACTTTTATGACAGAAATCCTTTGATAAGTTAATATACATAATAGCGAGTTCAGTAAGATGTCCGGCCTCAAACTTAACATAACAAAATCTACAGTAATGAGAGTATGTGCTTTAAAACATACAGATATCATATTCTGCCCGAACAAAAATTTTACTTGGACCTCACACAATGCAAAAACCTTATATAGGCATCACATTCCTGAACGATATTAGTGCTACTCATGAACATAACGTTTTACCAAAAATATTAGAATTTGAACAGTGTCTTGACCGATGGAAACGCAGAAAGTTAAACTTACTTGGAAAAATTACGGTTATAAAGACGTTTGCAGTCCCAAAATTGATATATCCATTGACAGTTTTACATGATCCACCAGAAAATATGATAAAACGAATTAGAACTAAGTTATTTCAATTGTTATGGGACAACAAGCCTGATAAAGTTAAACGAAATACATAATTCAATCTTATGAAAAAGGTGGACTAAAAATGCTAGACATAGATAGTTTTATAACTTCTGTAAGAGCTTCATGGGTGAAATGAATATGCAATTCAACCAACATAGGAAAATGGAAAGCAATTTATGAAATAATACTTGAAAGATATGGTGGGATTTTTATCTTTGAATGCAACTTGAAACCAGAAGACACAAAATACATAGGTGAACACAACACGTTTTTAAATAATGTTTTGAAATATTGGGCAAGTATAAACTATTCCCCTCAAACAGGCACAGTATCAAAAGAAATTATTTGGAATAACTCTAATATAAAACATCAAAACAAACCTATATTTCATAGGAACTGGTATGATATTAAGTACATTGAACATTTATACGATTATAGAATAAATACTTTTTTAAGATTCACTGATCTTGCAGAAATGTTCAATATAAGAAATGACGATTTTATGAAATATCAAAGTATATTAAACAGTATAAGTCCACTGTGGAAGGATATAGTCAAAACAGAACACATCAATGCGATACAACCTTCAGAAGCACTTAAGTCGAACTTACAGAAAAGAAAATACGTTAATAAAATACTATACACGATGCAAACAGACAAAAACATAATGAAAGATATAAAAGCTGAGCAAAAATGGATACATGAATTTCCGGATACTAACCCTAAATGGAAACAAATTTGCACGTTACATTTCAACAGTACTATATAGATTCTGTATTGCGTAATTTCCAATAAAAATACTTAATGAGAATTATTGAAACTTAATTAATATCAGTTTGTGCGATTTTTGTTCTATGTATGTTGAAAGTATAAAACATTTGTTTTGGGAATGTCCCCATGTACAACATTTGTGGTCACAGCATTTAATTGAAAAAGATATAACATATGTCGTAAATTTCCAAAGTATTTCTATAGGAATAAATGACAAAGCACAAAAAGCACATCAATTTAATTTTATAATCATATTAGCCAAATATTTCATTGTTAAATATAAATATGAAAATAATGACATAGATTTCGGTACATTTCTAAATTATTTAAGACATAGGATATACATAGAGGAGATTATAGCAACAACAAAAGACAAACGGTAACATATTAAATGGGGCAGGTTTCAGACATAGTTATATTGTAAGCACTGTAGACAGGTGTCAATCACACAAACTACACAAAAGTAACCAATATCAATCTAGTCTAACACATGTGAACACATAGGGACATAGACCACTTTTCACTTTTTGCTATCCTATATTACTCCAACAACTTTCCTATTTCTATCTTTTCCCCCTTACTATTTTTCTACTAAAAACCTTACTTTCGAATACATTGAATACATGTATGCGATCACGTAAGCCATACCTTGTTAGTCAATATTGTATGTATAAATGTACATGTTGTATTTAAAAGTGAAATAAAAATATTTAAATAAAAACAAATAATTGTATTATTTACTAAAATAAAAAGTTGTTGATACGACCTTTAACTTACAGTATATGGATACTCTTACTACGACCGTCAATCTAATGATGGGATCAGCGGTCGTAGCAGAACACTCTCTCTCCTTCGTCATGATGGATCACTTATTTACCTAGTTCACTGTTACGAAATATTTACTAGTACATGTATTGAAGTAAATGAGTTTAAATGAATCCACAACGATATCAGGGCCGTAACCAGAGGTAAAAACCAGACGAGGCGAACCAAGTCCCGATATGGGGGGTCAGGAACATTCTCACCGCCACCACCTCGGGGATTTGTTTAATTTTCAGCAACAAACGGTTCATTCTAAGAGTATATATAACACAAGTCAAGTGAGATTTTACCTACGCCGAATCGCTATCGACATCGGAGATATTTCATGAAGAATATTTACAGAAAATGTGATATTTTGCTTAAACTACTTCAGAAGTTGACACAAATCTCAGAGCATGTACTCTGCTATTTTTGTCAACTTTTGACTTCATTTATGATAAATCTGTAAAGTTTGTAAATGTATTTCGTGAAATAACGCATACACAAAATCGCACGGCGTATTTCATATAAGAAATAGTGCTCAATTAAATCAGTAAGATATCACATATCATCGACTCATTTAGTAAATTATTCACAAATATTATACAAGTCATGTGCATAGCTCTGCTGTGACTACATACCCACATTTATTACATGCAGCAGGTTAAATGCGGGAGTGAAGCCATTGGCCCGGCCTTAAATGACCTTAGCTGTTGATAGGCCGTTAAACACCAAGTTGAACAAACAAACAAACATTACATGGGAACCAGTTCGGCAAAATAAGCAACCGCCTCGTCTGCCTCATCCTGGTTACGGCACTGGCTATAGTAAATGAACGTGAATAGCTATCTGCATATAAGTTACCATGAGAATAATTGGCATTGCGGCCGAGATAACGGACTTTATACTATGTATGTGATCAGCGTAGCCCCAGACCGACCCCGGGACCAGTAGTTTTATCAAGGACTACACTGATCACCATTTACTCAGCATAACGGCGGTTCTGTCACTGGATAACCGTATGTTATAGAGGTGCTGTAATGATAAGGATCTACACTGGCTACATATATAATGTTCTTTTATCATATGGTGGCACAGTTATTCTGCATTGTGAGGGACGTCAACACAATATCTCAAACTGGTCAGGACCTACTCAATTCTCCTACCATTAACACATAAACTAATATAGTATGGAATGTAAGAATAAGATCATGTAAATGCGCAACCAGTGTAGCTCCAGAACAGTGATCACATGTACGCAAACTGATCAGGTTTATCACCGTTTGCCATATCATACAACCTTACATTACGTCTGTGTCTGTGTGCCATTCCTAAAGAACAAGCAACAGACAACTAGATGGCCGGGGCCACATGTCGCGCCCGCCGAGGCAATTGATAGTACTAAACGAGCTTTGATATAATACCGAAAAATTTTAACCGGACGCACATACGTACGGACGTACGTGCGCCAGTGTGCAGACTATATCGCGCTGTCCGCAAGCGGGCGCGACAATAAACCTTTGAGGTGTTGCATACAAGAATGGGTTTATATGTATGTGCAACCAGTGTAGTAACAGACCAGCGAGCACATGCGCGCAGACTGATCAGATGCTACGCTGTTCGCCATTCTTTACTACCTCACGTTATGCCTGTGTTTTCAGCCAATACACCAATAATCTACACCACGTATCCGCCAGTACACCAATGTGGTACTACGTACAACAATATAAACCACAATAATCTACACCACGTATCCGCCAGTACACCAATGTGGTACTACATACAGCAATATAAACCACAATAATCTACACCACTATCCGCCATACACCAATGTACTAACGTACAACAATATAAACCACAATAATCTACACCACGTAGTACACCAATGTGGTACAACGACAACAATATACAACTCCACATATCCGCCTACACCAATGGTACTACATACAGCAATATAAACCACAATAATCTACACCACTATCCGCCTACACCAATGTGGTACTACACAGAATTCCACAATAATCTACACCAACGACCATACACCAATGTGGTACACGTACAGCAAATAAAACCACAAGAACGACACCACGTATCCGCCAGTACACCAATGTGGTACTACATACAGCAATATAAAACCACAATAATAATACACCACGTATCCGCCATACACCAATGTGGTACTACATCAGCAATATAAACCACAATAATACACCACGATCCGCCATACACCAATGTGGTACTACAACAGCAATAGGAAACCACAAATCACACACGTACCGCCAGTACACCAATGGTACTACGTACACAATAATAAACCACAATAATCCACCACATCCGCATACACCAAGTGACTACATACAGCATAACCACAATAATCTACCACCTGTACACCAATGCTGGTACTACATACACAATAATAACACACCATACCGCCAGTACACCAATGTGTATACATACAGCTATACAAAATCACCACCAGTCCGCCAGTACACCAATGTGTACTGCATACCGATATAAGGCACAATAATCTACACCACGATCCCGCCATACACCAATGTGGTACTACCTACACAATATAAACCACAATCACGTATCCGCCAGTACACAATGTGGTACCGACCAATAGCATAAACCACAATATACACCACGACGCCAGTACACCAATGTGGTACTACATTTACACAATATAAACCACAATAATATACACCACGTATCCGCCAGTAGACCAATGTGGTACTACATACAGCAATATAAACCACAACAATATACACCACGTATCCGCCAGTACACCAATGGTACATGCATAAACCAGAATACTGCCCACAAGGAAATATAGCACAATATCTACCACACCGGTATACCCGCATACCACCAATGTGGTACTACATACAGCAATATAAACCACAGTAATCTACACCACGCAATCGGTGAATCAACATATAACATATATACCATCTAAATATTATTCGTATTATTATTTTCGGGTGTATAGTCAGTCGTACAGCGGCCAGTTCGCACCAGTGCGACATGCGACGTGTTAACACACGAGTGTGTAACTGGGTAGGATCTGGTCCCGGTAATGCGTAGCATAACGGGTCCCAGGTAGAAATAATCCACCACAGACGGCACTTGACACACAAGTTGGTGTCGTACTGTCGGTAATAACACGTGTTATTCTCGCCCACCGAGATGCCACATCCAGGCAGCACCAACGCAAGCCGAGGCCAGAAGCAGGAAACGGCAGGCAAACATTAGGCCGAGCTGCAGCTAATTTGCTGTTATGGTTAAACTTGCTAGATCTGGTTTTCTTTCATAATAAAGTTGTGATAGCCGAGTCGCCTGGACATCCTGGCCTAACGTGGCAGGGACATGAACACCTCGGCTGCCCGTGGTGTCCACATACCCTCTGTTCTGCCCGTCTCCCGTGTTGTTTCAGAATGTTATTATGGGTGAAAGTCTCACCAAGGGCACTAAATATGGCTGTGACCGGAAATGAGGAATATTGGTTTGGTGACCGGTGTAGATCCAGACCAGCCGGTGTACCTGCAGTCTGACCAGGATATACACTGTTCGGCATTGCAACATTGAACCACCATGATTCTAGCCAGCAACATATATCGTTATTATACTACACGAGTGTACCCCTTCTGTGAGTATTACGATATTGGTAATCCTATTTTAGGGGAAGGGGCCAAGCGACTTGTTGTGGTATGGACCTGGCACCAGGTCAGGTTATTCTAATTTCAGGGCTGAATATATTTGTTCTCGATGTAAATATTAGTTCTGATTTTGGGATTTTCCCCCCAATGCAGCAGGTTAAAACGGAATCGAACCCGTTTGCCCGGCCTTACATGACCTTAGCTATTGATAGGCCGTTAAACACTAATAAACAAACAAACAAAACTACAGGAATGTGCTAGTTGATGGAGCTTGAACTTAAATTAAAACGTTACCACTTTCACTTTTTTCAAGCTCTGCCACCAGGTAATTATCTGGGACAGATAAGGAGGTATGTATTTATTAAATATAGAGAACAATTATTTATTATTTAATACAGTTGCTTTGAGGAATTAAGACAACTTTACTTACGAGATGTAAACTGGTCCGCAATTTTATCCAGATTGTGCCACTTGTCGAGACACATTGATGTGTTTATGCTCTAAGATGGTACCGACTATGTACTAATTAACACAAGAACAATTGAAGATATTGTGTGAATACACTTTATATCATAAATTTCATTCCTGTACTTCAAAATGTAAATGTGAAAATGTTCTGGCATCATTGGCTTCCATACGTATTCGTATTTTCACTGCAAAAGTGAGAAAATGGGAACCGCCTTGGAACGGTTAACTAAAATGTATGGCCAGAAAATGCTTCAATTATATTGTACAATATCATATATGTAGATGATATGAACATGTGGATTACATACATGCACAAAGGTTACACTGCAATAATCTCCATTTCGTCAGTCACAGCCACATAGTTTTCACTACAGACAGTACGTATATATGTCACTGTATGTCCGCCACCACCAGCCCTGTATCATAACGGGGATAGGAAGCAAGGACGGCCAATACTGTGAAGGAGCACTTTTCCCCGAGACTGCAAATCTCATGATCGCTCCACAGTGTGAATAAGCATGGAGTTATCCTTCCGTGAGAATGACTTGTCGCACACAGTAGACATACGTTGTTGATCCCTGGTGTTTCGGAGCATGTGTCCGTTGAGATTGCTATTAGACCAGGAAGTCTTATCTCGCACACAGTACACGTATGTTGAGGTGGCTTCTTTCTGTGAAAGATTTATTACAAACACTAGATGTATGGGGACAATTTACCATAAGTATGAGCATGTGGTGTTTCATGCTGCCACTGTGTGTGAATATCTTGTCACAAACACTACATGTATGGGAACAATCCCCCGTATGTATGAACATGCGCCGTTTGGTTTAAAAATATTTTGCCATATGTACGAGCATGTGGTGTTTGAGGCTGCCACTGTGTGTGAACATATTGTCACAAACACTACATGTATGGGGACGATCCCCCGTATGTAGGAGCATGTGCTGTTTGATGTAGCCACTGCGTGCGAATGTCTTGTCACAAACACTACATGTATAGGGACGATCTCCCGTGTGTCTGAGCATGTGCTGTTTGAGGTGGCCACTGAGGGTGAATGTCTTGTCACAAACACTACATGTATGGGGACGATCCCCCATGTGTATGAGCATGCGCCGTTTGGTTTAAACATATTTTGCCATATGTATGCGCATGTGGTGTTTGAGGCTGCCACTGTGTGTGAACATCTTGTCACAAATACTACATGTATGGGGACGATCCCCCGTATGTACGAGCATGTGCTGTTTGAGGTTGCCACCGTGTATGAATGTCTTTTCACAAACACTACATATATGGGGACGATCCCCCGTATGTATGAGCATGTGCTGTTTGAGGTCGCCGCTGCGTGCGAATGTTTTGTCACAAACACTACATGTATAGGGACGATCCCCCGTGTGTATGAGCATGTGCTGTTTCAGGTTGCCACTGCGTGCGAATGACTTGTCACAAACACTACATGTATGGGGACGATCCCCCGTATGTATGAGCATGTGCTGTTTGAGGTGGCCACTGAGGGCGAATGCCTTGTCACAAACACTACATGCATGGGGACGATCCCCCGTGTGTATGAGCATGTGGTCTTTGAGGTGGCCTCTAAGTGTAAATGTATTGCCACAAACACTACATGTATGGGGACGATCCCCCGTGTGTAGGAGCATGTGCTGTTTTAGGTGGCCACTGCGGGTGAATGTCTTGTCACAAACACTACATGTATGGGGACGATCCCCCGTATGTATCAGCATGTGGTCTTTGAGGTGGCTATTGTGTGTAAATGTGTTGTCACAAACACTACATTGATGGGGACGATACACCGTATGCATGAGCATGTGCTCTTCGAGATTGCCACTGCGTGCGAATGTCTTGTCACAACAACTACATGTATGGGGACGATCACCGGTATGTATGAGCATGTGCTGTTCGAGGTGGCCACTGAGGGCGAATGTCTTGTCACAAACACTACATGTATGGAGACGATCCCCCGTGTGTATGAGCATGTGCCTATTGAGGCTAAAAGTCTGTGCGAATGTCTTGTCACAAATACTACACGTGTGTGGACAATCCTCCGTATGTATAAGCATGTGCTGTTTGAGGCTACCAATCTGTGTGAAAGTCTTGTCACAAACACTACAAGTGTGTGGTCGCTCCCCGGTGTGAAGGTGCATATGAAGCATGAGGTCGCTACATTTTAAGAAAGTCTTGTCACACACGCTGCATTGATGTGGTCGCTTCCTGATTTGATCCATCCTACACAATATCACTTTAGACAGGTTTGATTATCAAAAGGCGGTTTCAAATTGGATTATCTTCTGAAGTAAAGTTGTGTCGTAACGTGTATCATAATAGGATGCGGTCATCACATCGGGCAGTTGTGTGTTCGTATGTGACCTGAAAAAAGAAAGGAATCAAGTATAATATGTATTGGCATCGTGTGGCAGGACTTTACAGAAATGGTAACATGTCTCCAAGAATTATGGTCAACTCGCCTATGGACAAATACTACCCACATCTGAAAGTTATATATCTACATAATTATGTTTGTCGTATTCTATGTTTAACGTAATAAAACACATCTCATCACAGGAGTGATCATGATATCCCCCACTAACATCGTGTGACGAAAATGCCGATTCGTGCGAAACCAATAGGGGACGACTTAGCCCTGTGTTTCGGGCAAAATATTACCTCCCTTGCTACAAAGTTGGATAAATGTCCGGTGTCGGATTATAGATTGTTTGTGTAATATTTGTCAGAAATGGCCGAGTAAATCAATGTTTCAATTTCCGTATTCGGATTTAGTATTGTAGAACAGAATATCATTGTAAAACCGTGGACTCTAAATTAGGACAGGGAACCATTGGTCGCACGCTTAGCCCATGGAAGTCTGGTACATCTGTCTACGAGCATTGCGTTTGGCGAGCCCCTACACTGATCGGACTGGGGGCTCTGCCAATATATGTCCAGCTACATGTATATAGCCGAACACTCTCCAGCTTCTGGTCACACGCATCTCGGTGTTGTTTAGAGCATTGCGTTTGTCAAACCCCTTTGTATGTTGGATCATGAGCTGTTTAATAAATATATTACCAGACCCATTGTACAAGCCCCGTGTTCAGCTATAGCTCGAGGATAGCCCATCGCCCAGCTCCAGCCTGAGACGTTGGCAAATGCCAGGCTGCGAGCTAGGGATAGGACGGTTCATGCAGACAGCTCGGAACATTACTGAGCATTACTGAGCTGAGTAATTCAGGACATCGAGCAGCCCAAAATATCGCTCAGGTAAGCAGTTCATAACATTGCCGAGCTAAATAGATACATACACATATCCCAGTAATAATATACCATAGGTGAACCTTCAATTAGGATATACTATGCCGATCGACGGGAATGTCATCAAATAGTTAGCCAAGAGTACGGTACGGGCGTTTTAGCTCATAGTGTAGACGAGCTACACGTCCGGCAACACATGTAGGTGCATGCTAGAGCGCCCATCTAGTGGTTTCTCCGAGACAACAAAACGAACATTGATATGAAATTAATATAAAGCTACAGTGACATGGCTCATGCCACTGTAACTTAGAAACGCAGCCCAAACTACTGTATGTGTTGGATTATCGTAAAGTCATATCTTGATTATTTGTGCTCATCCAATCATTGTAACGATCATTGTCCACACATCATTGGCGAGGTACGCACGAAATAAAAAATGCATTTGTAAATTAGTGCCCAGATACGTACTCATGCTCTTCGCATGAGACGGGCTGAGAAACCAGTAGCCGATTTCATCAACATTGCAAAGTATACTTTCGTAGCAAAGTATACTTTGAGGGAGAAATTTTCAATTTTATGATAAATTTATTAATTTTTATTATACTGAATTTATTACATTATCACAGCCAATTTGGCTGTGATAATGTAATAAATTCAGTATAATAATTCTGCATACTTTTAATCATGAAATATATGCATTTGTTAGTTCTATATGAAATAATGCTTTTCAGGAAAAATAAATGATTTCTCCCTCAAAGTATACTTTGCTAGTAAAGTATACTTTCCAATGTTGATGACATAGGCTACAGATATACCGGCCCAGCGTGATACCCGGTATAGTAGAATTGTAGTAGTATGTTGTCAGGCTGAACCCGACTATGAGAACATTATTTAGGCTCCTGAGTGCCAGAGCTTGTAACATATTGATAATTTGATAGTACGGCTGCTCAGACTGGTGACAGCTGATGTCAGCCGTGAACGCCGGTCTCGTGTTAGAGCTAGCCAGACCAGCAATAGGCATACGACGTTACATATTTGTGGCGCCCAACGAGGGACTGTCACATTCATATAGCTCAGACTTCGGTATATCGATAATTAAGTTGTTTCAACTGGACTCGTGCATGAGCTAGCCGGACCAGCGGAAGTGAGAATACGATACAATCGCTTTGACACATGACAATATTTAAAGGTACATGCCCACTCAGTAGGCACAAAATATTCTTTATATAAATTAAATAAGTGCATAATTGTGTCACTATTCCACCAGTTCTAAACATTACTAGTGCCCGCTATACAGATATAATAATTTAGTAATATTTATTTTACTGTCTTTACTGAGAGAGAGAGAGAGACAGAGAGACAGAGAGAGAGAGACAGACAGAGACAGAGAGACAGATATTGCATGTACATTTATAATGTAATGTTCTGCTGTTTTCCTATTTACGCTTGTATATTATTAGTGTACACTCATATGAAATGTCATAATAAGATAAATATAATGTATGGACTAAAACCATTTATCACTTTTAGCCGACGGTACCATATCATATAATAAACATACAAATAACTAAATAATAGCAGCTGCAAATCCTGTAATTGTGGCTCAATCAATGTATGTGTATGTGCTTATTAGGAGTCACACATCTGCATGTAGCTCACCAGCACACTCAATTTTATCAAAACATACTGCATTATCAGGGATTCCGCTGGGGAAAATAAAAAAATCGCCACTTCAAAAAAAATAAAACAATTGGCGATAAAAAATTACAATTTTCGAAAACAAAAATAAACAAATTGTAATTTTTTATCGCCAATTGTTTATTGTTATCGCCAATTGCGAAAGTGGCGATCGCCAGCGGAATCCCTGCATTATAATATGTTCCCGTCCCATACCACTTACAATGTTAGCATAACTTACACACTATTATTATTTGTAATGTGACTAAATGTGTTTTCGAAACATTTGTGTACAAACAATATATATGCTGAACATGCCGTACATCTATAACTGTTCTGTCATTATTACCCCAACTCAATCATTAATATCTATTAACGTGTGTCTTACAGACTACGTGTCAATTAATTACCATATTTTCATTATGTAAAACACTACTTTATTCCATACAAACGATGGACATATAATTCTTGTGCAAACATTCAGTTCAAGACTGGCGAGACAGAATAGCATGCGCCATATTCCAAGATGTCAAAATCAACCGGAGCTAACATTCATTTTCGTAGAATTATGAAATACTCTAAAAAATACAATCAGTTTGATATGACAAACACATTATAATAATGGAATGTATATATAATCAAGAAACAATCTAATTTTCCGCCAGCAGACCTACGCATATTTTCATATTATCTGTCTAGGCAACAGTATCAATACATGTTTTATGGTACCATGTAAGTTAGTTGAGTACTACCCACATGTATTTCCATATCTGTGTCATTGCCATCAGGTTCGTTGTCTTGTGAATCTATCATATGTTATCATATGTTCAACATGTTTACGGGACAGTGGGCGACTAGCTTTAAAAAGGGGGTGGACGATTTTCTATATACTTCACTACCGACCCTGTAAGTTACACCAGTGTGTCTAGAAAAATAGGTTAAACTTTATGAATATTTCTTGACTTTGGGCATGTTGGGAGGCTTGACTATGTGTATTTTTTAAGAGTATTTCATAATTTTACGAAAATGAATGTTAGCTCCGGTTGATTTTGACATCTTGGAATATGGCGCATGCTATTCTGTCTCGCCGGTACGGTTTCGCGTCAGAATTTAAGGTATTTTTCGCGCATTTGTAGCGAAAATTTGAGGTGGTTATGACCCCGCTTTGGAATCATTTTCAGGAAATGGTGTGGTGTTACAAGTGATAGAACAAGACATAGGAAAGTATCTGTGCCTCATATTTTCATGAGAACAATTCCAACAAATTCAGTCGTGTTGAAATTTATGGCCAAAAATAGGTGGGTGGGGTAACTTTGTGAAACATTAATTAAACACAGCTGATGCGGTTACTGCATTTTTATTGTGGCGCGCGATTTGTACGTCATTTGCGAGTATTTTTCAATACTTGTCGCAAGAGCCTCCTTAACTGATTGTGAGAGGCGGTGGTTTTTATAAGTCACGCGCCGCCCTCAGAAAAGAAGTCAATGTTGGCTATTTTCAACCATCCTGTGATGCCTTAAGAGAAAAGTCTGATTTTTCAAGGTGTCATATTTCACCTCTAACCAGTATTGTTTGACAGAAGAATATTTTCCAAGATAACATCCAGCAGTTTTAGTTGACTGCACTCAAATATGCAGGGTTCAGCAGGGCTAGAGGTAAGCATGGTATTTTGCAGTCGATACAGCGAAAGGAAACTTCGCGTTTTGCCATTTTGGGGGTGGGCGATATCAGCGCCCCATTTCGACAGTAGCTTTCATTTTGTACATTTTTCTTTGGTTGTGTTTTACGTAAAATTGATGAAATTAGCAATATAGAGCGAGACAAGCAGTTTCGGGGGAAAAAACATTTTCCCTTAAGGTCTCACAGGAAAGTGGGCGGCTAGCTTTACAAAGGGGGTGGACGATTTTCTATATACTTCACTACCGACCCTGTAAGTTACACCAGTGTGTCTAGAAAAATAGGTTTATGAATATTTCTTGACTTTGGGAGGCTTGACTAGGTGTATTTTTTAAGAGTATTTCATAATTCTACGAAACTGAATGTTAGCTCCGGTTGATTTTGACACCTTGGAAAATGGCGCATGCTATTCTGTCTCGCCGGTACGGTTTCGCGTCAGAATTTAAGGTATTTTTCGGGCATTTGTAGCAAAAATTTGAGGTGGTTATGACACCGCTTTGGAATCATTTTCAGGAAATGGTGTGGTGATAGAACAAGACATAGCAAAGTATCTGTGCCTCATATTTTCATGAGAACAATTCCAACAAATTTAGTCGTGTTGAAATGTATGGCCAAAAATAGGTGGGTGGGGTAACTTTGTGAAACATTAATTAAACACATCTGATGCGGTTACTGCATTTTTATTGTGGCGCGCGATTTGTACTTCATTTGCGAGTATTTTTCAATACTTGTCGCAAGAGCCTCCTTAACTGATTGTGAGAGGTGGTGATTTGTATAAGTCACGCGCCACCCTCAGAAAAGCAGTCAATGTTGACTATTTTAAACTGTCCCGTGATGCCTTAATGTATTACGAGTTTATTATATCTTAATTGGGATCTCCATTTTCTTTGACCTCTATTTCACATATGCATATACATTTTTTTATTTTTTTTGCTTATATTTAACGGCGGCACTGGCTCGAGGACCTTGCATGCCGTCTCCCAAGAATGGGAGAAAGAACGGATGTAGAGATTTTTTGAGAGAAGCCGGTAATTCGTATTTACAGAGCAACTACGAATTATCGGTACCCATTCACAGCTGGGTGAACTGGAGCAGTGTGGATAAAGTGTCTTGCTCAAGGACACAACGCAGCGCCTCCGGTGAGGCTCGAACCCACGACCGTTAGATCAGCAGTCTGACGCTCTAACCACCAGGCCACTGCGCTCCACCATGCATATACATGACTATACTAGAGCAAGTGAGCAGGGACTCACCGATACCCTCTGCCGCAGCCTGATCCGACCAACAAAATGTTGTCTCTGTCATTTGACCTTGCATTGGGCATGAAAGTCGCATGGATTTGCTATAGAATGAAAATATGGATGATGATAAAGAAGCAGTTTCAAATCAATCCGACTTAAGTTGCAGAGATAATGGGTACCCAAAAACTTCAACGTAAATCTTACTGACGGACTAACGGATGGACAGAAATACGAAAACACATTTTTGTTCAAAATAACACTAACCATGACTGCTAGTGTGTTCATGATTTCGGCATCACCAGGTATATGCTCATTTTTCATGAGGAAATTATAAAAAGTATAACATGTTTTATTTCAATGTAAAATGTGTTCTTAAAACAAATTGTACTTTATGTATGCTTATTTTTATCAAGCTATTAATTTATATCCCATTCTATCATACGTTAGATTATTATCTACAACGGATCCCACAAATTAAGGCATTTTGCCGATATGCTACGAATCAGATGATAGAATATTGTAAAATCGAACAGGTTCTCACATTGCACTCATGATTTAGATGCTTTAAAAATGGTATTCACCGACAATTAAAAGCTACATGATTGTTCGCCCACGGGTATATTAAAAATGAAACAAAAAGCCAAGTTACATATTGCGCCAGTTGGTAAAGAAGCGTGTAACATATATATGTTTTGTGTAGATCATGATCATCAGTTGGAATCGTGCAATGGTTAGACTGGTAACAACTTCAGTGAAATAATTTTCTTCATAGTGGCCATTTTTAAAATAAAATTACTTGACAGACGGGTTGTGTTGTTTGTTTAATGGTGTTTAACGGCCTATCAACAGCTAAGGTCATGTAAGGCCGGGCAAACAGGTTCGATCCCGTTTTAACCTGCTGCATTGGGGGGAAAATCCCAACATCAGAACGGAATATTTACATCGAGATACAACATATTCAGCCCTGAAATTAGAATAACCTAACCTGGTGCCAGGTCCATACCGCATCAAGGGGGTTGTGTTGTATCGTATATGTATGCAATGAACAGATACACATATTGGTAACTTCTGTACTTATTTTGTTAGAAAGGAAGATAATTTGCAACTGCACGTTAACATATACATATCAAATAGAAGCTAGATGCTACACGGCGGCCATTTTTAAAAGCAAAATGACTGAATTACATGGGTTATTTCTTATTAGGTTTATTATCACTAACATGTTTACATTTTGTGATAGTTATTGGTATCATACTGTTGAAATATGTAAAATCAGGATGTTTCAAGATATTATATGTCGACCGGCAGTTACATTATGTTTCATGGCAGCCATTTTGAAACAGAGAATGACGAAACTGATCTTCCATTTTCTCTGCTCAATATTTATGGTTTTTGTTGAAACTGCATAAGTAATGATATAATATATGGTTAACTGTAATTTTTAAATTAGCGGCGTATATCAGAAAATGATAGGTCAGAAAATATGTTTAATGGCGACGCGCTAGCGGAGCCATTAAACATGTTTTCCCACCTATCATTTTCTGATATACACCGCAAATTTCAAAATTACAATGATGTTAACCTATTTCAATGCACTCCTTTACTGTTTTGCAAACTTTATCGAGTCTCGTTAGAAAATCGTACCGGATTGAAAGCTGGTTGAGCAGATCATACCAGATGGATAACACAAATAATATTTTCTACAAAGAAAATAGTTCCATCACAATTACAAGATATTAGCGATTTGTTCATGAATGTACATATGTTTATGTCGCTGATTTCATTATTTTTCGATAATAAAAGCAATAAATTAGTCGTTAGAAGTATAATTGCCTTATTTACTACTTTGCGCTTTTAATGTCACTCCAGTGCGATCTCTTAGCAACAATATTTCAATGGTGGCTGCCTGTCAAACTGCCTGATGTTGATAAATATTGTGATAACTTGCCTAATCATTTGTGATAACTACCATTTGAGATGCAAGATTACACAGGATACATACTTTCTGTTTGTGTGAACGACCTACAATGTATTACTGGCAAAACATATAAAACGTGATCAACGGTGAGATATTTGCAATATGTTTTCGCCATACTCTTCGGACCATAGAACTTTCGGACCAGGTCACCAGGACGTTTTGGACCAGGGGCCTATTTCATCAACATTGCAAAGTATACTTTACTAGCAAAGTATACTTTGAGGGAGTAATCATTTATTTTTCCTGAAATGTATTATTTCATATAGAACTAACAAATGCATATATTTCATGATTAAAAGTATGCAGAATTATTATACTGAATTTATTACATTATCACAGCCATTAAATGGCTGTGATAATGTAATAAATTCAGTATAATAAAAATTAATAAATTTAAAAAAAAAATGAAAATTTCTCCCTCAAAGTATACTTTGCTACTAAAGTATACTTTGCAATGTTGATGAAATAGGCTACAGGACGTTTCATATGCAAGCCAGCTGTGTGTTTGAAAATAACACCAGAATACCACTGTGGGTTGTTCTGAGTACATAACACTATTCGTCGCACTGCATTACATAAGAGTTATGACAGAGTAGTCTTTTCAAATGTGAGTTTGAAGCGTTCTTTGTTTACGTTCTGCTTCATGGAGAGTGACCTAAGAATTTTGCTAATACACACGTTTTTGGGAAAGTTTATTGTAATATTTTTGTGTCATATTGTAGAATTGTCTCTCAACAACAATATAGCGAAGTATGAACGTCAACACACTGCAAGCTTTTTCTATATAGCTTAGTGTAAATGCTATTACGCACATTTTTACTGTGAACGTGGTGTAGCGATATAGTTGACAGCAGGTCCGGATACTGGGTACCCACGGTACTAGTGCTTCGAATATAAATTACATATGAAATGAAACTGAAAATTAGTCTTTTGTTTCTTACTTCAATGTGTGATTCACATATTTTAATTAAAAAAAAGTTGAATGCACAGCACAAAACTGGCTGGAACCTTCCTACAGGAAGTGACGTGCATGCATCGTCATCTTGCATATGTTCCCATATAGGCAAGGTAATTTCATATAAGAGTTTTTGACGTACTATGGTGGGCTATACGTGTGCCAAATGCGCTCAGGGTAACACCACTTGAAAACAAAACATGTCAACAGTGGAAAATATCTGGAAAACTGGAATAAATCAAGTGATATATATTTTAATTAGTTTTCTCAACTGAAACATATAAATTAAATTGTTTGTAATCATACAAAAATGTGTGCTTTATAATACCACATCAGAACATAGATTTCTTTAGCTATGTTACTATTTTTAGATATTCTAGGAAACCACAGGTCTGATTTTCAGACAATTCAGAAGTAAAACATAAACGTCATACAACAACATGACACATTGCTTGAAGGGAAAATAGATAAAATGTTACTAAAATATATCATTTTAAACTTGCAATGATTTTATGTTATATTTTATTGTTCACGTGATAAAAACGATGTCGGACGATATCTTGCAATGCAGACGCTGATTTGAAAGTTCAAAATATGAAAAAGTATCAATAGTGTCAAAGAGATTACCACTTTATGTGGGTGGGGTATATTGGTAAGTTGTATTTACGTTGTCTTCTTTGTAATACTAGATGGCCGCGGCCTGCATGTCGCGCTTTGTGGCGAGGCATGGACACTAAAAAAAAAATATAGTATAACGAAAAACTTTAACCAAAAAACTTTACCAAAAACTTTAACCGGACACACGCACGTACGTACGTACGCCAAAGTGCCGACTATATCGCGCTTTCCGCAAGCGGGCGCGAAAAAAACTTTAACCAAAAACTTCAAAGTAATTTGACATTGGGCACAGGGGCCGCACGGGAGGGGGATAGAATGAAAATATAGATGATGATAAACACCCATGTGAAGTTTCAAGGTAATGGGCAAAGCAGTTGCAGAGATATAGTATAACGAAAAACTTTAACCAAAAAACTTTAACCAAAAAACTTAACCAAAAACTTCAAAGTAATTTGACCTTGACATTGGGCACAGGGGCCGCACCGGAGGGGGGTAGAATGAAAATATAGATGATGATAAACACCCATGTGAAGTTTCAAGTTAATGGGCAAAGCAGTTGCAGAGATATAGTATAACGAAAAACTTTAACCAAAAACTTTAACAAAAAAACTTAAAAAAACTTAACCAAAAACTTTAACCAAAGAACTTAACCAAAAACTTTAACCGGACACACGTACGTACGTACGTACGTACGTACGTACGTACGTACGTACGTACGTACGTACGCCAAAGCCGACTATATCGCACTTTCCGCAAGCGGGCGCGACAAAAATTGTATCATTCAGAACTTACCAGGAACTGTTACATTTTGAATTATTTCTTGATTCAATGCAAAAACGGGTCCTAGTTACACATTTACATATGTAAACAACAGATAGGTGGCACAGTTGTTTCGTTTATGCCGGAAATAGTGTTTACCGCGAATAAATGGAACCTGCGGCCCTGTTGTCTATAAAGCGGAAAACATGCAGCTACACTTGGGGCATTGTATGTGAGTTACCCCATTCTGGAAGTCGAACTTCATCTATTTTGCGCACCTACACGTTATAATTATCTGTCGAGGAGCGCAGGGGGAAATTTGACCCATTTCCTATATAATTTAATCATTTTTAAGAACTAAATTACGATCGCTAAATCAAATTTATAATGTTAAATTATCATTAAAAAATATTCTTATCACAGTTTCATAGTTCTAAATGTAAAATATTCTGGCATAAAAATGATGTATTTTAGAGCAAAACGTATCGATTTACGCCCAACCATATCGGGTCACGTGACTAGTGATACTTCACGCCGACTTCCAGAATGTTTTTTAGTCGGTCATTATGTGGCAGAGTTCATACCTAGTATTGGCGTAGGAATACATATTGAAATAATTTGCGACCGTTCATCAACAATAATATACCTGTAATGTACGACCATCAGCCAATCAGATTGCGTGATATTTGTAGAGTGCATTACCGGTATGTCGCTTCCATCATTTTCAGGCATTGGCAGCCATCTTGGATTTGAAAAACCTACACCAGGCTATTTTGTATTATTTCCCTTCAACATAAAGATGCAGAAAAATGCGAAAGTTTGCTTTCAACACGAATAGTTGACAGGAAAGTTACATGCTGGCCGACATTATAATTATAACTCTACGATGAATTTTTTATAAGCATTGATAAGAATAGACATGTTTGATAAAGTTATATGGACGTGACGCCAGTTTTCGGGGTAGTCGGAGTTTTCGGAGTATTCACATATTTTGTAATTTGTAGACCTGTGTGCGGCCGCGATGTGCTTTACGTCAGGTGATTAAAATAAGCATGACATTACCTATAGGAAGTTCTTAAAAATGTCACCAAATCCAGTGTTTGGACTAAATACTGGTAATTTTTGCCATTTAGGTCATTTTGTTCACGAACCTACCGTGATTTTCGTGATTTTCTGTGTCCGCCATTAATCTGCTCTTAAATATTGTTAAAATCAGAATCAATAGAAACGTTTCAAGTTTTCCTTCACTGTGCCTCATTCATCTGCGAGATGATCTTATATCCAATGAAAACTCGGGATGAATTAGCAAATTTATTGACACTTTCGGAACATACCCCGAAAACTCCAACCATAAGTCAATATTCAAGATGGCTGACTCATGTGTTGCTAAATGCGCTGACACGCATTTTAATCTAACAACAATCTTATTTTGAAGGCAAGAAACATTGAAAGAAATGTTTATCATTATATTGAACTGACAATTTAGCTCATATGTTACGTTTTATAAAACCCGCTAGTTGATGGACTTGGAAATACCCCGAAAACTAGACCCACCATCATACTCTGGGTAGGTGTACAGGGGTCATACCAATTATCCGGACAATCAATTTATGGGACAAATGAAAATAGCTGTTAATTAAACGCATTCATTTGATCCGATTTTGCAACGAACACATCTAAGTCACTCAGGTGCTTGCTGTTTCCATGCCAGTGTGAATAATATATCGCCATGGTAAACATTTTAGTAAAATTTGCTGAAAACATTCCCCCCCGACAATGTCCTCAAGTTGTTTACAACGTCAAAAGTCGCGCGGGGGGCTTGTATATATCACTGCGCTTGCGCATAATTTGAGGCCCCTAGGCTATAGAGTTTTTCAATACTCTGTTGTGTGAAGTATGCAGACGATACGATGCATTCCTCCAATATCATTTTCAGACACAGAGCAGATAGGAAGGAATGCGAAAATGTATTGTGATAGAAAAAGAACGAAGAGCTACTTATCCAAAAACAAATAATAAATGTTTCAAGCCAAATCGCCCCAAGCCATTTCGGACCCAAGCCATTACACACCATTTCGCACCCATATTAATTTGTTGGTAAAAGCGACAGGTGCGAGAACACCAGTGTATGAAACGATCAGAATTTCCTATATGGGCCTCATTACCGCGGATTTTTCTACCAAATTATGACGAGGTTAATCGAGTGCGCCCATTACGTCATTTCAGAGTTGTTCTATAAGTATAAATACAATTAATTCTATAAATACGATGTTTTCCAAGAAGCGAATGGTGATTGTTTTTTCTGCAGAACTACACAATGCTGTTTACACTGGATTTCAGGCGATAACATTATGATTTTAAGGTGAGAATACAAATTATATGACGGTTATACATGTCCGGATAATTGATTGTCGATGTTAATTTTGGGGCAACCTTACGACTGATGATCTGACCCAATTTTAAGTGATAAAGATGCCACAGGTTGCTAAATAGTTTGCATGCGTTGAGAAAGCAAGAACCGACGATTGTTCTGTGAAAATGTTATGCCCGTAGCTGCTATTTTAAGAAATATATCATAAAACAACTGCCATTTTTGTCCGATAAAAAAAAGGCGATAATCTAGAGGATCCCTGTAGGTCAAAATTTTCAGCCTCGCTCCAAAGCAGTATAACTACCAGGACAAATCTTCAGTTAGTTGAAGGACGCCTGTAGGCTGTATACGGTATAAGCAGAAACAAGCATACACGGACAATCTTGAAGAACATATTCCTGTACGACTCCGTTAAATAAAGCAAATGGCGTAAAACAATTACAAGGGAAGCAACAAGCGCGGCCAAGAGTTACCACTCGGTTTACAGTCAAAACGACCCCAGGTCAAAACGGACCCAAGTCGCCGATTATACAAAGAGCCTCTGATATATATATGGACGCTTTAACCATTACAATATCAAGGTGGCCGGATTAGCTCAGTATGTAGAGCGTCGGACTGCGGACCGGGAGACCCCGGGCTCGATTCCCACATCTACCGCTGCGAATGGTCGATTCGGCGTGTCCTTGGGCAAGAACACCTAGTGCTAGTCTAGTCCTATCGGATGGGGTCCCGACATGCAAGGTCATCGAGCCAGTGCCGTCGTTAAATTAAAGCATTTACATTTAGATTTTTACAATATCACACTTTAACGGTGACAGTAGGCCCACTCAGTAGGCATAAATATTCTTTATATCAAAGACATCATCTGAGACATTTTCTGGTAAAATAAACATTCATTCACAATTACCCCACGTATTGATTGGCATTATTATACATTTTATATCACATGTAAATTCCCCACACCGGTATCAGGAGCGATAACCGTGTTTCATTAAAATGTTAACGGACATTACTATTTATTCTCTGTACAATTGTATTTATTTGTTAATGTGCATTGCAATGCTCATACTTGAAAGTATGTTGAAAATATTATTTTTTCAAATGACGCATTTAAATAGTATCATGAAATAATTAAAAAATACCATGTTTCATTTGCATATGAAAATAGCCTTATACAACCGCGCGTCACTAGCAGTACAATAAATATTACTAAATGCTTATAGCTGTATAACGGGCATTAGTAATTTTTAGAACTGGTGGAAATTTCATGAAATAAAGCATATACAAAATCGCACGGCGTGTCTCATACAAACAAATAGTGCTCATTTAAATCAGTAAGATATCGCATATCATCAACTCATTTAGTAAAGTATTCATAATTATTATTATACAAGTCATGTGTATAGCTCTGTTGTGACTACATACTAGTACCCACATTTATTACATGCAGCAGATTAAATGCGGGATTGAACCCATTGGCCTGGTCTTAAATGACCTTAGCTGTTGATAGGCCGTTAAACACCAATAAACAAACTAACATTACATGGGAACTAGTTCGACAAAATAGGCGACCGCCTCGTCTGCCTCATCCTGGTTACGGCACTAGCTATAGTAAATGATGGTGATCAGCGTAGCCCCAGACCGATCCCGGGACCAGTACAGTTTGATCAAGGACTACACTGATCACGATTTACTCAGCATAACGGCGGTTCTGTCACTGGATAACCGTATGCTGTAGAGGTGCTGTAATGATAAGGATCTTTGTCATACCGCAGATAAGTTTCTCGGCTTTTGATTGGCTAGCTTGCCTGGTCATATATATTATATGACCTGCCAAGACCGTCGGACATACAGGAATTGCGATTACCCTCCGGCGCCTCGCGTCCAATGAAGAACATTTTGCAAGCTTCTACCGATTGCGAATTGTATTCCTCACTAAACACAATAAAACCCCGAATTTATCAATACAAGTAACAAATTGTACACTCAAAACCAGTCTATATTGCTTATTTTTCCATAAATATTCTTCGCTCATCAAAATATGAGCGAAAAATTAGCCAAAATAACGAAAATTGCTTTTCAAATCTAAACGCCATTGCCTTCGTGACGGCTATATTTAGGTCACAAACTATGGGTTCCACGCATGAAACCGCGGCGTAGCAATGACAGCGAATGTTTGGGAACCAGTCACATTATTCTAGAGGCGCCAAAGGGAGAGCAGATCGATAGAGCAGTGGAATATACATTAAATTACACGATATAAAAAAACTGTCATAAAGTCGTTTTCGATGGATTTCTTACTCCATATTTAGTTTGTTTTCGTTTAATAAAAAAACAAAATGTTCATTTACGCCTTTATATTAAGACTGACGGTAGAAAATCGAATCTCGGATTATTTTTCTTCCTGTAAAAAGGCAAAGATCAAAATAAGAGATATGTTTATACGGCCAAATACAGGATCTCCGGTATGACAAATACGTTATTGTGATTCTACACAGGCTATATGGTGTAATATTGCCCGTCTGAAGGTATGTTCACCCTCGGCTATCGCCTCGGGTGAACATACCTCCAGACGGGCAATATTACACCATATAGCCTGTGTAGATAGCCGAGGGTGAACATACCTTCAGACGGGCAATATTACACCATATAGCCTGTGTAGAATCACAATAACTTATAATACTGGCTACATATATAATGTTCTTTTATCATATGGTGGCACAATTAGTCTGCATTGTGAGGGACGTCAACACAATGTCTCAAACTGTTCAGGACCTACTCAATTCTCCTACCATTAACACATAAACTATTATACGTCCATTACCACCAAAGATTCTCTGATACTTTCATTTTTCGTATGGATGTCGTGGGATCTATTTTCCCATAACCTGCACCCATTCTGCTCTGGATATTCACTAATTAAAATATAGGTTTACTTATTGTTAAGAAAGATAAATTCAATCTCCTGTGACCACCCTGGTGGTGGCGCAAAAAGTCAGCGGCTGGAATTGAAACTGCTCCGACTTAAATAATCCCAAAGTATATGCTTGAAACTGATGTAAATGATACATTAACATGCCTGTGAAGTAGATTAGTGCACCAATTGACTGGTTTCTGAAAGCAAATTGTGTCTATGGCATAATAAATCTGGCTTATTCTTTTTAACGTACTACTTTTGACTACACCGCGCATGAATATCGGATGATTTAGCGTGGTTAAACATATAAGGACAACTTAAGTTTAGATATCTGGCAAATTTGCCCACTATTCACAGCTATGTCCTATTCCCTGATATAGTATGCAATTTGGGGCCAAAGTATACAGTAGTTTTCGTATACTTACCGTTCAACTCCAGCCAGTGACTTGTCTCAATTCGCGTCAACTCGAACAGATAGACAACTTTGAAGTTTTCAAGAGATAATGCGACAAACACTTCACTATCTGTTTTGTAATATGAAGAATTGGGCCTACATAAGAGCATGTTGAACAGTTGAACAGACCACATACACAAATCTAGCAATATAATAACCACTAAAAACGTTTTTGTTGGAAAAAGGGTCCCACCTTGAAACGGTCAGTCAGAAAAATGGCTTTATTGCTCAGAAAAGGCCACAAAGCTGGTTTATGCCACTGCTACGGTACGAGTATTGATCATATATGTGAAAACAACGCGAGGTTAGCTATGTTTGAAGACTAGGTTGACCAGTTTGTGCCACCAGGGCATATTTGATGACTTGATCAGGCTTCCAACGGATGTCGATTTTGGCCGAAAACATAAAAAAAAACATTGTATGAAGTACTAATTGGTGACTTTCATTAAAAGTCACCTGAATATTAATTACATTCACTAAAATGATACTTGTCAGCAAATACTGTAGTGATAATAGAGATTTTTCCTATGTTTACCTAGGGAGTTCAGAAAAATGTCGTCCAGCGAAGCTTCACAAGCAATATTTTCTGTGACGCGAAGTTGTACCTCAACTTTACGTTGATGCAATTCCTATTCTTCTCGCTGTCTCGACATATTTAAGAATTCACATCCCTGAACAAATTATTCTCCAGACAGCTGAATTCACTATGTGGGCCTTTTTTATTCTTAGAGGTCCACCATCACCAACGATTTTTTCTATATAAACTAACCAATGACCACACATTTCGCTCTATTCTCTGCTACTTTCATTCTTCGTATGGATGTCGTGGGACCTATTTTCTCATAACCTGCACCCATTCTGCTCTGGATATTCACTATTTAAACTATAGGTTTAATTATTGTTAAGAAAGATAAATTCAATCTCCTTTTTGTGGGGCAAAAATTCAGTGGCTGGAATTGAAACTGCCTCACATGACAAACATGCTCCGACTTACAAAATAATTCCAAAGCATATGCTTGAAACTGATGTAAATGATACATTGACATGCATGTGTAGTAGATTAGTGCGTCAATTGACTGGTTTCTGCAAGCAAAGTGTGTCTATGGCATAACAAATCTGGCTTAGTCTTTTTAACGTACTACTTTTGACTACACCGCGCATGAATATCGGATGATTTAGCGTGGTTAAACCTTATAGTATGGAAAATAAGGATGGGATGATGAATGCATAACCGGTGTAGCTCCAGATCAGTGAGCGCATGTACGCAAACTGACCAGGTTTAACACAGTTGGCAATATAATACAACCTTACATTATGTCTGTGTCAGTGTGCCGTTCCTAAATAACAAGCAAGCAACAACCAACTAGATTGCCGGGGGCGCATGTCGCGCCCGCCGAGGCAATTTATAGTACTAAACGAACTTTGATGATAGTATACCGAAAATTTAAACCAAAAACTTTAACCGGACGCACATACGTACGGATGTACGTACGGACGTACGTACGCCAATGTGGCGACTATATAGCGCTGTCCACAAGCGGGTGCGACATAATTATATACAGAATTATACAAATGAGATTGGATTCAAAGCAAGCTTATATAACTCCATCTGCCGTTTGAGGTTGTGACTGTCTGTGAATGTGTTGTCACAAAACCTACGTGGGTCGGAACGATCCACCGTGTGTATGAGCATGTGTTGTTTGAGGCTGCCACTGCGTTTGAATGTCTTGTCACAAACACTACATCTACGGGGACAATCCCACGTAAATATGAGCACGTGCCGTTTGAGGCTACTACTCTGTGTTATGTCTCGTCATAAACACTACTTGTATGGGGACGATCACCGTATGTATGAGCATGTGTTGTTTGGGGCTGCCACTGTTTTTGAATGTCTTATCATAAACACTACATTTGTGGGGACGATACTCTGTGAATGTCTTGGCACAAACACTACATGTATGGGGACGTCTTGGATGCATAGGATGCCAAATGTTTAATCTTGCACTGATTGCATAACCAAGAGACGATTGTCTTATCATGGCTATAATGACTACCTGTGTGTCGGCACGTGCTACCTGCCGGCATTGTAACACATGTTACGCAATACTTGAACACAATACTCGAATAGCAATGTAACGACTAACGAATAGGTCTTTGTGAAATACCGCTCCCGTGGAATACACCGCTGGAGAGAATAGCGCTTTATCCGAAACCGTACACGTACCACCAGTATTGATTTTTCACCGGTTATATCTGAGTGATTTACACTGTTTATGCAGATTTGTATGCTAGCCTGAATACCGAGTATGTCATATCTATTGATGACTGAATTATTTCAGATTAATTCGCCAGATATCTCATTAGCTAGACTGACTGTTAGAACATTAGTCCACTTACGCAGAATTGTAAGCCGAATGTTGGCACGGAGCTCTTATATTGACACGCGGACAATCGTAGGAATCTTATGCACTAGAGTATGTACTATATAAACTCTCGTATCCATATTCTAGCAGTCGGACATTCAACCATTCTTGTGATAAATAGGTGATACAAGCTTTCACTGGGAACTCTGGTAAGTACATATGTTTATTATTTACTTTCAAATGCAGCAAATAACGTCCGACTCATGCCAAGACCGGTAATTCACCGCATCAGTATCGTATCCTCGATAAGACTGCCCTGTTTCGTGTACCTCAGATATTTGGACCCATTTAGACCAAATTCTTGGTCAATAAAAGCCGTATGACATATATCCGCTGGTGTAGATTATATCCCTTGATCAAATCGAACTGAATCATTATTAATTCGTGTTTTCGTGTAAATGATAACGATTACAGGTTCCGCATGTGGGAACATTCCGTGAGTATTGTAATGTCATATTATTAGCATGTGGTTGGTGCATATCATTAATTGTAGAAGCTAATTTGTTCTAATTGTAAACTAAGAGCGAAAACGATTGAAATGTTTACTAAAATTTAGCTATGCATTTTATATTACGATACTGTCCAATATCGTGTCATGCCCCCTGTACAATACATGATAATATTGCCAATTTTAACCTGTAACAATTGTAACGTGAATTTTCCGGATGACTTGCATTCACTCTGTGTTGGACAGATGTAAAACTCCAATCCAAGTTCTCTGTACATTCATTATATTAAGTCATGTACGTTCACAGAGTATTGTAAATAGTGAAAATGCTATTGCGACCAAGATAGACCAGATCAGACAGTTCTGCACTGAATGCACTGATTTATACGTCAGTAAGCTATAATAAGGACATGATGTGAAGTATATTGTATTTCAATTACTGTTGACTTATGTCAGCCTGTACAATCCTGCAGTCTGATTAGAGTCTACAGTGTTTATCATTAGTAATGTACCAGCGGGGACTCTGCTCCGTGTGGACCAGGGCGTAACGAGCGGGGCTACTATACTGGTGACGTCATTCCGTCCCAGTACGAGATTAATCTCAAAGGACGTCCACCCGTGTGATGCATTCGCCCCATCCGCCCAAGTAGTCGATTATAGTGACACTGAGCATCGCCTGAGAAATGATACCCTATCGGCAACGTGTGTCGCCAGTATAGTCCCAGATCAGCCTATACATCTGCATAGTCCCAGATCAGCCTACACATCTGCATAGTCGTACATTGTATCAGAATCTACGTTGTTAGTCAACAACACGAATACATTCTCAGAGATCCAGATAAGTTTTATATATAAAGAGTACTATACCCCCATATTTCAAATTCAAGCGTATTTTACTAAACAAATCTATTATTGATTTTCTTATTATTAAATAAATAGGGTACAAATGATAAAAATAAGCCTAAGTACCTTTGTTTTCAACTTTATTACAGTATTTTCACTAATCAATGCATATTTTGTACTCCCATTTTTGATAATCAATGCGTATTCTGCTAAAATAAGTGCGTATAATACGCCAATCTGCATCTTATCTGGAGCTCTAGGTCCTAATATGGATATGCAACCATGTAACCTCACCAGGATCTACGCTTGCTGCAAATACCAGTTTATCGGCCATCCAACATACAGTGAAACTTCTCTAAACCGGACGCCCTGGGAGGTCCCCAGGATGTCAGGTTTAAAGAGGATTCACTGTGAATCAGGCATTTAATCATTCTGAGTCATAGTTGTGCGATATGTGATCACAAACAGACATTATCACCTGAGATAAGTGGCCAAGAAACTCATACAAAATAATATCACAGGTGTTTTCTTGGTGTCCGTTTTAGAGAGGTTCCACTCTACTCGGGGCAGTAGTGGGTTTTTGGGTGAAGGCGGACACACTTCTCGTGTCTTCACGGACGCCGGCCAGTCTGCACTGTCAAACTCACATTTCTGTGTCGATATGGTATTTACAATTTACACACCTGTTGTACGTAGGTGTTAATTTGATATTAATGTATTAGGTCATAAATAGATACACTTGGCTTCAATGATAATTGCTTTATAAGAGTGATGTGATATATGCATATAACATATTGTCTTGTTACTGTATACTATATGGTGCATTGAGTTGCCATCTCCGCCATTTTTATGTATGTACAAGCCATGGTACAGTTTTACAACTTCGTGCGTTTGACACATAAATATTATACAATGTAGCAAATAATATGACAGTAAACCAAATAATATTTGGTGCAATACATAATAGACAGATATGACAACGGCGTCCTACAAATATTATGCCAGCAAACTATACAAAAGACGAAATATCTGAGTATTTCACTCATCAATCTCAAAATAAATTTTGATGTGTGAACTTTTCAATCTGATACACAGCCAATTTTAGTGTACACGTTACCCATAGGTAAAGCCATATTTACTCGCATAGTAACACAAGGGAAAAATCAGTCAACTCAAGTAACTGCTTACATGTCACTAGATTTGATAGCTGATAACAGAGTACAGTAGTGGGTATATAGGGTATGTGTTGTGTGGTTGGCCAGGTAAAAGTGATACACTGTGCGATTTTCTGCGACTTTATGAGGCTATATATAATGGTGGTTCATGTTGTTAAAAACACATGGCAGGCACAAACCTGTCCAGAAAACTGACATAATTTACTGTTTGATGTAATATAATTGATAGGAGTCCGTTCTCCTGGCTTTTCTACATGTGATTAGCTACATTATATCATACGTTCTACTTCACATGTTGGACTCTTTGTCAAACGGCAAAACAGGTGAAACTGGCTGATGGCTAGAACACACAAAGATGGCCGACTTGGCCACTCCATGTGCCGTATATGATACAGTATCGAGGCAGTGTTCACATATAATTATGTTATACATATATTCTATCACATTATTTTTTAATCAAACGATGAACAGGTATAGAATGGGTCCTTAAACCTGCAATCCCAAATGGCAGATTGTAAAATAGGGAAGCATTTTTGTTTCGTCCATTCTTTCATTAATTTACCATTACCAGACGTGTTACATGTACTTGACATTACTTTTACTTTTTCTATCAAACGTGAATTGGCACTCTTAATATCAGGGGTGTGTGTGTGTGATCTTTATTTCCTCCATTTAATGGAGATTCACATGAGAACGTATCTACATTGTACATAATAAAGCAAGAGAAATATATACAAAAGATTGCCATTTGAAAGTAGCATATTACATTACGATGCGTTGCAAGGAAGTTGACCCAAAGGATTCTATGAACAGAGATGATCCCGGGCTAACTAGCGCGTGCTAGCCCGATCTGAAACTCCACTGGTCAACATCGATTAGCCCAACTTTCTCAAAATGCATCACATATCAGTAGCCCATTTCATCAACATTGCAAAGTATACTTTAGTAGCAAAGTATACTTTGAGGGAGAAATTTTCAATTTTTTTTAAAAATTTATCAATTTTTATTATACTGAATTTATTACATTATCACAGCCATTTAATGGCTGTGATAATGTAATAAATTCAGTATAATAATTCTGCATACTTTTAATCATGAAATATATGCATTTGTTAGTTCTATGTGAAATAATGCATTTCAGGAAAAATAAATGATTTCTCCCTCAAAGTATACTTTGCTAGTAAAGTATACTTTGCAATTTTGATGAAATAGGCTACTGATACATGTGTAAGTAGGGAAAAAATGGAAAACTGAATTCTCTTCAAAAATTTACTGGAGATAATAAGAACAGAATACTAGTTAGTCGCGAAATTGGCACAAGACGAAATGAAGAGGTGATAACGTATTTCATTGTCTATGCCACCGTCATAACCTCCTAATTTTCGTTTTACCTCTTCGGAATCACCACCAAACATCACAACAATTAAATTATCAATATCACGGTCTTTAAGGTAATCATGTACGTCATTTCCAAACTTTTGGCGAATATCACGCCAAAATTGCCAGATTACAGCACGGACAGTTATATCGTCACAATCAGAGATAAGATATTTTAGTTCATTTTCACCAAGCTGATCAACATCTCGGACATATGATCTCATCATACAAAGTACTTCTGGTAAGTGTGCATAGTCTGGCCAAGTGGTACGAAACAGCGAGCAGTCCAGGCATTCGTAGAGCAGCTTTCCAGATGTTAGATGGAGAGAGTTCAGCTTGCACTACCCGAAAAGTGTAAAAGTCTGGAGAAGCTGTCATTCGATCACGCCACGACTGACTTTCCGTTTGATAAATGGCCCTTTTACAGATTGACATCCAAACATATTTTGAAGGAAATACACTATGTTGCACAAATGTGTCCATTAGTCCGTATTTGTGTAGAATCCGCGTGACGTCAGGAATAAAGCCTCTATTAACCACACTGCAGTGCAGGCGATACTGGTAGAGACGATGCACAAACATATACCGGACAGTGGACCATGCATATGAGCTGCATAAACTAAACAAGAAATTTAGTTTCTGCAGGTCGATGTATGCTTCAAGGGATGTATCTCCCAGCATGCCAAGCACTGCGTCAGTTCTCGTGCGTTTTCTGAAACCTTGCATATACTTTAAACAAAAGTGATGTATGATCTCAAGTTTTCGTAGACTATTGGCGCTCATACCGTTCCATAGTTCACATCCGAATAATGCACGTGGTAAAACTATAGACTTGTAAAGTTCCAATGCTGTTAGCGGGTTCAAGCCATTCGAATGGACAAACCCAGAAATGTAGCGCGTACATTGCTCACGACTGTGTCAATATCACCTGGGGACATCAGTTGTTTTGTCTGCAGTAAACCAAGATGCTTGTATGAAGGGACGTCTTCAATCACTGATGAACCGTATCTCCACTGTCTACTGTGTTTGTCAAATTTACGTTTCGTCTCGTTAAAGACAACAACTTTACACTTGTTCGTGTTATATCCGAATCTCCACTTCAGGCTAAACTGCTTGCATATCTCAAGCATGTGGTCAATGCCATGTTTAGTAGTTGCCAATAGCACAATATCATCTGCCTGAGTGGGTGCAGAGAAGTATTGATCACCAATTTTCAAACCACATATCAGGGGTGATAATTGTGTTTCCTTAAAAGATTAACGTAAACAACCATTTATTCTTTCTATTTATTTATTTGATGTGTAATGCTCATACTGTTTACAATGTCGATATGAATATTAAATCAAGTGACACATTTAATTGATATATAATTAAAAACAGTCATGCCTCATTTGCATATCAAAATAGCATGACACAATCTGCACGACTCTATCAGTAATTTAAAGATTCATAAATGATTATATCTGCATAGCGAGCTCTCGTTTGAATCTGGTGGAATAGTTACACAATGATGCACTTATTTAATTAATATACTAGATGGGACCCAAACTTTAATATAGTACATTGCCATGACCTAGTTATCGCTATATTATAGGAGGCCTTTAAACATATATAATACTATAATCAACTATAGTTGAGTATGCCAGTGCCGTTTTGGATCCCCACACACAACACAACACCAACCAACTTGAAATGGTTCAAAGGCTGTCAGCCAGGTGGGTCATGAACGACTATTCAAGCTATTCCAGTGTCACTACAATGCTTGACAGGTTAGGATGGAGGTCTCTGGAGCAGCGCAGGTCGGATGCTAGCCTGTGTCTCTTTTACAAAATTGTCCATCGTCTCGTGGCCATACCAATGCCAGCATACATTCAACATCCGACTAGACCCTCTCGATACTGCCACTCGGTGAGCTTTCGACGAATACATACTGGAGCAAACAATTACAAATATTCATTCTTTCCTTTGGCTATAGTACCGTGGAATGCACTACCACATGATGTTGCACTGACGCAATATTTGGAGAAATTCAAACTTGCGGTTAGCCGCATCACCCATCCCAAACCTTAAATCCTGAAATGATGTTCTTAACTTGATTTTACCCTCCACTTTCACACATATTTTAACATGCTATCACAGTACTCCACTTGTCTTATTCTTTTAAACCTTAATATTTCTATTAATTGGACACAGGTGCGCAACTACCCGTGAGGGTGTGCAGCAGTATAAAGAGATAGATAGATAGATATTACAAAACATTTCTGACAGAGTATTGCTTTCTGGGCAATGTGACTATTTTACCTTCATGTTTAACCTTCAGTGAAACCTCGCTAAACCAAACTGTCCGGTTTAGAGAGGTTTCACTGTAAATCAGACATTTGGTCATTCTGAGCCATAGCTATGTGCTATGTGATTATGAACAGACATGGTGACCCGAGATAAAATACCAAGGAACACAAATAAGATCACATATGTTTTATTGGTGTCCGGTTTAGAGAGGTAAACTATATATCAAAGTTGTTAAATAGAGCCTAACACGTGTATGCGCTGTCCGATAGTTTTGGACAGCACTCGCTTGAGACCCCAGCTTAGAAAAGGACCTTGTGACTTATGCGACCGGCCTAACCGAAGATGAGACTGGATGCGCCCGATCTACAATCGTTGCCAATGCTATACATGTACATATCATCAACCCGTCGACCCCGTTATGATTTAAAAGGTCAGCGGGTCGCGGTGTTTGTAGCCGCTGTTGGTATGGCTACCGCTGGTGTGGTAGACGTGAGTGTTACTGTCACTGGTGGGGGTGGAGACGGAACCGAGGGTATCGTCATGGTTACTGTGGACACTGTCGTGATTATCGTGGCCGTGGAAGGTTCTACAGCCGGAGGTGTAGCCGTGGTTACAGCGTGTACTGTACCGTCCTCTATTGTTCCTGTTTTAGATGACGAGACAGCGGGTGTGGCGGAGTCTGCTGCCCCAGGACTGGGTGAGGTGGTAGGCCCATCTATATTGGAGCGAGACCTCGTGTCTGGGGTCGTTGGTTCCACAGTCAGTGCATTGGGCGGCTGCTGGTGTTGGTTATGTCCGGTTCCAGCGGGTATATCTTGTGGCGCCTGTTGGCCGACCGGGAGATGGGTAAGCTGCTGTATACGCTGCTGTTGGCGGATATACTGTAGCCAGCGGTACCAGGCAGCAGTAGGCGTGGCTCCGGGCCGGGAGGCGGGGCCGGCTACAACTATAATGAAACAATACAGACAGCGTGGTCCGCTGTTGTTGGCCAGCGGTACCATGCGGCAGCGGGCGTGGCTTCAGGTTGGCAGGCGGTGTCGGATACACCTATAATGACACAATACAGGTGGATGTGGGCGTGACTCCGGGCTGGGAGGCGGGGCCGGCTACATCTATACTGACACAATACACACAACGTGGACCGCTGTTGGTGGCGGATATACTGTAAACAGCGGTACCATGCGGCAGTGGGCGTGGCTCCGGGTTCGAAGGCGGTGTCGGCTACACCTATAATGACACAATACAGACAACGTCGGGCGCTGTTGTTGGCGGATATACTGTAGCCAGATGTACCAGGCGGCAGTGGGCACGGCTCAGGGCTGGGAGGCGGGGCCGGCTACAACTATAATGACACAATACAGACAACGTGGTGGTACTTTTGTTGGCGGATATACTGTATCCAGCTGTACCAGGCGGCAGTGGGCGCGGCTCCCGACTGGGAGGCGGGCCGGCACAATACAGACAACGTGGTGGCACTTTTGTTGGCAGATATGCTGTAGCCAGCTCTACCAGGCGTCAGTAGGCGTGGCTCAGGGCTTGGAGGCGGGGCCGGCACAATACAGACACCGTGGTGCCACTCTTGTTGGCGGATATACTGTAGCCAGCTGTACCAGGCGGTAGTGGGCGTGGCTCCGGGTTGGCAGGCGGGGCCGGCTACACATAGAATCACAGAATTCAGACAACGTGAGCCATTGTTGTTGGTGGATATACTGTAGCCAGCGGTACCAGGCGGCAGTGGCGTGGATCCGGACTGGGAGGCGGGGCGGCTACATCTATAATGATACAATACAGAAAACGTGCGCCGTTGTTGATGGCGGATATACTGTAGCGAGCTGTACCAGACGGCAGTGGGCGACATGGCTCCGGGTTGGGAGGCGGGGCCAGATACACATATAATGACACAATACAGACAACGTGGGCCATTGTTGTTCGCGGATATACTGTAGCCAGCTGTACCAGGCGGCAGTAGGCGTTGTTCCGGACTGGGAAGCGGGGCCGGCTACTCGTATAATGACACAACACATACAACGTGGGTCATTGTTGTTGGTGGATATACTGTAGCCAGTGGTACCAGGCTGGAATGGGCGTGGATCCGGGCTGTGAGGCGGCCCGGCTACACAAATAATGACACAATACAGACAACGTGGGGCATTATTGTTGGCGGATATACTGTAGCCAGCTGTACCAGGCGGCATTAGGCGTTGTTCCGGACTGGGAGGCGGGGCCGGCTACTCATATAATGACACAACACATACAACGTGGTTCCACTGTTGTTGGCGGATATGCTGTAGACAGTGGTGCCAGGTGACAGTGGGCGTGGATACGGACTGGGAGGCGGGGCCGGATACAACTACAATGACACAATACGGACAACGTGGGAACTTGTTGTTGGCGGATATACTGTAGCCAGTGGTACCAGGCAGTAGTGGGCGTGCCTCCGGACTGGGAGGCGGTGCCGGCTACACATATACTGACATAATACAGACAAGATGGTGCCACTGTTGTGACGGATATACTGTAGCCAGCGGTACCAGGCGCCAGTAGGTGTGGCTCCGGGCAAGGAGGCGGGGCATTCTGCATATATAATGGCACAATAAAGACAACGTGGTGCCACTGTTGTTGGCTGATGTACTGTAGCCAGCTGTACGATGCGGCAGTGGCCGTGGGTCCAGAGGCGGGGCCGGCTACACATATAATTAAACAATACAGACAACGTGGTTCCACTCTTGTTGGCGGATATACTGTAGACAGCGGTACCAGGCGGCAGTGGGCGTAGATCCGGGCTGGGTGGCGGGGTCGGTTACATATATAATGACACAAGACAGACAACGCGGGCCATTGTTGTTTTTTTTTCTTCAGATATACTGTAGCCAGTGGTACCAGGTGGCAGTGGGCGTGGATCCGGGCTGGGAGGCGGGGTCGGTTACATCTATAATGACACAATACAGACAACGTGGGCCATTGTTGTTGGCGGATATACTGTAGCCAGTGGTACCAGGCTGGAGTGGGCGTGGATCCGGGCTGGGCTGCGGGTCAGGCTACACACATAACGTGGGAAATTGTTGTTGGCTGATATACTGTAGCCAGTGGTACCAGACGGCAGCGGGCGGCGTGGCTCCGGACTGGGAAGCGGTGCCGGCTACACCTATAATGACACAATACAGACAAGGTGGTGCCACTGTTGTGACGGATATTCTGTAGCCAGCTTTACCAGGCGGCAGTGGACGTGGCTCCGGGCTGGGGGGGGGGTGGGGCGGCTACATATATAATGACACAATACAGTGGCAGTGGGCATGTATCTGGGCTGGGCTGCGGTGCCGGCTACAACTATAATCACACAATACTGACAACGTTGGTCATTGATGTTGGCGGATATACTGTAGACAGCAGTACCAGGCGTCAGTGGGCGTGGCTCCGGGCTGGGAGTTGGGGCCGGCTGCAATTATAATGACACAATACAGACAACGTGGGCCATTGTTGTTGGCGGATATACTGTAGCCAGCGGTACCAGGCAGCTGTGTGCGTGGCTCTGGGCTGGCTGGGAGGCGGGGGCGGATACACCTATAATTACACAATACAGATTACGTGAGCCATTGTTGTTGGCGAATATACTGTAGCCAGCTGTACCAGGCGGTAGTGGGCGTGGTTCCGTACTGGGAGGCGGGGCCGGCTACTCATATAATGACACAATACATACAACGTGGTTCCACTGTTGTTGGCGGATATACTGTAGACAGTGGTACCAGGTGGCAGTGGGCGTGGATACGGACTGGGAGGCGGGGTCGGCTACAACTACAATGACACAATACGGACAACGTGGGAAATTGTTGTTGGCGGATATACTGTAGCCAGTGGTACCAGGCAGCAGTGGGCGGCGTGGCTCACTATAATGACACAATACAGACAATGTGGTGCCACTGTTGTGACGGATATACTGTAGCCATCTGTACCAGGCGGCAGTGGACGTGGCTCCGGGCTGGTGGGTGGGGCGGCTACATATATAATGACACAATACAGACAACGTGGGCCATTGTAGTTGGCGGATATACTGTAGCCAGCTGTACCAGGGGGAAGTGGGCATGTATCTGGGCTGGGCTGCGGTGCCGGCTACAACTATAATGACACAATACTGACAACGTCGGTCATTGATGTTGGCGGATATACTGTAGACAGCAGTACCAGGCGTCAGTGGGCGTGGCTCCGGGCTGGGAGTTGGGGCCGGCTGCAACTATAATGACACAATACAGACAACGTGGGCCATTGTTGTTGTCGGATATACTGTAGCCAGCTTTACCAGGCGGCTGTGGGCGTGGCTCTGGGCTGGCTGGGAGGCGGGGGCGGATACACCTATAATGACACAATACAGACAACGTGAGCCATTGTTGTTGGCGAATAAACTGTAGCCAGCCGTACCAGGCGGTAGTGGGTGTGTTTCCGTTTACACACGGTTGAACATTGTTGCATTTCCGTCGAAAATATATTGCAATTTTAGCATATATTCAGTAGTTTTGATAGTCTGCTTCATTCAAACTGCTGATTTACAGATACATATTCCGGGGCCGCAATACACGTCGCGTGATGTAGCCGCATCAATTTCAAAATTTCAGTGCGTCCGTTGTGAACTGGTCTGGTGACGTAATGGCGCGTTCTAGTAACGTCATGAGACACATGCATTGTTTACAGCCATGGTCAAACATCACGCCCCTTACGTTTGAACACGGCTGTGAGCGGTGTCAAACAGCGACAGTCATGTAATAATGTGCAATTAATACTAGGTTTTCCTATGTGTCGATCAAATAGAATTTAGTGACAGCAACACCGAAGTGAGGTACGGTACGGTAGTTTGTGATTTGACAGATATTTTGTCATATGAATGGTATGTCCTTATTTTCTCACCCACGATAGTGGAATGTGAGACATAGCGGTCACAATTCCGGCGTCGTCGTCGGCAACGTCGTCGGCGTCGTCGGTGTCGGTGTCGTCAACAATCTGGAGGCTTTGACCTTCACCCTGCTGACCTTAACATTTGTGGGACGTACCTTTTGTACGTAGCCAACTTTCTCATATCTCTTGATCCGTTAGTCGGATCATTACCAAACTTCATCCATATCTTTCTCATATTGCTAGCTATCCATCTATGTCATTCGAGTGACGTTGACCATCACCTTGGTGACCTTACCCTTTGTGGTGCGTAACATTTGGACGTAGTCTGATTAGTTAGTAGGATCATTACCAAATCTCATCAATCACTTTCTCACATTTATGGCTATCTACCCGCTGTCATTCGGGTGAGATTGACCTTCAAATTGGCGACCTTAACATTTGTGTCAATAGTTTTGAACATACGTCCGAATGTTGAATACCGCCCGATCCATTTGTCGGATCCTTCACCAAACTTCATAAATAACTTACGTACATTGGTGGCTATCCACACAGTGTCTCTTTCAGGGGACCATAACCATGGTGACATTGACTTTCATGTCAATAATTTTGGACGTACATCCAAACGTTGAATATCTATTAATCCGCCAGCCGGATCATCTCCAAACTACATCAATAGATTATTCACGTTGATGGACATCTGTCAGTGTAATTCGGCTGACCCTGACCTTGGCGACCGTGACCTTCGTATAAACAATTGTGGACTTCCCCATATTGTGATCATGACCTTGGTGACCTTGAATTTCGTGGCGATCGCCTCGTTTAGTGGGTAAGACACTCCCCGGCGATTGTCTTGCTCAACATTTTGATAATTGTCAATTTGCTGCCATAGATAACTATTGGGACGATTTATTGGGGTTAACAACGTACCTGCGGTGACGTATCCCGCCGAAGTGAGCACCGGTGACCGGATGTCCGTCCAATAAGTGTCGTAATCGAACACGCCCGTCGCCCTGCAGTGTGAAACATACGTTACAGATATGGTAAGCGAACAAGTCCGTCGCAATACAGCGGGGAAGACACGTTACACATGTGGTAAGAAAACAAGTCCGTCGCAATGCAGTGGGGAAGACACGTTACACATGTGGTAAGCGAACAAGCCGGTCGCAATAAAGTGGTGGAAGACACGTTACACATGTCGTAAGCGAACAAGCCCGTCGCAATGCAGTGGGGGAAGACACGTTACATATGCCGTAAGCGAACAAGTCCGTCGCAATGCAGTGGGGAAGACACGTTACATATGCCGTAAGCGAACAAGCCCGTCGCAATTCTGTGGGAAACACACGTGACACAACCGCAGGCGGTAATCTTACCGAGATTATCAACGTTTCCGAACATCTATCGGTCATGCTAACTCACAATCAAGCAATTTCATTGTCTCTAGCACAGCTCGCGCTCAGCCCATTATGCGGCTTGCAAGTATTTTGAAATAATGAAATTGATTAATATTGACACGATCAGGTTCGTCGGAACAGGTACGGCATGTCCAATAATTTTTATAATAATATTTTATTGAAATATATAAAAGAAGCAGTCAGGAATGTAATTATTATTAATAAGGAATTAGATCATAGACAGATACACTTGGCTTCAATGATACTTGCTGCATAATAGTGATGTGACATATGCATATAAAATATGTGAATATTGTCTTGTTACTGTATACTATACTATAAATTTAGTTGACACCTCTTTGCATGTACAAGCCATCGTACAGTTTCACCACTTCGAGAGCTTAACGCATACAGCAAATAATATGAAGTAAACCTAATAACATTTGGTGCAATAGATCATAGACAGATATGACAACGTCGTGCTATACATATTGTGCCAGCAAACTATACAAAAGACGAGATCTCCCATCAGTCTCAAAATAAATTTCAATGTGTAAACAGCCTATTTTTAGTGTACGCGTTACCCATAGGTTAAACCATATTTACCCGCATAGTAGGCGAGTAGACACCAGTGACAATACACGCAGGTAACTGCTTACATGTACATGTCACTGGATTTGACAACTAATAACAGAGTACAGTAGTGGGTATATATGGTATGTAGTTGACCATGTAAAAGTTACACACTGTGCGATTTTCTGTGTATGATGATATTTACAATGGTGATTCATATTGTTAAAAATACAGGCACACACCTGTTAAAAAAAACTGACATATTTTACAGTTTGTTGTAACATACATTGTAATTGATAGAAGTCCGTTGTCCTGGCTTTTTCACATGTGATTAGCTACATTATATCTTATGTTCTACTTCACATTTTGCGTTCTTTGTTAAACGCCATAACAGGCGAAACTGGCTGATGGCTGGAACAAACAAAGATGACCGAGTTCGCCACTCCACGTGCAGTATAGGATACAGTAACGAGGCAGTCAGTGTTCAAGTATATGTTATAGATATATATTCCATCACATTTAGGAAGCTATTATTTTAAAATCAAAGGATGATCAGGTATCTAACGGGTCCTTAATATTACATAAACTTAAACTATGCATTACCCATAAGGTTGACTTTAACATGACTTTTCGATTTTGTCTTTCGTGTCGGATAGATCTCCTTTAATACTATTATATTAGCCGATGCACACATTTCTATATATGCTTGTTCTACACGTTTTCTCATTTCTCAAAAAGGTTTATGGTGTTACCACTCAGTTGAACCGTCTCGTCGAGGCAGTTCACCTGAGTGGTAACAACATACACGTCGGATGGTGGGTGATATGGGGCGGGGGAATACCGCCTACTTCGTAATCGTATGAAGCTTCCGACGGTACTGCAAGACTGGCGCAGTCAAGCTTATGTCAACTTCCCGGACAGTGTCAGCATTAGAAGTAGAGAAATTTGTGATTTTACATTTCACGTCACGCTGCTTAGTTTAAAATAATGAACATGGCGCTAAACCGACACAGTAGGACAGGTCTAAACCCATGATGCCTCGACAGCTGCTCTAACACCTACGATGCCTCGACAGCTGCTCTAACACCCATGATGCCTCGACAGCTACTATAACGCCCACGATGCCTCGACAGCTACTCTAACACCTACGATGCATCGACAGCTGCTCTAACACCCATGATGCCTCGACTGCTACTCTAACACCCACGATGCCTCGACAGCTGCTCTAACACCCACGATGCACCGACAGCTGCTCTAACACAGACGATGCCTCGACAGCTACTCTAACACCCATTATGCTTCGACTGCTACTCTAACACGCACGATGCCTTGACAGCTGCCCTAACACCCATGGTGTCTCGACTGCTACTCTAACACACACGATGCCTCGACAGCTGCTCTAACACCCATGATGCCTCGACAGCTGCTATGACACCCATGATGCATCGATAACTGCTCTAACACTCATGATGCCTCGACAGCTGCCTGCCATGCTGTCTCGACAGCTGCTCTAACACCCATGATGCCTCGACAGCTGCCATGATGTCTCAACAGCTTCTCTAACACCCATGATGCCTCGACAGCTGCTATGACACCCATGATGCATCGATAACTGCTCTAACACTCATGATGCCTCGACAGCTGCCATGCTGTCTCGACAGCTGCTCTAACACCCATGATGCCTCGACAGCTGTTATAACACCCATGATGCATCGAAAACTGCTCTAACACCCATGGTGTATTGACAGCTGCTCTAACACCCATGATGCACATGGCGCATTGACAACTGCTATAACACCCATGATGCCTCGACAACTGCTATAATACCCATGGTGCATTTACAGCTGTTATAACACCCATGATTCCTCGACGACTGCGCTAACACTCATGGTGCATTGACAGCTGCTATTACACCCATGATGCATCTACAGCTGCTCTAACACCCACAATGCCTCGAAATCTGCTCTAACACCCATGATGCCTCGACAGCTACTCTAACACACACAATGACGCGGCAGCTGCTGTAACACCCACGATGCCCCTATAGCTGCTCTAACATCCATGATGCCTCGACAGCTGCTCTAACACCCATGATGCATCGACAGCTGCTCTAACACCCACGATGCATCGACAGCTGCTCTAACATCCACGATGCATCGACAGCTGCTCTAACACACACGACGCTGCGGCAGCTGCTGTAACACCCACGATGCATCGACAGCTGCTCTAACACCCACAATGCATCGACATCTGCTCTAACACACACGATGCCGCGGCAGCTGCTGTAACACCCACGATGTCGCGGTAGCTGCTCTAACACCCACGATGCCTCTACAGCTGCTCTAACACACACGATGCATCGACAGCTGCTCTAACACCCACGATGCCTCGACAGTTGCTCTAACATCCATGGTGTCTCGACAGCTATTCTAACACACACGATGCCTCGACAGCTGCTCTAATACCCACGATGCATCGACAGCTGCTCTGACACCCATGCTGTCTCGACAGCTACTCTAACACCCACGATGCCTCGACAGCTGCTCTAACACCCATGGTTTCTCGACAGCTACTCTAACACACACAATGCCTCGACAGCTGCTCTAACACACACGATGCGTCGACGCTACTCTAACACCACACAGAACCTCGAACAGCTACTCTAACACACACGATGCCTCCGCCAGCTGCCTAACACCCATTTGCCTCTACAAGCTGCTTCTAAAACCCCATGATTGCCTCGGACAGTGCTCTAACACCCCACGATGCCTCTTACAGCTGCTAACACACCGATGCATTCAGCTGCCTCTAACACACACTATTGCATCGAACAGCGCTCTAACCCCCAGAGCCTCAACAACTGTCAAACCCCCAGGATGCCTCAACAACTGCTTTAACACCCACGATGCCTCGACAACTGCTCTAACACACACGATGCCTCGACAGCTGCTCTAACACACACGATGCCTCGACAGCTGCTCTAACACACACGATGCCTCGACAGATGCTCTAACACACGTGGTGTCTCGACAGCTACTCTAACACACACGATTCCTCGACAGCTGCTCAAACAACCACGATGCCTCGACTGCTTCGCATAATATGACTATGACGGGAGACATGAGGGCATGTAGCCCATTTGGATTGCACATCCTGATCCATTACTGCCCATTTCCACTCCAGAAACATGTTAAGGGTTTCTTTTAAGTTTTAAACAAAAGAACAATTTGGTCCCGTGATGTAAACCCGGCTGCAGTGCCAAATAATTTAAACAATATTGGAGGACAAAACATAGTTGATTTTCTTAGGAGTAGTGAACCTATTATTTTTATTCATGCAGATCCAGTGCAGAGAGGTTGCAGGTGATGTAAAATTAGGTGCCACAGCAGCCATACAAATAGTGAAAGTAGGAGAGGCTCGACTGATTGGATTGGATTCGATTAAATTATATACATGTACAATTTAGTAAAACCATTTGGTGTTTTCTTACCATAACAGTCAATGGCCTATAACTGTGGCAGTAATACTTCTAGTGTATTCTCAGTACTTCTCGCCCTTGACGCCAAGATATCATTCTTATGGCGCCATATGTCCGCGTCTACTTACCGAGATAAGGTGATAGCTATATACGTCCATAAGTCTGAATGCAACGTCATCATAATACATAGACGTTAGATCCGAGTGTGTGTGGGGGGTGTGGGGTGTGATGGGTGTGTGTGAGGCGGCCTCCTCCTCCCCTCCCCATACATGCACAATAGATAACGACCCATGTCTACTCACAGGAACTGTATGTTTCCCGGATCACGGTCAGTTGGCGCCACCCACACGGCACTGGCGCTCGCCTTTGTCTCGTTAGACGTGTGGGTTATTCCCCCTCGGGCCGTGTTGATTATCCCCCCTCGGGCCATGTGGTTGACGGGTTGGCAGGACGCCGGCCGCTCGCCGGATGTCGTATTACTGAAAGTGCCGAACGCCTGCCGGCGGAGGTCGCGGATGTCGATGTTGGCCTGTACCGCCTGGATGAAGAATCCCCGCAATGGAATCCCCGAGTTACCGCCGCTGATGGTCACTGAAACACGACGTACATTGGGGAAATACTAACCACGTAATGGACATTGGTATGATACTGACCACACAATGGGTATGTGTGCAATATTGACAACACAGGATATGGGACCACGTGGTCTATTGGTTTGTCTGGAATAATGACGGCGCCCATGAGGTCTCCGGTAAATCTTATGCTTCATCAATACGACTGCAGTTTCTTCCTTTTAATGATGACCATGTTCCAGTCGTTAAGACTAAGAGTCCGCCAATACCAAATTTAGCAGCATTACTTATGTACATGTAGTTAGTCTGAACATTCTGCAGAGACATTTGGATCGGACCGAGTTTCAACAACGTTCAATAGATTCCGTCCGATTCAAATTTCTCTGCAGAAAGTTCAGACTAACTACATAATAAGTAATGCTGCTAACTTTTGTATTGGCGGACTCGTAGTATTAACGGCCGGTACATTGTCATCATTAAAAGGAAGAAACCAGAGTCGTATTGATGAAAAATAAGATTTACTCGAGACGTCATGGGCGCCGCCATTACGCCAGACAAAACAATAGACCACGTGATCCCATATCCTATGTATTGTAAATTTGACATTTTCGGCGTATATCAGGGAATTATATGTCGGAAAATCTGTTTAATGGCGACGCGCTAGCGGAGCCAGTAAACATGTTATTATTATTTTGTAATATACTCAGCAAATCTCAAAATTACAATGCGGTTAACCAAATTCTAATGCACACATTTACATTTTTGCAAATTGCATCAGGTGTATGATTGTTGCGCATGTCGTACCGGACGCATGATAGGACGAATCTCACAAATCAACAAAATAGCTCCAACAAAATTACAAAATATTTGCAATTTTGTGCAGGAAATGAATAAATTTATGTTGCTGTTAGCATTATGTGTATACGGTATTGTTCACATATTGGATGTTGAAGGAATTAAATGCGAGGGACAATTGTTCAGGTGATTCAAGTGTCCAAGTATTGAAGCAATCCATCGCGTAATATCGAAAATATTACATATTGGAAACACTTACAAACTACAAAGTGTTTCAGCGACATTTCGAAGGTGACAAAGGTCAAGGTCGTGTTAATGGTGACGTGAGTCTGTGACAAATGCTGAGGTGATTCAAGTGTCCAAGTATTGAAGCAATCCTTCGCGTTTAATATTGAAGATATTACATGTTGGAGAAAGACTTACAAAGTGTTTGACTTAAATGTGCACGGACGGACGGTCAGATGAACAGACGAACATACGGAACAACAACAGCAACGCAATATGCCCCCACACCCTTTCTATCGCATAGGGGGCATAATTAATTTACTGTCTGTTCCACGTTTTGCTGCTGACGAACTTTTGGCTATTAAACACATAAAATCGAATACATATTTAAATGTAAGTACTTTTTTGTCAATAACAAAAAAAGTCACCCTCCCCAAAAGAGATTATTTGATGAAATTCCATCAAATATTGATTTTATCGCGAAAAAACTATTTTCCTATGGGAATTTAACATGGGGAGTCAATTTCCAAAACTTTTCGACGTAACATCAAAATTGGAAATTGACTCCGAAACCTGACGAGAAGGTTTAGTGTGTGTTAAGACTAAAAGGAGAAGCACCTCATTAAAACTGGCACACATACACACAAAATGGTTTAATCCCGATTCTCCCACTTGTTGATGATCAGATGTCCCGATTCTCCCTCTTTACTTTTTTACAGGTAAATGACCATTCTCGATTTGGGGCTATAGTCAGTATCAATATACGGTCACTGATTTGACCTGTTAATTAACGTTAGCCCAATGTTAACTTATTAACAGGAACTTAAATTAGTTGACTTTGATCATTCATAAATCCTATGAAGTATTAAATGATTTAACACCATTTAATAATGATTGGCCAATCATACAGCCAATCGAATTGAGTAATAAATGATTAAAGAAAGTTTACCAATGACCTGTTAAAACTGATAATTTGATAATTATTTTAATGTTTAAGAATAATTCTGAAGAACATATATACATCATGTATATTTATCATTTACTACACATTGACTGAATGTTATGGCGAATGCACAAGTTGAAATCTAGTTTGTCCGCAACAAGCATGGTGGCCAAAGTCTTGTTGTTGGTGGTTACAGGTTCATGGTATGTATATATAATATGGTCCCACTATTTTCTTTCTGTCTGTCTTTCTGACTGTCTGTCAAATAAAAAAACAAAAACGGCAACATGTATATTGGCCTATATGATTTCCAAGTTCAGAGTTGAAACAGAACATACACAATCTAGTTGCCGGCTGTAACTCTGCAAAACTGGCACACATACACACAAAACCTAGTTGCCGGCAGTAACTCTGCAAAACTGGCACACATACACACAAAACCTAGTTGCCGGCAGTAACTCTGCAAAACTGGCACTCATACACACAAAACCTAGTTGCCGGCTGAAACTGACTCCTTGGCTAACGCACATACACACAAAACACAACCTCGTTGCCGGCAGTAACTCGCAAAACGGCACACATACAACACCATAAAAACTATGTTGCAGGGCAGTAACGGCACACAGTCAACAAAACACACTACACACAAACCTAGTTGCCGGCAGTAACTCTGCAAAACGGGCACACATACACACAAAACCTAGTTGCCAGCAGTAACTCTGCAAAACGGGCACACATACACACAAAAGCTAGTTGCCGGCAGTAACTCTGCAAAACTGGCACACATACACACAAAACCTAGTTGCCGGCAGTAACTCTGCAAAACTGGGCACACATACACACAAAACCTAGTTGCCGGCTGTAACTCTGCAAAACGCACACATCTAGTCCGGCAGTAACTCTCAAAACTGGACACACAAAACCTAGTTGCCGGCAGTAACTCTGCAAAATGGGCACACATACACACACAATCTAGTTGCCGGCTGTAACTCTGCAAAACTGGCACACATACACACAAAACCTATTGCCGGCAGTAACTGCAAAAAGGATCATCACACAAAACTGTTGTCAGTAACTCTGCAAAACTGGCACACACACTAGTTGCCTGCAGTAACTCTGCAAAACTGGCACACATACACACACAACCTAGTTGCCGGCAGTAACTCTGCAAAACTGGCACACATACACACAAAACCTAGTTGCCGGCAGTAACTCTACAACTAGTTCCGGCAGTAACTCTGGCTAAAACCTTGGCACTCATACACACAAACCTAGTTTCGGCAGTAATCTCTGCAATAAAACTGGCACTCATACACACACAACTAGTTGCCGGCAGTAACTCTGCAAAACGGGCACACATACACACACAACCCAGTTGCCGGCAGTAACTCTGCAAAACGGGCACACATACACACAAAACCTATGAGTTTCAGCATTCCCACCTTTATATATAGAGCATAGTAATCTAACAAGCCAGGTGAAAACGGCATGCAAATATTCCATCTGTCTCTTATGTAGGTTTTAATTTTAAATTAGCTTGGATTATGCAGGACTTACTATGACGTCATAGACGACAAATCAGTTTAGTTTTATTTATTTTAATTTTATTTTTAACATTCTGTCTTAACTAACTTCATATATTGCTCTGTATACAGCAATACACATAAAATGGAAAAAACAACATTTGTATTCACAATAATACTTATTTATAATACAAATATGGTAATTTGCATTATTTAAATGCACTTACTCTGACGTCACAGCTCACTTGCATACACTATGCAGAAACGTATATAACGTGTGACAGACATGGAGTATTACCATGCGGTTTCCACCAGTCGTGTTAGATTGTCAAACACTATGAAACACAACTATATCCCAGAGGGTCCTTAATTACAATGGCAACTAGAGATGGACGATGGCGAAGATAGCTAAACCGGACACACTGGGGAAGTCCCAGGGTTACCATGGTTACCGATGTGGAGGCTCACCAGTCTACAAACAATACTTTACATGACTAGTCCATTGAATAAGAATGTGTTGGGTTTTTTTTCCTACAAAATTTGAAAATTACTTGCAAACTGTGCAGATCCTGATGAGACGGCTCGTCACGAGCCGGCTCATGTGGATCTACACTGTTTGCAATACTGATAAAGAGGTCTGGTGCCCGTTTCACTAAGCTTCGTACAACTAAAATGTTCGTACATTGTAAGTGCAAATTTATGATCGTCTGTAAATTTAAATTGATCGATTTACATTTATTGAGCGATCATAGGTTGCATATGCAGCCTATGCTCAATAAATGTAAATCCAATAATTGTTTACAAGAAACAATTGTTAATGTGAAATTTACATACTATTGTTACATAATACTAAATAACCGTTGTCACCAGTGTTACAAACTTGCACCACCGTTGACACCAGTATTACAGCGCTTGCCACTGTTGTTAAACACACTAACTTATACTGTTATTTCGCTGCCACCAGTGCTATGTAATTACTCGCATAACACAATAAAAATCAACATACAACATCTGTTGCTGGATGCATAATTATTTGAACGGAACACAACATTTGATTTCAGAAACTTAATTGTAATTATTGTTTTTATTAATTACACATTTTACATCACTGTTGAACACAAATTGAACACAAATTGAACACAGAGTATTTAATTAAATACCACTATTTAGAAACTGAATTACACTTCCATAAAACCAAGTTAAATAATTATTGTAAAATTAATTCAAGAGATAATTCCTGACTAAAGTGTGAATCGAAAGAAGAATAAGCCGAAAAGTCCAAAACATGAATTCTTTATCACGCCCAAGTCTCTCCTTATATAGTATGAACATGAATTCTTTATCACGCCCAAGTCTCTCCTTTATATAGTATGAAACATGAATTTCTTTATCCGCCCAAGTCTCACTTATATAGGTATGAACAAGAAATTCTTTATCGCCCAAGTCTCTCTTATATAGTATGAAACAAGGAATTCTTTATCAGCCCAAGTTCTTCCCTTATATAGTATGACTTGAATTCTTTATCACGCCAGTTCTCCTTTATATAGTAGAACATGAATTCTTTATACGCCCAAGTCTCTCTTATATAGTAATGAACATTGAATTCTTTATCACGCCCCAAGTCTCCTTATATAGTTATGAAAGAATTCTTTATCCACGCCCAAGTTCTCCTTATATATATGAACAAGAATTCTTTATCAGCCCAAGTCTCTCCTTATATAGTATGAACAAAGAATTCTTTATCACGGCCCAAAGTCTCTCCTTATATAGGTATGAACAGACCCAATTCTATCCGACCCAAGTCTCTCCTTATATTAGTATGAACATGAATTTCTTTATACGCCCAAAGTCTCCTTTATATAGTATGAACAAGGAAATTTCTTTATCACGCCCAGTCTCTCCTTATATAGTATGAACATTGAATTCTTTAATTTCACCGCCCCAAGTCTCTCCCTTTATATAGTTCCCGAACCGAATTCTTTTATCACGCAAGTCTCTCCTTTATTGTATGAACAGAATTTTTATCACGCCCAAGTCTCTTCTAATATAGTATGAACCCAAGGGAGATTCTTTTCACCGCCCAGTCTCTTCCTTATATAGGAATTGAACAAGAATTCTTTATCACGCCCAAGTCTCTCCTTATATAGTGAATGAACATGAATTCTTTATCAAGCACCAGACTCTCCTTTATATAGTATGACCCAAAGCCAAACTTCTTGTTCACGCCCAAGTCTCTCCTTAACATATAAGTATGACATGAATTCTTTTCACGCCCCAAGTCTCTCCTTATATAGTATGATGAATTCTTATCACCCAAGTCTCCTTATATATATGAATTCTTTATCACCCGCCAGTCCCTCTCTTATATGTATGAACAGAAGTCCTTATCCACGCTAAGTCCTTCTAATATATATGAACAAGAATTCTTTATCACCCAATCTCTTATATAGTATGAACATGAATTCTTTACACGCCCAAGTCTCCTTATATAGTATGAACAGAATTCTTTATCAGCCCAATCTCCTTATATATATAACAAGAATTCTTTATCCCAAGTCTTCCTTATATAGTATGAACAAGAATTCTTTATCCACGCCCAAGTCTCCTATGTAGAACAAGAATTCTTTATCACGCCCAAGTCTCTCCTTATATAGTATGAACATGAATTCTTTATCACGCCCAAGTCTCTCCTTATATAGTATGAACAAGAATTCTTTATCACGCCCAAGTCTCTCCTTATATAGTATGAAAAGAATTCAGAATCTGAATCACAAGCCCAAGTCTCTCCTTATATAGTATGAACATGAATTCTTTATCACGCCCAAGTCTCTCCTTATATAGTATGAACATGAATTCTTTATCACGCCCAAGTCTCTCCTTATATAGTATGAACAATGAATTCTTTATCACGCCCAAGTCTCTCTATAATGACCCAATATTTATCAACTGTCTCTCCTTATATAGTATGAACAAGAATTCTTTATCACGCCCAAGTCTCTCCTTATATAGTATGAACAAGAATTCTTTATCACGCCCAAGTCTCTCCTTATATAGTATGAACATGAATTCTTTATCACGCCCAAGTCTCTCTTATATATAGAACAAGAATTCTTTATCACGCCCAAGTCTCATATATATGTTCTTTATAAGTCTCTTAATATAGTATGAACAAGAATCCATTCGCCCAGTCTCTCCTATAGTATGAACATGAATTCTTTATCACGCCCAAGTCTCTCCTTATATAGTATGAACAAGAATTCTTTATCACGCCCAAGTCTCTCCTTATATAGTATGAACATGAATTATTGCTCAGCAGGAATGTGGTTGATAAGCTAGTAAATCGGGACAGTTTTGGCTAAAAATGGAACTTGGAATAAAACAGATATTGGTCTAAATATAGTTGACCTTTCTGTCAATATGACCTTGCAAGATGTCATGTTCTCATATGGAACTGCTAATAAAATGTTAAGCATCAATTCCATCAATTTCAGACAATTTTAGCCTAAATTCCTGCTATGAGTTAAAAATAGATATCGAGGTCAAAACCTATTATTTCTAACTAAGACAATGACCCCTTTAAGCTAAACATAACTTAGGCAACGTAGTTGGATATCAGTGGCGTAGCCAGAGCATCTAAAACACCGAGGCAATAGCATTTGCGCAAGTTGACGTAGCGGAGCGAGGGAGTTCGGTATGGGGGCCCGGTGCACCCCCTCCCCACCCACGATATATTTTTTGTAATCTACATCACATTTCCTGACGTATTTTAGATAACTATGTTCAACAACATATTTTGCTCTTTTTATAGGAATATTTTTGCAATCATAGATAATGCCAGAATAATTGATGATATTTGCTACCGGGGGGCTTGTCACCCGGGATAAACACCGAGGCATACCATTTCATGGTCACGAGTCAAGTCACGATCTGCTTTATGATGAAAGCATAACAAATTTAAAAAAACATAGATAGTCCGGAAAATATCACAGAGGCACTTGCCTCGGTGCGCCTCAAAGTGACTACGGCGCTGGATGTAGCAACCATTCAGCAGACAGTTATCATTCTTATTTAGCAAGATGTTATGTTGATCAGGCCCGTACGCAGGGGGGGGGGGTGTGACGGGTGCGTACGCACCCCCCTAAATTCGCCGAGGTCCGCTATTTTTCAAACAGTAATCTTAACAAATCTTGAAATGCATTAGTATACAGGAAATTTGCATGAAAATGTCACAATTTACCACCGTTGAAATCCGAATTTAAATGACATAAAATGCAGGAGAGTGCATTTCAGGCATCTAGGTTTAAAAAATTTCAGGGGGGTGCGCCAGGGGCGAGCCTCATGTAGTGGCGCGAGTACGCTCACCCCTGACGCTAGGGTACTCGCGCCACTACACGGGGCTCGCCCCTGACGCACCCCCCAATAGAAAATCCTGCGTACGGGCCTGTTGATCGACTCATCCAACTCAGCTGAAATTCATGCTAAGAGTTAAAAAATAGATATTGAGGTCAACGCCTATTGTTGCTAAGACAATGACTCCATAAGCTAAACAATAACTTAGGCAACATGGTTGGTTGCAGCAACCATTTAGCAAACAGCTATCCAGATTGTATGTTGATTGAGCTAAGGTCATTGCCATAGAGTAAGTGTCTGGCTGGCATTAATGTGAAGCAGAGGGCCGTTTCACTAAACTTCGTAAGACTAAAATGCTCGTAAGTGCAAAATTATAATAGTCAGTAAAGTTCCCATTAACAATGTTTTCATGTAAACAATTATTGGATTTACATTTATTGAGCATAGGCTATGCTCAATAAATGTAAATTCATCACTGGAAATTTCCAGACGATCCTAAATTTGCACTTACGAACATTTTCGTCGTACGAAGTTTAGTGAAACTGGCCCCTGGATATTAGCCAAATCAGCCCTAATTTCATATATTGATCATGTAAAGTATGCGCATTAAAAAGAAATTAGGATAAGAATTCAGATAAGCGTAACAGCGTGTTGTCTAATCCTGTTTCAAACGGTATGTATACCACTTATCGTATTTAAATACATACTGTTAAAACTAATCACCCCTATAGTCTGTTTCACGAAAGCTGCCCAAATTTTACGGCTATATAGACAATTCAAAAACAATATTATTTTAGATAATATTAAATTAAAGGAAAATTTAAGAATGAGCCTTCTTTTTATTTCGTGAAATTTGGTCAAATATTGATTTTATTACGAAAAATTGATTTGTCTATGGGAATTTAACATGGGGGGGAAAGGTAGAGGAGTTGTGAGAGGAGTCAAAAAACGAAACATTTTGGAAATTGACTCCGAAACCTAGCTAGATAGCTTGGAAATGATCTAACTAAGAAAACAAAAGTTAAATTTTAAAAATCAGTCCAGTATTTCTGAAATTCTAAAAAGTTTCCCCATGTTAAATCCCCATAGACATCTTCACTCCGTGAAGATGTCTATGGGGATTTAACATGGGGAAATTTTGTTTTCGCAATAAAATCAATATTTGACCAAATTTCACGAAATAAAAAGAAGGTTCATTTTTAAATTTTCCTTTAATTTAATATTATCGAAAAAAATATTGTTTTTTTATTGTTTATATGGCCGAAAAATCTGGCCAGCTTTCGTGAAACAGACAGTAAGTAACTGGAATAGACATGTAGATCCTGACGAGACGGCTCGTTACCGTCTCATACCGGATTTACACTGTCTAATTTAGTATGATTTAGGTTTGTAATGTGTGTGTTGAAAGAATTATTGCTGAGTAACACACGCATACATATATATATATATACATTACAAACCTAAATATATGTATGTGTGTGTTACTCAGCAATAACTCTTTCAACACACACATTATGCATCAGTCAATGTAAGTCCCCGCCCCCCCCCCCCCCCCCACCCCCCCCCCCCCCCCCCCCCCCCCCTCCGGGGGAATAGCGGGGCTTATATTTTCGTTGCTGTTAAAGCCCCGGTGAAGGCCCCGCACTGCGGGGCAACATGGTCGGTAAAAGCCCCGGTAAAAGCCCCGCCCTGCGGGGCACATTCCTATTAAATTTACGGTTCTAATATTGTAGACATATTGAAATACTATAATGTTTTAATATAACTCTGTGACCAGGTAACACTCTATGTATTAAACATATCATCAAAGTTTCTTGTATTTTTATATTATACTTCCCAAGAGTTGATTTGTGTGAGCGAGTTCAAATGTCGAGTGTTTATAATACTGCAAAAATTGACAGAAAACTACCTGACCATTTTCCCTGCTTGTGCAAGTACATGTACAAATATTAACTAGAAAATCGTGTCTGTATCAAAAACACAGCGATGGCCCCACGAGACCATTTCCCGAATAAACATGATTTCACAAAAAACACTAAGTCGATATAAACGTGGAAAAAGTAGGTCAAGGTCAAATGAAGGTCAAAGCTTTATGTTGGTTTCTGGTGTACAGCTGATCACATTGTCCAAGTTTGTGGTGGCTGTATATGTTCCAGTGGCTGAGAAACAGACTTGAACGCACAAGGTATACATAGTGTGACGGACGAACAGACAGACGGACGGACAGACGGACAGACACGTGCAAAACATAATGGCCACAAAATTCCATTTCTTGGGGCCATAATAATAGTCAACAATGGATAGATACGTGTATCTTAACCCTTTCAACCCCAAGTAACTTGATGGATTGTTCCATGCTTTATACGTTCGGAGTGATTGCATTGGGCCATTCAAATTTTCCGACTAGTCCATTCTTGAGATGGGGATTTTTCAATTTGATTGATTATTGGTGTTTAATGGCCTATCAGCAGCCAGGGTCATGTAAGGCCTGGCCAACAGGATGGAGTATCCTGTATTCAACCTGTAAAAAATGAGGGAAATTCCCAAAATCAGAGCTCAATATTGAATATCCTGACCTGGTGCCAGGTCCATGCCACACTAGAATCACTTAGCTCACCCCAAAAGCAATACGATTAGCTTTTAATCCTATTACTTTCTTAATGGGGCATATCAGGATTTAGCTCTCAAGTACCAGGGGGCCAAAATGGTTGGTACATGAGGGCCAAACCATGTACGTCGGCATTCCGGTAAGGATGAACGCCGATTGTTAAATTACCCTTCGCTACTCCCTCCTACCTCCCCCTTTTAATTTTGAAACCGGGTGGAATAATGACAGTATTATGTACCGACTCAACCTGTATATTGGTCTCTATATCCGTGCATATGCCTAAAAGAAAAGATATCCCTTTTAACTGCTAGGTATACAATTATTTACAATATATTTACATGTGAATAGCTCCTGTGTACCGTATGCAATATAAATCAGAGCTTCAGATAAGATTGATTGATTATTGGTGTTTAACGGCCTATCAACAGCCAGGGTCATGTAAGGCCGGGCCAACAGGATGGACTATCCTGTATTCAACCTGTAAGAAATGAGGGAAATTCCCGAAATCAGAGCTCAATATTTACATAAACTATATATTCAGCCCTTAAATTAGAATATCCTGACCTGGTGCCAGGTCCATGCTACACCAGAATCACTGAGATCACACCAAAAGCAATACGATTAGCTTTTAATCCTATTACTTTCTTAATGGGGCATAACAGGATTTAGCTCTCAAGTACCAGCGGGCCGAAATGGTTGGTACACGAGGGCCAAACCACCATGTACGTCGGCATTCCGGTAAGGATGAACGCCGATCGTTAAATTACCCTTCGACTACTCCTCCTACCTCGCCTTTTAATTTTGAAACCAGGTGGAATAATGACAGTATTATGTACCGACTTGACCTGTATATTGGTCTCTATATCTGTTGGCCCGGCCTTACATGATCCTGGCTGTTGATAGGCCTTTAAACACCAATAATCAATCAACCTGTAAAAAAAAATGAGGGAAATTCCCTAAATCAGAGCTCAATATTTACATAAACTATATATTCAGCCCTGAAATTAGAATATCCACACCAGAATCACTTAGCTCCGGTAAGGATGAACGCCGATCGTTAAATTACCCTTCGCTACTCCCTCCTACCTCCCACGCTTCAGATAAGAATATCATTGCTTGTTTGTTAAACTGATGCATACTTGTAGTGTTTCAGTGCTGTACTTCAATTTATCAACTCAACAATAAAGACTGCTCGTCTTGCAACCAATATAGATCCTGATTACAAAAAGGAACAAGGGGTAATGCCCCAACATGTACATATATACAACAAATACTGTTTCAATTTTGTTTGATACCAGATTGCGTTTATGTCAAGGCTGAGAATGCCGTGTGCAAATAACTAGCTATACAGCATTTCACCCCCAAGTGACCAAGATAGACTACTCCATGCTTGGGTTCACACCAATCCATGTACCAGTAGCAGAATTTCAGACCGTTCCATTCACAAAATGGGGTTATTTTGTGCTAAAAAAATTATGAGAATGCTTGGAAGCGGTGCGGGTCTTGATGGGACAACGAGAACCGCCTCATCAGGATCTACACCGTACGCCAAAGCCTATAATGAGGTATGTGGTGTTGGAAGGGTTAAACTGCTAGGTATACAGTTGTTTAATTACAACACATTTACATGTGAATAGTTCCTGTGTACAGTATGCTGTATAAATCAGAGCTTTAAATAAATAGCCGCTAACCTTTGGCACCACCCACGGACTCGGTAGAAGGAAGGTCGGATATGTGTGAATAGTATTAAATAGCGCAAAAGTGGACCCTTGCATGATACAAACTTCTTAACCGTATTAACGCACGGACACACGGACGGTGCAAACACTATATGACACCGGCTCTTCGAGACAGGGTTCATAAAAAGTACACCCCCCCCCCCTATTAATAGTATAAAATGCAGCACTTTATACTTTTACTTACATGGGGAGGGTGTGTGTGTGAGAAATAGGATTTTTAGTTTTTCCAGTGGGGGGGGGGGGTTGGGGGGGGGGGTTCCTCTCGGGATTTTCCAGGGGGGGGTCTCGGGATTTTCCAGGGTTTGTTGGGTAAAGAATCACTTTCCAGGTGGGGGGGGGGGGTCTCGGGATTTTCCAGGGTTTGTTGGGTAAAGAATCACTTTCCAGGTGGGGGGGGGGGGTCTCGTGATTTTCCAGGGTTGGTCGGGTAATGAATCACTTTCCAGGGGGGGGGGGGGTCTCGGGTTTTCCTTCAGTGTGTGTGGGGGGGGGGAATGTCTCAGAATTTTCCACGTGTTGGGGGGGGGGCTGGGATAACGGATAACGGCAGTGCAATATGAACAGAGGAATTATTTGAAAACAATTTTGTTTATATTAAACAAAATTTGCCAGTATTAAACAGTCCACAGTGAAAGTAGATCGTATTAAACAGTTTAAACCCATGTCACCCCTCCCACACAACAGTATTCAGGTAAACATACATGTACATATCTTGATAACAGTCTGATAAAACCCCGGTAAAGCCCCGGTAAAGCCCCGGGGTATGTCCCCGCTCAATTTCTTAGCAACAGTTAAAGCCCCGGTAAAGTCCCCGCAGTGCGGGGCATCATGAAAGGTAAAAGCCCCGGGGTATGCCCCGGTAAAGCCCCGCCCCTCCCCCGGAGGGGGGGGGGGCGGGGATTTACATTGACTGATGCATTACAAACCTAAATATATGTATGTGTGTGTTACTCAGCAATAACTCTTTCAACACACACATTACAAACCTAAATATATGTATGTGTGTGTTACTCAGCAATAACTCTTTCAACACACACATTACGAACCTAAATATATATGGGCCGCGCTCTGTGAAAACCGGCCTTAATGACAACATTTTCGATTTGCATTTTTTTTACATTTTCTGATGCGGACACCTTTCAAAAACAATATTCTGAAAAGAAAGTGCAATTATGTTTAATAGTTTTTGTTTTATCTCACTTGTTGTAGTACCATGTGAGTCACGCCAGAAAAAAAACGTAACGTCATCGTTATTGAAACGGCGACGTTTGTACAATACAACTCAACAGCCTACAGTAGAAATGAGTATTCATAGACTCATTGATTGTGCTTGCTGTAAACTGTATTTGCTGATAAGTTACACTAAATGTATCTACAAGTGTTAGTATGTATACTATCAAACATTCATCAGATATATACGCACAACTATCGATTTTAAATCTATAATTAGCCGACCTGTGGCTTCGTAATTTGCCACCATCGCCATAATAGATTCATATACGTGTGTCGTCAGAAAGATACATTGTAATTATTTCAGAATTGACGTCATTTACAGTTAATTGTGACGTCATTTATTGATTTAGAAAATACGTCACCAATCTGTAGAAATGAATGACCAGAATCTGGATAGGCCTATGGCTGCACATATCAATGACTTCAGCGCCCGATGGGGTCTAGAGGGTAGTCGGACACCCCCGGGAATTTTTAAACAAAATAAAAATCGACTGTCCATTCCCAGACTCTCGGAATTAAATTTACATCTCAGAAAGCGGGAAGAACATTTTCCTGTGTAGCCAATATGACTGACGGACGGGCTAATGTACATGTACCCCGTACTAGCAGGTAGCAGGTCTATGAGAAAATGCTGCGCGCTGACCCCCACTCCTTCGACTGGCCACCACCGCCACTGCCGGGAAAATATGGAGATGTAACATACATGGTTGTATAATTGTTACATGTCCCGATAAAAATACCGGCAGTATATTCTCTCGTCGGGAATAATTAATTTGAAAATGAAATGGGGTGTAAATATCAAACATATTCCGGAGGGCATACTGCCGTACCCACCTAGCAGTCTCCCCAGTATCTCGACGAACAAACGGTGCTAGTTCGAAAGTATAGTAAACTATTTCAATTAAGAAGTCCCCCCCCCCCACCCTAACCTGAAATCCTGGATCCGCCCCTGAAAAGCACCGTGGCGTACGTACATGTATTTTGCATAACTGCACACTATAACTCAGTCTTGTTTTTGTTGAAATGACACTCTGACACCCTGCGACTATTGTTCGAAGCGGCTCATTTGAATTATATTATTTACACGCCTACGACTAGAAATGCCCTTTGATAACAAACAAAGCACGCAGACGTGCATTATTTAGTACAATGTAGTATAATGTAAGAAAATTAACAACAATCTGGCAAAGTCGGACTTCTTAAATGTGTAAATCTTGGAGACCTGTGCATCTGTGCAATCTGATCAGTGTCTGCAATTATTGCAAATATACTAGTAAAATTACTATACATTCATATAACCATATTTACAAGTGGTCATTTTAAAGAATATTTACATTGTTATCAAACGGCAATCGTACGGCTGATTCAATGTGATATTTTTGAAAGTCGCTAAATATTACGTGACACCGTACACGTAAGTGGTAGCAGATACAGATATAAATCAGTAGGCTACGTCCTTGGTGGCTACAATTATGTATTAAAATTATCACAGCACAACAACACAATACCAACACACTAATAAATACTAAAACATGTTTGGCCCAGTGTCACCATGCTGCGATATGCCAGGAGCGGCGTATATTTTGGCACTATCATAATTATATATATACTGGAGTCAGGTTGTCCGTCCGTCCGTCCGTCCGTCAGTGCGTACGTCCGTGCGTCCGTAAACTTAACATCAGAGAAATATTGTTATAACTTCTATTTCCTTCATCTAAAATGCTTAATATTTCACACATGCATTCCTGTAAGGCTCTACTAACATGCTGTGCCAAATACACGACCGTCCAACCCCCGCTGATCCCAAGGTCAAGGTCACATACTTGGTCTGTTTACAAAAATTAGCATCAGGGAAATATTGTTATAACTTCTATTTCCTTCATCTAAAATGCTTAATATTTCACACATGCATTCCTGTAAGGCTCTACTACCATGCTGTGCCAAATCCACGACCGCCTAACCCCCGCTGGTCCCCAGGTCAAGGTCAAATACTTGGTCGCTTTACAAAACTTTACATCAGAGAAATAAGTTATAACTTCTATTTCCTTCATTGAACATTCTTAATATTTCACTCGTCCATTCCTCTAAGGTTGTACTATCAGGCTGTGACAAATCTACGACCGTCCAATCCCCCGCTGATCCCAAGGTCAAGGTCACATACGTAGTCTCTACAAAACTTAACATCAGAGAAATATGTTATAACTTCTATTTCTTTCATCGAAAATTATTAATAGTTCAATTCCCGCTGATCTCGAGGTCATGGTCACATAGTTAGTCTCTTTACAAAACTTAACATCAGAGAAATCGATTATTACTTCTATTTCCTTGCTTCACATTTCACACACGCATTGCTGGACCTCTACCACACTGTCACAAATTCACGTTCATGCCGCTCCCGCTAAGCCCAGAGTCAAGGTCACAAGCCCACGCACTTGGAAAATTTTAGATATTTTAGGGGTACATGGGCCCACGTGGGGGGTATTCCGTAAGCCTCGCTTAATGACCGATCTAGTTATACATCTGTGATACGCTTATTTTTCTGAAAATTTCCAAATCGTATTTTTATTTTTATTTTTGAAACATTCGACATGCGAAACACTAAGTTAAACGAATTAAGCCCTGTGTCCAGTTCTATTTGTTACATAATACTGATTCTGTGATGGTGTTATCTAAACATTACCGGTTGTATGGTTATTTAGTTTCAAATGTCAGGGCACAAGTCGTCCATATATTTTAAAAAATAATCGACAAAACCACTACGTGTTTCCTTGAAGGAAACCGAAAAAATTGACAACTGCCTGAACCACTATCAGTGACTATGGAAACAAGTTTGTGAGCCACAAATAGTAAAGCGTACGGTTATAAATAGGACAACGTCAACTTATTCCAATGACGCAACTGTTAAAGCGTAACTTTGCGACGTCATTTTCAGGCTTTCATGACGTTGTCATTAAGGCTGGTTTTCACAGAGCGCGGCCCATATATTGAAATTTCCAGACGATCGTAAATTTGCACTTACGAACATTTTAGTCGTACGAAGTTTAGTGAAACGGGCCCCATGTACCTTACAACGCGTGCAATCAGTGTACCAACAGATCAGCCTTCATTGCATTAGACGTGCAAACGTGTACACACTCGTATGTCTTTTGGCATTGACTGATACGCTCTATGTGATGTATTTCCTAATTTACATTGCTAATTGTGGCGTATTACCAATCTGTATTTGTTTCAGTTAGCATTCAAGGTGTATGATCACGTGGTACTAACAACAACAACAAGTACTGACATTTCCAGAATCCATCTGATTCAAAGTACGTATTCTTTAATAGTGTCCTTATTACGTAATGGATTTTGATGAAATATGACGCATCGAACGCGTCTTGTTAATCTGCATTTGGTGGCCTCTGTATTTTCGCCCAAACTTCTGTCGATTCTTTGCAAAAACGATATAGATATAAGTCTGTGCCAAACTCCATGGACCACCAAATGCAGCTCATGAAGACGCGTTTGCTGCGCCATAGTTCATCAAAATCTGTTGCATATTAAGGAAAATATCAAACAATACTTAATTTGTAGTGGGCGACGTTGTTGTTGTTGTTACCACGTGATCATGCACCTTGGCATTGTTAGCTCAATAGTGATGGGTTTGCGATTCTGGGGCGTTTTCACCAAACTTCGTATGACTAAAATGTCCGTAAGTAAATATTTCTGCACATTCGGTTTTGGATCATGAATGTTATTTACCACCACACAATCATTAACACCGAAACTGAGTTGTAACGGTCTGGGGGCCGTTTCACGAAACTTCGTACGACTAAAATGTTCGTAAGTGCAAAATTATGATATAACAACGTTTTCTTGTAAACAAGTATTGGATTTACATTTATTGAGCATAGGCTGCATATGCAGACTATGCTCAATTTAATGTATATCCATCAATTGAAATTTCCAGACGATCATAAATTTGCACTTACGAACATTTTAGTCGTACGAAGTTTAGTGAAACGGGCCCCAGATATCTGAGACAACTGAATGAAGTGATGTTGTGAAATTATACGACTGTTTCAGCTTAGTTTCTAAGATATGACAATTTGAAAGTTGTGTCAATTATTGTATTCACCTGATACATGCATCACAGTTGGTGGCCTATTCCGGGCCCGTGAGTGTACGTACCCGTGACGTGAGAGCCGGGCCCAAATGTGACGGCGTCCACGTCCAGCATGTAGGGGTTGGTGGCCATGCGGCGAGGCATGATGATCCCCTCGTGGCTCGCGTTGATCCGCCGCGTGTGGAACGTCGATGGGTCCTTGCAGGAGCGGTCAGGGGCCCCCGTCATAAACCCCGCAACGCCCCCACCGGACCGCGATATAGTCGCTATGCACAGCAGGACGGCCGCACACGGGCGGAACACACGAACGCGAGACATGGCCGTATCACGCGCGTCGTGTGTGCTGGCACCAACCCGCTGTGTTAGTTCCAGTTGCGTGTATGTATGCTGTCACCTATCCACTACGTTAGCTTAGCTCCAGTTGCGTGTATTTATTTTGACACCGACTGTGCCACTAGTTAGCTCCAGGTGCGCGTGACAGGTCGTGTAGCCGCCTCGCCCTGTCATTTGGGAATGGACGTGTGTCGCGAATGTTGACCAAGTTGACGCACTAATACAGCATTAACGGTGTATGCCCACCCAGCACGGCCAAGGAATATATTTATACATATAATACTCGTCCGCTGGCGCGAATTCACGATGGATACATATGTGTTATCCCAATCTTTACACATGTATACATACTATATGGCGGCGCGGGATGATACAGGGGCTACACAGGTCGCATGTGCACTTGAAGCGTTTTCTCCTGCCGCGCCACATATACCTTGTACATGTATACATGTATCATTATTGACAAGATGACAGGCGCTGACACCATGCGTGTTATATGTCAGATATGTTTATTATCCACGTACCTAATTGTTACTAATATCATATTGAAGACGAAGTAGGTAGTTACGAACAGAAACTCTGGCATTCTACTCCCGTACCGTCCGTAGCCTGGCTCCGACTAAACGACTTCACCACGTGGTTTATCCTTACATATCCAAATTCTCCCAAAGTCGGCAGATTCTTTTGCAAAACATAATCACTGAAGCTGCTATATTTACTATTCGCCGTAACAAATGAGTATTTACATTTAATAATGAGTGATAATTGGAATGAAGAACTCGACATTCGCTGAAATTAGACAATGACATTTATGGATTATTTTCACCGGTCATGGATCTACGGAACAACGACAAATTGATCCCAATTACAGAAAACAGATTGGTTGATTTCAGCAAGCAGTTTTGCAACTGGCTGTAAGTTGTAACAGTTTTGCAACGGGCTGTAGTCTAAAATTAGAACAAAGGCGGTTACTGCAACATACATTAAATAAAATACTGAAAGTACTGACACGAGGTTATCTCATGGGTTGAATGTAAACAATATCTGAATATGCAAAAAAGTAGGCAATATCGCTTAGTTAAATTTTGCCAAATAATGGTATTATAGTGGCTTCGGAAATAAATTAACTCGCATAATGGTTATAATTGCTAAAATGTTACGTGCACTAGACATATTAATTTCGATATCGCATCGGTTACAGTCTCAGATTGGTGTTCGTTTATTAAGTAATTCGGTCATAGATAGATACACTTGACTTCAATGATAACTGCTTCATAAGACTGATGTGATATATGAATATAACATATGTGAATATTGTCTTGTTACTGTATAATATATGGAGCAATGAGCTGCCATCTCCGCCATCTTTGTATGTACAAGCTATCGTACAGATTCACCACTTCGTGCGTTTGACACAGACAGCAAATATGACAGTAAACCAAATACAATTTGGTGCAATACATAATAGACAGATATGACAACGGAAAGCTATAAATATTATGCCAGCAAACTATACAAAAGACGAGATATCTGAGCACTTCTCCCATCGATCTGAAAATAAATGTTGATGTGTAAACTTTTCAATCTGATGCACATCCTATTGTTAGTGTACACGTTACCCATAGGTAAAGCCATATCTACTCGCATAGTAGGTGAGTAGACATCAGGGAAAATATACTCAGGTAACTGCTTACATGTCACTGGTTCTGATAGCTAATAACAGAGTACAGTAGTGGGTATGCAACATATGGTATGTGCTGTGTGGTTGGTCGGGTAAAAGTGATAGACTGTGCTAGTTTCTGTGTATGAGGGTATTTATAATCGTGGTTCATGTTTTTAAAAAGACGGGCACATCCCGGTCCAGAAAATTGACTTATTTTACAGTTTAGTGTAATATAATAGATACGAGTTCTCCTGGCTTTTCCACATGTGATTAGATACATTATAGCATATTTTCTACTTCGCATTTTGAGTTCTTTGTCAAACGGCAGAACAGGTGAAACTGGCTGATGACTGGAACACACGGAGTTGGCCGACTTGGCCACTCCATGTGCCGTATAGGATACAGTAACAAGGCGGTATTCACATATATGTTATACATATATTCTATCACATTTACGAAGCAATTATATTTGAATCAAACGATGATCAGGGGCCCGTTTCACTAACAAATCTTAGTTTGTTCATAAGTTCGAACTTAAGTTATAACTTATGACAAAAGTTATGACCGACTTAAGTCATTGCTTATTTGGTTTCACAACACAAACTTAAGACGGTCATAACAAGTCCGTCATAAGTTACAACTTAGTTATTGTTTACAGCTTTGGTATGTGCCGCGCGGGTTCGATTCCCGCTCGGGGCTCATATTTTTATGATGACTTTACTTTCCCTTTATGTGTTTTGACATCTAAAATAACGGATTTGCAAGCCTAATGTTGAATATTATTAATTTTTAAAAATAAACTCATGTAGAATATAAATTTTATCTCAATATTCCGACGCCATTGAATACATGTGGATATATTTATTGCCAACTAGTGAACCTTATACTGTAATATAAACTGGCATATGACATGAAACAGCAACAAAATAAGCAATTAACAATGTTTTTATTTTTACATTCCAATAAAATTGTAGTTCGACCATTTTTTAAATTTTACTTAGATTACCTCATTAACTCAGAAATCACGTTTATTATTAATGGTATGCCCGGTCAGATATGGATGTATCTGATACAACTACCGAATGACATATTATATTTATTTGAACTGGACACGGGTAATTTGTTGATTACATGTAGAAATGCATGCACTGTGTGAGTCAGTGTCACACATATAGGATTGCCCCTGAACATGTTTACCAGTATAGGACTGGATTAATGCGCACGTGCGTTCAGCTGACGGGTCTGACATTTTTGTTAAATGCGTCAGGGACTGTTTCTCCATCTAGTCTGAAAACCAGGTATCTCCTTATCAGAAACGAAACACAGGCTAACACTGTCCGCAAAGTTATACTCCACTTTCTAGAACCACTTGATTTGCTAATGTTGTATATCTCTCCAGTAACCGCCAGGGTACTACCAGTTGCGTAAAATCGCAATGCAGTCAACACTTGCAATGACACTGACAGACTGTGTGATCTCAGGGTTGACCGTATAATGTCAGCATGTGCAATGTTGCATACTTGTAGAAAAAAAAATCACGAGACAGCCTGCATTTCGATATTTGGTCCTCGTTATCCATGAAGTCTAGGAGATTGGTTCGGTCCTAAAGACTCGTTCCCATGGTAAATTGCGCGCCTGGATTATAGCAACTGCAGCTGCCATCGTTTGTATGTTCTGTAAAAAGAAAGAACAAACAACAGTCGGATAGTCAATCAGACTGATGGACGGACGGACGTTCATACATGACACACCATTAGGTTGTATATTCATCGTTTTTAAAGAAAAGAATGACCACTTAAGACACAATAGGCTTCGGTTACGGAATATGTTGCATTGTTTTCGTTTGTCATAGGCGACACCTCCAACCACCTAAGATCCCAAACATGTGCCGGAGGGCAGGCAGGGCAGGGCAGGGCGGGAGGGCAGGGCAGGGCAGGGCAGGGCAGGGCAGGGCAGGGCAGGGCAGGGCAGGGCAGGGCAGGGCAGGGCAGGGCAGGGCAGGGCAGGGCAGGGCAGGGCAGGGCAGGGCAGGGCAGGGCAGGGCAGGGCAGGGCAGGGCAGGGCAGGGCAGGGCAGGGCAGGCAGGGCAGGGCAGGGCAGGGCGGGCGGGCGGGCGGGCGGGCGGGCGGGGCGGGCCGGGCGGGGCGGGCGGGCGGGCGGGCGGGCGGGAGGGCCGGGGGCGGGCGGGCGGGGCGGGCGGGCGGGGCCGGGGGGGCGGGCGGGCGTGGTCTTCGGGTGGGCGGGCGGGCGGGGCGGACGGGGCGGGCAGGGCAGGGCAGACCGACAACTTCCTACACCGACCGACACAAACCGACACCGAGAGACCGACAGACACCGACCGACCAACTGACACCGTCACCGACTGATACCGATTGACACTGACCGACACCGATTGATACTGATAGACACTGATAGACAACGACCGACACCGATCGACACTGACTCACACCGATCGACACCGATCGACACCGATCAACACCGATTGACCGACCGACCGACCGACCGACCGACCGACCGACCGACCGACCGACCGACCGACCGACCGACCGACCGACCGACCGACCGACCGACCGACCGACCGACCGACCGCAACCGACACCTACACCAACCGACACCGATCGACAACGACCGACACCGACCGACACCGACCGACACCGACCGACACTGACTGACACCGACCAATCGACACCGACCGACCGATCGACACCGACCGACCGGCCAACCGACCGACCCACCGACCGACCGACCGACCGACCGACCGACCGACCGACCGACCGACCGACCGACCGACCGACCGACCGACCGACCGACCGACCGACCGCGACCGACACCTACACCGACCGACACCAACCAACCGACACCGACCGACACCGACCGACACTGACTGACACCGACCGATCGACACCGACCGATCGACACCGACCGACCGGCCGACCGACCCACCGACCCACCGACCCACCGACCGACCGACCGACCGACCAACCGCGACCGACACCTACACCGACCGACCGACACCAACAGACCGACACCGACCGACACCGACCGACACCGACCGACACTGACCGACACCGACCGACACCGACCGACACCGACCGACACTGACCGACACCGACCGACACCGACCGACCCGGACCGACAGACTGACCGACCGACCGACACACACCGACACCGACTTACACCGACCGACCGACACCGACCGACTGACACCGACTGATCGACCGATACCGACTGATCGACCAACACTGACCGACACCGACCGACACCGACCGACACCGACCGACACCGACCGACACTGACTGACACCGATCGACATTGATCGACACCGACCGATCGACACCGACCGACCGACCGACCGACCGACCGACCGACCGACCGACCGACCGACCGACCGACCGACCGCGACTGACAATTACAGCGACCGACCGAGACCGACCGACACCGACCGACACCGACCGACACCGACCGACACCGACCGACACCGACCGACACCGACCGACACCGACCGACCCGGACCGACCGACTGACCGACCGACCGACACACACCGACACCGACTGACGCCGACCAACACCGACTGACACCGACTTACACCGACCGACCGACACCGACCGACTGACACCGACTGATCGACCGATACCGACTGATCGACCAACACTGACCGACACCTACCGACACCGACCGACTGACAGACCGACAGACACCGACCGACACCGACCGACACCGACCGACACTGACCAACTGACACCGACCAACTGACTGACACCAACCGACAAACAGACATACATGAACAGCATACAGACGGTTCGTTACGAGCCGGCTCATCTGGATCTACAGTGGTTGTAACTGGGCATAACGAATACTGGTAACGACATGACCTACATCACAAATAGCAATACACGGGTAAAAAGCACAGGTGTGGCTATCTATATGTAAGCATATATGGTTTATATGGCAGATACTTGCTTGCTAAAATAGTACGTATGAAGTGAACATTTACTGCTGTCAGTGAATTGTTTTTTCTCTACCTCGGCTCACCATGGGGGCATCCATCTTTGTTTATTTCATAAGTTCCGACTTAAATATTTAAGTTATAACTTAAGACTGCTAGCTACCTGTCTTAGTTTTCCATCGTAAATTTCGATTGTCGTTCTTGCTAAGATGTTTTGTGAAACGGACTAAGCACGTACTCCGGACTTAAGTTATAACTTATGACAAAAGTACTTGCTTAGTTCGTTAGTGAAACGGGCCCCAGGTATATAACGGGTCCTTAACCCTTTGAACCCGAAATCCCGCTATATCGGTTTATGCAAACAGTGCAGATCCAGATGAGCCGGCTCGTAACGACCGACCGACCGACCGACCGACCGACCGCGACTGACAATTACAGCGACCGACCGAGACCGACCGACACCAACCGACACCGACCGACACCGACCGACACCGACCGACCCGGACCGACCGACTGACCGACCGACCGACACACACCGACACCGACTGACGCCGACCAACACCGACTGACACCGACTTACACCGACCGACCGACACCGACCGACTGACACCGACTGATCGACCGATACCGACTGATCGACCAACACTGACCGACACCTACCGACACCGACCGACTGACAGACCGACAGACACCGACCGACACCGACCGACACTGACCAACTGACACCGACCAACTGACTGACACCAACCGACAAACAGACATACATGAACAGCATACAGACGGTTCGTTACGAGCCGGCTCATCTGGATCTACAGTGGTTGTAACTGGGCATAACGAATACTGGTAACGACATGACCTACATCACAAATAGCAATACACGGGTAAAAAGCACAGGTGTGGCTATCTATATGTAAGCATATATGGTTTATATGGCAGATACTTGCTAAAATAGTACGTATGAAGTGAACATTTACCTGCTGTCAGTGAATTGTTTTCTCTACCTCGGCTCACATGGGGGCATCCATCTTTGTTTATTTCATAAGTTCCGACTTAAATATTTAAGTTATAACTTAAGACTGCTAGCTACCTGTCTTAGTTTTCCATCGTAAATTTCGATTGTCGTTCTTGCTAAGATGTTTTGTGAAACGGACTAAGCACGTACTCCGGACTTAAGTTATAACTTATGACAAAAGTACTTGCTTAGTTCGTTAGTGAAACGGGCCCCAGGTATATAACGGGTCCTTAACCCTTTGAACCCGAAATCCCGCTATATCGGTTTATGCAAACAGTGCAGATCCAGATGAGCCGGCTCGTAACGAGCCGTCTCATCAGGATCTGCACTGTTTGAAAGTAATTTTCATATTTTTGAGAACAACAAATACCCCCTTTTTATAAATGGAATAGTCTGAAAGTCATTTTGCGATGATTGGATTGGTTGCACAATTAACATATCGCAGCCCATTCAGTTACTTAGGGGTGAAAGGGTTAAACTATAAGCAAATAAAACATGATTGTTTTAGTCATTGTGGGGCTTACGTTGTTTGACAATCCTTGCCACATAATTGAGACACTCCATGTGATTTTGTACCTTCCGACATCTGAAATTACGCAGATGTCCGAAGGTACAAAATCACATGGCGTATCTCATATATGATTGGTTTACTCTATTCGTACTTTCCTATCCATGCTGTCGAATTGGATCTATTTCACTGGTGCGGCTCTCCGCGCCGGCGTCAAATGTTTCGCGTCGATATAGGTGCAAATCCCGTAAGGCCATTTCTCCAGTCACAGCCACAAATGTAACCGTATCCTGTAATGCCCCTTGACAATGACACTATGGCATCCCCTGTCCCCAGTGGTTAGTAGCATTTCAGTTGAAAGCAAACGTGACCTTCACAAAGTATTTACTTGTACTGTCTCTTCAAATCGAGATCAGCTATCATACATGTGTAGCTTATTCGTATCCGAGTACAAAACACAACAGAACATATTGTATCATTCAATCCTCAGACCGCAACAGCAGATCAAGTCAATTCAATGTATTTATGAAAACATTGTGAATTAATGAAATGCAATGTAATGTAATAACACGAAGACATGCAGATGAATACATATTGTGATGCGAGTAAGGTAGTAGTATACCTCCAGTCGGCGAGAGTACGTTAAATAAACAAGCATGTAAATATATCATAGAAAGATAAACCCGCATATACAGTTCACAGACCAATATATATACATATACAGTAAAACATATTCATATGCCTATGTACATGTACAACATGCGTGCACACACATGCATACATGATTGTTCATGCACATCACATGTATGGGCACTGGCCAAACTGTCACTGTCCGGTGAGGCGGTTCAGCTATCTCTCGAGACCTTGCCAGAACGATATACCGCCACGAAACCATCTCGGCTCACAGATACAATGTACTTCTGAATGTGTGATACGGCCTGTCACCCATGCAGCAATACTGGTCGACTCGCATTGTCTGTGCAAATATGTAAGGAAATATGTAATTGTCTATGAAATATGTAATAGTTATAGTTCATATATTGAATTTTTAATATATTTATTTTGTAGCGAGCGCTAGCGAGCGAGAAAATATTGTATTAAAAATTTAATATATGAACTATAACGTACTTATTGTTTACACAGTCCAGTCGCGAAGATCCGCCCCAAACGTGTTTCGAATCGCTATACTAGTATGTGATTGGCGGTGTGACACGAAGTGAGCGCGTGTGTGGGCGGTAATATGCTTTGCGTCTCGTGAACTGATGACAACACGGCATAATATCAGTTTTAAATATAGTGCTGAACATTTAATGATTAATTTAATACATATTGGCGAAAGTATCGCAATATACGATTAATTTAGATGAAATGCCGTTCTTTCATTGGTCGAGAAACTATAGGGTAAACGATAAGTACAGATAGTATATACATACTTTCGTTTCCCCATGGAAACACAGTGCGACGCAAGCCGCCAATATTTGATTTGATAGTTGATCTTGGTCAGTGCCGGAACTACGTTTAACCTCGCAAAATAGTTCCTTCTAAATCACCACTTATTTGTTTATTTTATTAATATTGTGTATATTTTGTGAGGCGCACATACATTGTGAGTGATATACGTATATAATAAAAATGTTAGTTGATGTGTATGTGTATATAATGTCACTCGTTCCGCCGCGCAACGATATTGCGCTCCTAACGTCACGCAATATCGCACGCTGCGAAACTCGAGCATATATCCACATGCACATCCAATAACCTATTTATAATTATTGTACAGCGTTATACCGAGTACACTTTATTCAAGAGAGTTGCACCGCGGAATATGACGTGTTCATATTCGGGCATTATCAGCATACGAGGTATGTTCATAAAGTTCGTTCACCAACCTCGTATAACCATATGGGGTATTGTCGGGCATCAGTGTTGATCCATGTCAGATTGCGCGTCAATAACGTCATAACTGTCATGTACCCCATTTCTCCAGTCACAAGCACATGTCAGGAGCTACATGGCCACATATTCAGAAGCCACGTTCACTAATCACAGTCACTGTTCAGGGGCTAGGCGGCCACGTGATTTTGTTCCATATCAAAAAACATTGGTGATTAGAAACAAAACATGTGGCAGGTGTTTTTAAATTACACACGTTTTGTGTTTAATATTTAAACACAATGCATGTTCCATAGTATAACAGATTGGTGTTTAGAAGCAAAACACGTAGCAGGTTCTTAGCAATTAAACATATTGTGCGTTTAAGTTTTATACACGGTACGTGTTCCAAGGCAAAACACATAGGTGTTTAAAAGTAAAACGCGTGATACGCGTCGGTGTTGAAAGGTGTAGCACTAAGGTGTTTGCATATGTGTTTAATTTTACAGTATTTGTTACAATATAATGAGTATATGTGACTGTGACTGGAGAAATGTAGACAAGTGTAGATCCAGATCAGCCTGTGCATCCGCTCAGTCTGACCAGAATCAACACTGTCCGTCATTACGTCAATGAAACGCCCGTCATGCCCAACAAGCAATATAGATCGTTAACAGGCTACAGGAGTGTACTATTTGATCAGAAGCTGCACTAGTCTCAAACCCCATAAGCCTCATTTCACCAGTCACAGCCACATATTATTAAACAAATGTTTTACTGTCCGTTTCACGAAAACTGGCCAAATTGTAAGGATATATAAATAAGGCAAAAACAAATTATTTTTCTACAGTATTAAATTGTATCAAAATTTAAGAGTGAACCTTCTTTTCATTTCGTGAAATTTGGTCGAATATTGAGAGATTTTTTCTAATTGCAGAAATAGTGGACCGATATTCAAAATTTTAACTTTAGATAGATCATTTCGAAACTATCTAGCCAGATTTCGGAGTCAATTTCCAAATGTTTTCGTGTTTTTGTTGTGCTCCTCCCTCAGCTCCTTCACCTCCTTTCCCCATGTTAAATTCCCATAGACAAATCATTTGTTTTTGTAATAAAATCAATATTTGACCAAATTTCAACAAAAAGAAGGCTCATTCTTAAATTTTGATAAAATTTAATATTATCGAAAAAAATAATGTATTTGTATTGGTTATATGGCCGTAAGATTTGGGCAGATTTCGTGAAACAGACTGGAGGTGAAAATGACAAAAAAACACGTAACCAACGCCCTTCTTCTCGATCGAATAAAAGACAGGGCTTATCGAATGACGATGAGAAAAGAAATAAACAGAATTTACATTAAACCTTCATTCATATGATTTATTTATAACTAACGGTGAATTACCGAGATTTATTAGTGAAATATCATTTGATATTATACTGTTTGAAACTGTGAAAAATACGGTTTTGAACTGTGAAAATATCATTTTAATAAGACGAACTACTTTTAAAAAATCGGTGAAAATGTATGGCATAGCTACCACAGCACGTGATAGCGACAAGAGGCAATTCGTATAGTATTATGCTCTGTCAAGTCCATTATTAATAAATCTATTTTCATAGTAAATGTTCTGTTCTTGATTTATCTGCAACCTGACGTACCAGGTGAATTACCCAATCTTACAGCAAATGTTAACGATTGTAGGAAAACAGTCGCCGGAAAATCAGACAATCACAACCTGTTATTTCATCCCTTGTGACAGTGAGAATTCTGGTCAGCTCCTTTACTTGCCTTACAAACGATCAAATATGGTGCACTGCAGTGATAGTGAGTAGATTCCTATTGATAAATCGTGTTACTCCCGTCAGTTATTTTAAATCCAGATCGACACGGAATGAATCACCATGGCGGCACCATGACCATGACTATCACCATCACCGATTTATGTGCACTGTTGAAAATAACGAATATTATTGCGCCATGGGCATGGCTTAAAATGTCAAATAGTATTATTATCTTGTTTAATTATTTGTGTAAAATGTATTTTATCTATTATATTTTAATATTATGAGACGAATATCAGCATAATAAATTATAAAATGTGCAATTATTTTTTATGCAACATGTGATTTTAGTAAACGTTATATTTTCAACTTACACTGAAAACAACAAATATCCTCTATATAATGTTTCACTTGACAATGGGCTGGCCCTAGAGCATACCATATTATACAACACAATGTTTATCACAAGACGACACATAGTGCCGAAGTATGTATTGATTCACAAATTAAATACATTCATATTCAACATGCGTGCCAATCTATAATATATTTGCATTATACTTTGTCCCACGATGTGAATATCATGCAGTTATTTCCCTCTAACTGTCAACGAATGGGAGATTTCGGGGTCGTTGCTTATATGCCCCGGTGCACCGTCTGTACACGGGAAACACCCAATGGATTCGAATAAACCAGATAACGCTGATTAGAACTGAAATATAAATATATGGAATGTGTTTACATGAAAGCATAGAACTTTACATGGCCGGATATGTTATGGGTGAATGATCGCGACGTGCACGGAATAGGGCACATGCCAGCGAACATAGGCAAGGCGGTAGTAAAACGCTGGAGAGGGATATGTCGGGAATCTAAATAAGAAGACAAATGTCAGCGTAAAACATGGATTTATTATAAGCAGTTAAATATGGGCCGCGCTCTGTGAAAACCAGCCTTAATGACAACGTCATGAAAGGCTGAAAATGACATCGCAAAGTTACGCATAAATTTACCAACGTCACGTCGGGTTTTGACACTTGGAATTGTTGCGTCATTGCAAGAAGTTGTCCTATTTATCGCCGTACGCTTTACGGCTCACAAATATTTTAATGTTGGATATGCGTGGCAGAATTGTACAGTTGTTTTCATAGTGGTTCAGATAGTTGTCTTTTTTTTTCTTCGGTTTCCTTCAAGGAAATACGTAGTAATTTTGTCGATTATTTTTTATACATATGGGCATATTGCATTTATAATTTTTATAATATATTATATGGACGACTTGTGAAATGACATTTGAAACTAAATAACCATACGACCGGTATTGTTAGATAACACATAACAATATCAGTATTATGTAATCATAATGCTAATATTTCTTTTAAACTTTATTTATATATGGGCCGCGCCATACGAAAACCGGGCTTAATGACAACGTCATGAAAAGCGGTAAACGACGTCGGAAAAACGACGTTTCAAATTGTCTAGCGTCGCCGTAAAAGTTCACAGTTTGCCCTCCCATTTACGTTTACTGGTGTCAGTTAACATTAAGTGTGAACAGAAAACGGAAAATGATAACTTACTGAAACTTTCATAAATATGAGACGCGATACCTTGTACCTAGGTACACATATTATGACGTCATGACTTGACGTCACGTACTTGTGACGTCATTGAACGTGAATACATGTTTGACGTTATGGCCATGGTGTCCTGACAAAATATTATAGCAAGGATACTTGCACGAGTTCCTCGCAGCATCAATGACTTAGAAATGCTTCAGGCGCTGTACATTGTCGCCTAACTGTCGTTCTTTAACATGTTTACTCTTTTTCGTCGGTTGTCCTTATGAATTCAAAATGGTGAACGCATAATTTAACTGGCTACATATCAGTGAAGTCTTCGCTTACACTGCACTTTGATTCATAAATAATCTTAAATATGAACAACCTAGTGTATGCCCACGATATTACCATCTATTATCTTGGTAAATTGAGACTTTTGAACAATTCTATCCAGTACTTAGCGAATAATATGCCATTTAATGCATTTAATATGCCATTTAATAGACACGCAGCTATATAATGACATAAATATCCGGGGTTTGTATTGAATTTAAAATAAATGCATCAACATATTAATTGGAAATGTGATGGTCCTAAACTTGCTTTTGTAGTCGAAAGTGCTTTTGTAGTATCAAATCGTCAGTGTATCACTTGACTGCATAATAATGTATATCAGGCGATGGTACTGCGATCCTCAAGAAAGACACACGGCGACATCTATAAGGTATCACGCTACAAATCTGCCCGGTATCGTGTTTTGTCAAAAAGTTAATGTTATCAAGCGGCCTACTGCCATACCTTTAAAATATGTCGTCGCATACGAAATGTTAAATGATGTCGCTATTTTTCCTCAAAATTATTTCAGACAGCAGCAAACAACAGGGAAACGCCTCACTCTGCCTTATTTGAAAATTATTCATACGAAATTACGTTACTTGGGCCGCAATCCAAAACATGACGTTACATTAGCAACTGCAACACGAGCCATAAACATTATTTTCATACTTTGTCTTGACCTAATGGGAGACACTTGGCCAGGCTACGAGATATCCAAACTTGGTTGACATGCGATAAAAGATGACAAATATATAGGACTTGTCCGGATCAACGCCCCTTGTATACGCCGTTGATAAAAACGTCGTAATTTCGACGTCATTGATCTAAAACGTCATATAAGTTTTTACCACGCGCCATAAAACTACTTCTAAAATGAAATATAATTGGGATACATTGATAATTTTGGCGGCATATGACTTTTAAAAGATGTACAATTCAGAATACGCGAAAAAGTAAAAACTGAAATTGTTGTCATTAAGCCCGGTTTTCGCACGGCGCGGCTCATATGTATATAACAATTACAAACAAACGCGAGAACAATTGTACTCGGCGTAGATGGAGGCGTCTGCATGTTTCTTAATTTGGGTTGAAACCGGAATACTCACAGAAAAGAAACTTATCCTGTCTGGAGACCACCATCAGATATACATGTACTTACAACTTTGAGATCGACCCCGGGGCGCATGTGTGCGCTCTTTACTAATTATGCTATACGGTGCCGTTCAGATTAGAGCGGGGTCGGTATTTTCGGCCGTCTCAGACGGAATCGTACACGCGGTACAAACCCAGTTCCGATTTTGGGATTTATTTATAGATTACACTGCATTACTCATTTTGATGAGTAACGCTTATGGAAGGTCATATCCGCCATACTTATATTTGGCTTGATGCTTGCTGGCTGATGACATTTTAAGTTCTATCCGTCTTATTACAATTCTATGTGGCTTGATGCTTGCTGGCTGATGACATTACACGTTCTATGCGTGTTATTGCATTCACCGTTTGTATTTATGACAATGCTATGTGGCCTGGTGCCTGCCTGCTGATGGAATTACAACTTATATCCATGTTATTATATTCGTCAGTTGTATTTATGACATTTGAAATCATCTTGGTTGATATATATATTTGTCTTTATTGCATGCGCATTTGGCTTGATGTTTCATTCATTTGTCCTTACTGCTTTCGGCCTTATTCAAAGTGCTAAGTGCTTTGTTCTTACTTTCTATTGCAAATGCTTAGTGCAATAAAACAGGGACACGAATAAGGACGTATCAATAATTGTAATGTAAATAAGACGAATTAACAAAGAAATCAGCAGAATGGACATGTAAGAAAGACAAATACAATTACAACAAGCAGATTTCAAATGTAATACATACAAATGACGAATGAAATAACATGAATATAAGTTGTAATGTCATCAGCACGCAAGCATCAAGTCACATAGAATTATGGCGGATATTACCTTCCCAATTTACTGTTGCAATTGTTGTTGTCAAGGGGCGTGGCTTATCGAGGTCACCCTAAACACCCCAAAGGCTGGAAAAGGCTACAAAGGCTACAAAGGCTGTTCGATGTTGCTTGTACATCCGTTAGCGGATATTCATGACATCCATTTTCATTGAATTGACTGAATTATTATGTGTTATGATCATTTTATGAATTTTAATCATTTTAATACAATAATCCACCACAAACTACGTGTTTTGGTAATCGGGCCGCGCGGAATTGGAGTGATTAACACCTGTTAACATATCGTTTAACAGGTGCAGCTAAACACCGATTATACTTATTGCATTATTGCATTATTATTATTTTGTATTATTATTATTATTCATTATTATTATTCATTATGATTATTAATAGTCTATACATATTATTAATCATTATTTATTTATTATTATTATTAATAATTATTATTTGTGTACCCAATTGATAGTTTTACTATGGTTATTCAAACGAAATAATAGATAACTACGAACTACAATGCCAAACAATGCATAGTTGTAGCCTGACCCGAAATGAATATTACTGTGCAGCTGACCATGCACAATTGGGGCTTGTTAAATTTGTCACAAGCTGGACCCATAATCATTAAACGGTCGTATTTTATCTATAAATATAATTTAATATGTGTATATACGAGGGTCATCCAATAAATAGTGAAAACGAATATAAGTTGATATATTGTGCATATACCTGAATGAAATTTGGCCTACCGCTATATTGACACTTCGTCAATGATGTCGCATTATATGACGTCACTAAGTTGTATGACGTCATAGTCATGTGACGTTATAATCACACACGTCAAGGGTCATGAACACGGTGATGATAATACTGAGCCATTTTCACTATATATATTGGAATATCCTCGTATGTGTCCATCTGTAAATATCAGTTTGCAAACGTTTCAGTATCCGCACGTGATGTGCGCACATTGTGTTAAATGAAAAATGAAATGTATGGTGTTACAATGTCATGTAATTGTGTAACTATTCCACCCGTTTTTCTTATAATTTAAGGACACGGGAAGGAAAATGTTCGTGGAATAAACTGTGCTAAATACTATGGGTTAATTGACGGGAACATGTCAGCTAGCGTAAATGTCTTTTATAACTAGTTACACGTTTATTCGGCCGTGTAAATAAAAGATTTTGCTTCCGCAATCTGAGGAAATATTCGTTACAGAGCCGTACGTAGCGCTCATAAATATATTGTTTATCACCGTGTGGATACCCATTTTCAAGGTAGATAACTAGCTCATGTCTCAAAATTCGACATTCGTCCTATGTTCACGTAATGTGTTGATACATAAAGCATGTTTAGATGAATGTCGTTGATCGATCATTGACTTATATTAATAATAATGCAATAAGTATAATCGGTGTTTAGCTGCTCCTGCTAAATGATATGTAGTAGTATATAGGGAGTCAGTTCGTTACCGCGAAGTGTGGGGGAAGAATTGAAAGCAGTGGGTAGCCCCATAGGTACCAAAAATAGTAAAATTTCGTGTTAATTTAAAGCGAAATAAATACAACCCACAGTAAAACAAAATGATATCACCAAAGTTTGTAAAATGTATCCCCGATTTGCAGCGGTTTCGGCTACCCTATTTCAACGAAATAGTAAGTGTCGATTTGCAGCGGTTTCAGCTACCCAACGAAATAGTAAGTCGATATACGCGGGAGGTCTCCCATATAGAAAGCGGAGATTTGGTCGAGGCTACCAAGGTTTCGGCTACTTTTGCATTTTTTTGGAAATCGAGAAGTGGACAACATCGGGAGGCCACTGTGCGAACTACAGAATCCGCTTCGGTGTAGAATGGGGGGAGCCTCGCACTACATCCAACAAGAAGAAATCCAGATGGTTTGTGGTATGTCCGGTGGCAGTTCTAGCTACCAATCGAAGTTCCCAATAGGGGAGGGAGAGGGCTTTGGGTAGCGTACGAACTGTGCATCGGGAACTATTTTATACTATGGGAATTTTTTTTTTTAAATAGAATACACCCTATTGAACACGAGAAAACTAGCAGAAAGCCCCCTAGCCCCGACAAAATATGTGTCTTCTATACTGTAGTATGAGGTGTTTTAATAAAATAAATAAATAATTAATTAATTGTCAAAAATGAAAAACACCCTATTGAACATAAACCATACAGGTATTTATATAAAACAATAAATTTCCACGATTAGAAAAATGACAGATATACGTAAAAAAGTTACGAGAGCACCTCGCCCTAAGTTAACTCGCACAAGGATTAGCGATAAAAGGGGTGTTAAATCCATCTAAAAGTTCTTCCCTAGGATTCGGGAATTAAGGTCAGAATTATAGAATGGGTACACCTTTTTTCAAAAAAAAAAAACAAAAGGTTAAGGGAAAGGGGGTTAACTACACTAATAAATAAGGAAAAAAATATGATGAATTTATGAAAAGAATGGCTCGTGCAATGTCTCGGGGGGTTATTTAAGGGGGTGGAAAAAAAGAATATAGAAAAGATAGCACAGAATATAGCCGATGAGGCTTCCCTCAGTCTTAGAAGCAGGAACATTGGCAAACCTCAAAAACGAGTGCTGAAAGCGCGTTTATTACAACAGTTAATAGAGGAAGGTAGCGAAATATTAGAAGATTATAAACAAAAAGAAAAAGAAATAGTAAAAGGGCGTAGGATAACTACAATAACCCTGAAAAGAAAACTTCAAATAAATAACAGCAAAAGGATAATAGGTGAGTTAGAGCCTTTGTTAACCGACTGTTTTTACCTAAGATTCTCTTTTTCCTACAAATTAATTCACCAAGAGGAGAGAGACGCAAGAGGAAAGCCGACAACGTTGGTATTTTATAAAAATTTATCCGGAAGTCCGTGGTTTAGGGGTTACGATGAGGTTGAAGAGTGGATTAATAAACAAGAAGAGCATAGATTAAACATAGATAAAATAGATAGGCCAAGTACAAAATGGAGGTTTGTAAGATGGATGGGTGTTAGTGTTAAAATAGTATATGGAACAGCTTCAAAGTGGTATGAAATCCCCAAAGGTGATGCTGGAATGCAATCCGAAAAAGTGGCAGGAGGTCGAATGCCAGAGTGGTTACGTTATAAGAAAGGGATGAAGCCCCTGGATAGTTTCAATGATGATCTTTGTTTATTTAGATGCTTGGCCCTCCACACATCGAAGCTTAGAGCCGATAGATGTTTAACGTTGACCAAAGAACTCCAGCAACAATATTTACAGTTCTGTAAAACCCACAAATTACCGAAACCCGAAGGACCCATATTATTTGGAGATATCAAGAAAATATAAGAGTGTTTTAAAATAGGTATTGATGCATACGAACCTACAGAAGAGGGAACATGGTATTTAAGAAAAGTAGCAGCTCATTACGACAAGATTGGTAATAAAAATATGAAAATAGGCATCTATAACGATCACGCCTTCCTTATTACTGATATGAACAAAGCCGCTGAAAACAATTATTGTTGCTTCGACTGCAAACAACGCTTTACAAAGGTCAGTAATTTAACCCGGCACGCATTGACTTGTATGAAGGGATTAACCAAAGTATCGTGTAAAGGGGAAAAAATAGATCGGCCATTATCAGCGTTTGAAAAGGCTTTCTACCCAAAACCCAAATGTAGCAAGAAGTCAATTACATGGATAAATTCGATCTCAAGCCCTCATATACACACCGCGGTATGCGGACACGGGGGGGAAAGAATAATTTCTGGTGCCCGGTTGATGGGTTTTATCCGGAGACCAATACGGTTTATCAATTTCACGGATGTTATTGGCACGGATGCCCCAAACACTGCAAAAATTGGGGGGGGGGGGGAAATACGCAAAAACACGAGTGCGAGACAAGTTGATCAGGAGCCAGCGCAATTTAGTAACTATTTGGGAATGTGAGTATGACGACCCAAACGCTTCCTCCGCACTTGAAAAACCTCCCACAATAATTTATCCGTATCATATAGTATACGATTTTGAAGCATATTTAGACGGAAGTAAAGAAAAACGGAACCCAACTAAAGATCTAGAGTTTATAAACGAACACGTTCCAATAAGTGTTAGTATAGGGGATACTCTATCCAACAATATAACTCACATATGTGATACTTCTCCAAAACAATTAGTGACCCTATTTATGGAAGATGTAAGAAAGAGGGCTGAAGACATTCGCGAGGTTGTTGGTAAGGATAAAATATATGGGTTTCCTACAAGTATGGAAACGCTTTCGCCTTCTCAAAAGCGGGAGATTACCAGATGGATTTCACAAGTCCCAGTAATTGGGTTCAATTCCAGTAATTACGATCTTAATTTAATAAAGAAGCATTTAGTTGATATTTTAACGGATAAAACCTCTAAGGTACTAGTAGGAAAGAAAGCCAATACAACCATTTTTCTATTTACACCAGAATGGTTTGATTCTCCCGATAAACTAGCTTATGAGGGTTTACCACCACTTAAAAATTGGACAAATAAATTAACTCCAAATAAAGCGATAACCAAAAAACAGTTGGAAGAGTGCAACAACATTTATAACAGATTAAATATGAAGTCTTTCAAAGACTGGTTAAAATACTATAACAACTTGGATGTTGGCCCCTTTTTAGAAGCTATCGGAAAAATGACAAAATTTTATCAAACAAAAGGTATAGATATGTTTAAAGATGCAATTACCCTACCAGGAGTTGCTTTACAATATATTCTCAGAGGAACGATAAAAAACCATATAAAACCTTACCAAACCAAAGAGAGTAAGATAGCAGACGCGATATGTCCACCACTGTATGCCCCCACTGAGGAAATATATGAAATGTTAAAAGGAGCATTAGTTGGGGATCCATCAATTGTGTTTACAAGATACACTGAAGCAGGTGTTACGAGAATCAGGTCAGCCCCGGATGGAAATGGAAAGCTTTGCGAAGCCGTACTTGGTTTTGATGCAAACGCCCTATATTTATCAACATTAAGCAAACATATGCCATGGCGCAAGGGAAACTACACGAGGAAAGCAGCCCTCACGACCCTATTAAAATAAATATGTTTTCCAAGGCGGTTTTAAAGGGTAAGTGGTTTGGCTTTGCTGAAGTAGATATAGAGGTTCCCAGTAGTTTAAAAGAGAAGTTTTCGGAAATGTCCCCAATATTTATAAATAGGATTGTAGAGGAGGAGGAAGTTCCAGAGAAGATGTTACAGTATTTACAAGAAACTAACCGTGCAAGAGGAGATGGCAGAAAACTAGTAGGTGCAATTTCTGCTAAAAAAGTATTACTATTTGCCCCATTATTAAAATGGTATTTGAAGCATGGTGTAGAAATTACAGGGATTTACTGAGTAATAAATTATACAGCAGGTAAGCCCTTTGAATGGTTTGTTAAAGAAGTTACTTCAGCCAGGAGATCCGGAGATGTTGATAGCTCCAAGTCCCCAATTGCAGATATAATGAAACTATTAGGTAACTCATGTTGCGGGAAAATAATAGAATCCCCTGAAAAACACCTCAACACAACGTATACAAAAGATGAAAAATGTGTGGACAAAGCTTTAAGATCAGCGTATTTCGATGATTTAGAGGAAATAGGAGATTCTTACGAAATATCCTCAAGAAAAGTAAATGCCAATATGACTCGTCCATTTCACTGTGGGATTGCTGTATACCAATATGCAAAACAAAGAATGTTAGAATTTTATTACGATTGTATGGACAAATACGTAGATAGAACAGATTTTGAACTAATACAGATGGATACTGACAGTTTATATATGGGGGTTAGCATGAAGGGTGGAGAGCTAGATGGAATGATAAAACCAGAAATGGTGGAGGATTTCCAAAAACATAAAAAAGAGTGGCTAGCGTGGGATAAATGGAGTAATAGAGAACCAGGGCTATTCAAAACGGAGTTCCAAGGAGATCGTGCAATAGCTCTATCCAGTAAATGCTATTTAGTTGAAAAATCTAAAAATAATGAATTAAAACATTCAGCAAAGGGGTTATCTGCCAGGCAAAATAGTCTTACATCGAGAAGGTATATGGAGGCCCTACACCAGGTTGGAACGGATAGAGGAACAAACAGAGGGTTTAGAATGAGAAATGGTGTTATGAAAACATATACCCAAAATAAATTAGGACTGTCCGCTTACTATGACAAGAGAAGGGTTTTAGAAGATGGGATACATACAGAACCCCTTTAAACTTTCATTAAATAAAAGTATGCAGTTGAAACCTGTTCAATTTTTGAAGGTATCTTACACACCTTAGGTCTTCCAACGGGGGCTTATCACGGGTTTCCGGGGTTTTTGGCCAATTATCTCTAGAAAGTCCCATGATAAATTTATCATATTTCCACAGATCTGTAAGGCGTTTGGGACCAATATGGTACTTCTTTCTAACTTCATAGGCAGGAACAATTCCACGGGACTGCAAAATATCTATCAGCGCTTCCTGCGTAATAACCGATTTAGGCATGGTTTTATATATATATATATATAAATGTCTAACATTAATTCACAATTGGAAATAAATAATTATAATATTAAATATATTTATGGAAACCGTGAAAGCAAAACCTGTTGAGATTTACACCACGATTCAATGCTGGAAACCCTTACAGAAGTATTATAAAACAGTTTAAAAAGCTCTACATGGAAAAGATGATGAATTAATCCATCTGTCATAATGCAGTTTATTAGGGTCACGCCAATTACAGGGGTCTTTTCTATTATGATAATTCGAACACACCAACAAGCAAACCTGCTAGAGCCCCAGCTGAATAGGTCCAAGATATAGTTGAAGAATCTTCTTCGTTAACTTGTTCTAAATTTGGTTTTAACGATTGTGCAAACCCCATATTTGAGGTTATCATCAATAATTTCCCCCCAATCAACCGATCGTTTACACCTCCTTAGAAAAAAGGTAAATTCAATCCAGAGGTGGATTTATCTTTCCACAGCTTTTTAAGCCTCGCACTTCCGATCCCATACTTTTTCTTAATAGCGTTCGCAGGCACGCGCCGAAACAATTTCTTCAATATTTGTATTCGATAAGTAGGACTTTGTCATTTTTAGTTGTTATGAGGGCAGAAACTTTGTTCGAAATGCTCAAAATGCCCGTCTTTCCCAAGGTACTCGTACGCCTGGGCGTGGTGCTGGGTACGCCTGGGCGTGGTGCTGGTATGCATAGTCGTGGTGCTCATACGCCTGGGCGTGGTGCTGGTATGCCTAGTCGTGGTGCACGCATGCCCAGTCTGTCTAGGTGTGCCCAATATTTCCGTGTTGAACATTGGGCAAAATATATTTGTATGTGCCTACAAAAAAATGCCGCAAAAACGAAATTTGTCCGAGCAGGATATAGAAGATATTCGCAATCTTCGAGGTGTCGAGTCTGCGGACGACACGAAGAAAAAATATGGGATCGGTACCACTCGTCTTCGAAGAATATGGGACGCCGTCGATGCGGAACGTAGTACAAAACCCGAAGAACAACAAGAAACCCCTACCCCCGTAGTACACAGGGTGACCGCGCCTGGTTTTGCGGGCCCTACCGAGTTCCCCACGGCTCTACTAGAAGATGCGCGAAACACCAGCTCGTTCGAAGAATCGACGCACCTGACCGACATGGAGAGACGTTTGGAATCCCGTTTAGACGAGATGGAAACCAGAATATTGGAGGCCCTTTCCCTAAGTGACGAAATAGAGGAAGAAATTGAGACATTGGGGGCCCTCTCTAGAGATACTAAAATAGAGCGAACCGCTAGAGAAACAAGCTCTGTAGGGGAGCTGCACGATATTTGGAGAACCGTAAAGAATACGAAGTGGTGGATGTGTGCAGCGGTGGCGGCGTACACGGCCTGCAAAATACTGTTTCCAGTCGTGGCTCTAGAGTCCCGTAGACTAATTTGTTCCAAATTAAAGAGCAAAACAGATCCCGACTCCCAGTTCGTACACCCCGCCAAACAGCCCGATATCCCGAATGAAAAAAACACTCCTAGTGAGCCCGCACACCAGCACTCTGGTAGTCGCGACCCGTTCTACATGCAGTAGCCCTTTTGGAAAAAAAGTATCCGAACCCTCCCCTATTGGGAACTGCCACCGGAAAAAACCATCTGGATTTCTTCTTGTTGGATGTAGTGCGAGGCTCCCCCCATTCTACACCGAAGCGGATTATGTAGTTCGCACAGTGGCCTCCCGATGTTGTCCACTTCTCGATTTCCAAAAAAATGCAAAAGTAGCCGAAACCTTGGTAGCCTCGACCAAATCTCCGCTTTCTATATGGGAGACCTCCCGCGTATATCGACTTACTATTTCGTTGGGTAGCTGAAACCGCTGCAAATCGACTTACTATTTCGTTGAAATAGGGTAGCCGAAACCGCTGCAAATCGGGGACACATTTTACAAACTTTGGTGGTATCATTTTGTTTTACTGTGGGTTGTATTTATTTCGCTTTAAATTAACACGAAATTTTACTATTTTTGGTACCTATGGGGCTACCCACTGCTTTCAATTCTTCCCCCACACTTCGCGGTAACGAACTGACTCCCTATATACTACTTATGTTAATAGATGTTAATCACTCTTTGTCCAATTCCGTGAGGCCCGATCGGCGCAGGTGCGCGTTTAGATAATTTACCAAAAACACGTATATTTGTGGTAGATTATTGCATTCAAATGATTAAAATGATTAACATGATCATAACACATACTAATTCAGTCAATTCAATGACAATGTATGGTATAAATATCCGCTAACGGACGTACAAGCAACTTCCAGCCTTTGTAGCCTTTTCCAGCCTTTGGTGTGTTTAGGGTGACCGAAACGCATGGCAAAACAGCGATGCAATAATCATTAATGGAACTCCGGATGTCACTTGAAACAGTGCAAATGAATAAAGCATCAATCCAAATGCACATGCAATTTAGACTACAACCAAGAATATTTCAAATGTCACAAACACGAATGACGAATACAATAACATGAAAGTAAGTTGTAATGGCACCAGTCAGCAAGCATCATGCCACATAGAATTGTAATAAGACGGATAGAACTTAGAATGTCATCAGCAAGCAAGCATCAAGCCTAATAGAATTATGGCGGATATTACCTTCCATAAACGCTAACCTTCATTTGAACGTGACAACCGATTTTCGAAATATGTAGACACACTCGGGTAACACTGCATTCAAGTTCATGTATTCATGACTTAATTATGTGTCTACGTATATCTACATATTGCATAGTCATATTTATGAAAAGGTGTTGGTTTACAGATGTCGTTCTATGGAAAACGATTTAATTCGTAATGGCAATACTTTCTGCACTGTTTGTCGCAACTTTAAAACTCACGGGGAAATGAACATGCGCAATACAAGATATCAACTTAGGTTTAAACGTGTTTACTGATGGGGGTGGTTAGTGCCGACGGCCGGTCGGCTGTGACACGTATTCTGGATATAATTTGTCACGGATAGAACTGGGTCTAGGTCTTAATTCATTTGATGTAATGGTTCACCGTCGAATGTTTCGAAAACCAACATAAAATAAAATTGGAAAATTGTCAGAAAAATAGTCGTAACACAGATAAAAATATGGTAGTGTTAATTACGCGGCTCCTGACATATCGCATCATGTTGACACTGGACCAAACATGTTTTATTATTTAGTATTTCGTGTGTTGGTATTGTGTCACAGGCATATTTAGTGCGAACATAATTGTAGCCACCGGGGGGCCCGTTTAACAAAACATCGTACGACTAACATGTTCGTAAGTGCAAATCTGGGATCGTCTAGAAATTTCAATTGATTGATCTACATTTATTGAGCATAGGCTGCTCAATAAATGTAAATCCAATAATTGTTTACTGGAAAATGTTGTTAATATGGAATTTTGTACTTTTGTACATTTTAGTCTTACGAAGTTTAGTGAAACGGGCCCTAGGGACGTAGCCTAATGATTTGTATCTGTACCTGCAACCACTTGCATGTACCTTCTAATGTCACGTAATTTTTAGCGACTTTCAAAATTATCACATTACATCAGCCGTACGATTGCCGTTTGATGACTGTTAACTATTATTGTAATTGAGCACTTGTAAATATGGTTATATGAATGTATGGCGTATATTTTACTAGTAGTTTTGCAATCAATACAGACCCTGATCAGGCTGCGCTGATACACAGGTCTCCAACATTTACACATTTTTGATCTACTTTAGATCTTGCTAATTTACTTACTACTAAACACTGTCTGCGTGCTTTATTGTTTTTTTTTATCAAAGGGACGTTCTAGTCGGAGGAGTGTAAATAATACAAAGCAAATACCAGGAGCGTATCCAGGATTTCAGGTCCGGGAGGGGGGGCGGGCGGGGCGGGGCGGGACTTCTTAATTGAAACAGTTTACTATATTTTCGAACTAGCACCGTTTGTTCGTCGACCAAGCGTAGCTCGGGAAACTGCTAGGTGGGTCCGGCGGTATGCCCTCCTGAATATTTCTGATATCTACACCCCATTTTACTGCGTTATAACGCATTTTAGAGCAAACATATCTTTACTCGCAAACTTTTAGGGGGACGCGCGCCGGGTTATCCCCTACGTGAATCCGCCCTGGAATACACAACTTCTATATTTGCAGATTCAACGAGACGCTTCAAACAAATGTCACAATTGTGTGGTCGGTACAAATTTAGTGTGTAAATAACTGCCTTGATTATATAGTGTGCAGACATGACTTCAAAATACATATACATGTACGTACGCAACGGTGCTTTTTAGCATGGCTTGGTTGGCCACTCATTGTTTTGTTTACAAAGCTTAAGACGTTGAATGTACTTTTCCTGAAACGCAACACAATTAAATTGCAAATGTAGTTTTCAAATTAATTATTCCCGACGAGAGGATACAGTTTATACATATACATGCACCAGTACTATTATGCTTACTGCCGGTATTTTTATCAGAACAATTTATAACAATTATACAATCATGTATGTCACATCGACACATTTTCGCCGACATTGACAGGTTTATGTATATATATTTGTTTTCAAATGGTAAACCCATTATCAAAAATTCAAACCAACACACATTTAAAAATACACATTAATGGATAATTTTGCCCTGAATGTTCTGTTGGCCAATTTTGATTTTAACAACTATACATTCCACTTACTAAATAAATACGCATGCTGTCGCGCGGGCATCAGTCACGCAAATAAAAACATATGAAGGAATCTACAAAGTACGGTTGATAAATGCGTACATTTTTAAAATTTGAAGAAACTTATATAAAAAATCAGTACGGGCAGTAAATTCATAGACATGATCGAGACGGGTAGCCCACACAATAACTGTTTTCAGCGGACACGCCTAATATAACAATATCTGCCCTCTCGGTGTGAGGGCAGTGAGCGGCGGTGGGCAGCCGAGGGAGTGGGGGGTCAGCGCAGGATTTCCCCATAGACCTACTTGCTAGTACGAGGTACATGCACACAAGACCGTCCGACCGTCATATTGGCTACACAGGAAAACGTCCCTCCCGCTTTCTGAGATGTAAATTTAATTCCGAGAGTCGGGTATGGATTGTCGATTTTTAATTTGTTTAAAACTCCCCGGGGGTGTCTGACTACCCTCTATACACCATCGGGCGCTGAAGTCATTGATATGTGCAGCCACATAGGCCTATCCAAATTCTAACCAAATTCAGGCCATTCATTTCTACAGAAATCTACAGATTTTTTCAATTTCAAACACCAGGAATGTCGTTTAGTTGTTTGTGTTTGGTCCTTGATAAGTGACGTAATGTCTACATCAATAAATGACGTCACAATTAACTGTTACGTAAATAACGTCAATTAGATTCTGAACTAAATTCTCAAATAATTACAATGTATCTTTCTGACGGTACATGCATATGCATAATCCGTGATAATTGGCGATAGTAGCAAATTACGAGGTCGCATGTCGGCTAATTATAGATTTAACATTGATAGTGGTGCGTTTGGTTTGTTCTCTACATGTACATGTACCTATCATAGTTGTATTCTGTTCGATGTTTGATAGTATTCATAGTAACAGTTGTAGATACATTTAGTGAAACTTATCAGCAAATACAGTTTACAGCAAGCACAGTCAATGAGTCTATGAACACGCATTTCTACTGTAGGCTGTTGTGTTGCATTGTACAAACGTCAGCGTTTCAATAACGTCATTTTCTCGATGATGTTACTTTTTTTTCCTTGCGTGATTGACATGGTGCTACAAAAAGTGAGATAAAACAACAACTATGAGACATATTTGCATTTTCTGCTCAGCATATTGTTTGTGAAAGGTGCCCGCATCCAAAAATGTAAAAAAGTGTGTCATTAACGGTACATGCCCACGCAGCAGGTTACACTGTACTACTACTTTTCATTTTCTGTCATGCCTTATATGAGCCATTTGTCTACCCACTAACGAGTTATTTTTAATTACGGCGCGTGTTAATTGGTGTTAAATCGCATTTTATATGCCGCGACCAGAAAGGGTATTTTCCGACCTCGTGCTATTTTTACCAACACGCGTCACGTGACACGGTAAATCATATCACATACTTGACATGCGCAGTGAAGTATCGGAAGTTGAGAAGAAAAATCTCTGTTCGAGTCCAAATCTCCACGTAACTTTTTCCATTTGATGATCTGGTCGCCAATATTAACCACTCTCTCTCTCTCTCTCTCTCTCTCTCTCTCTCTCTCTCTCTGTACTGCCTGTCCATCAGACATTTCGCCTTTTTTTGGCCCACGCCGTTTCATACAATTTCCGTCCTGGACGTTTCGACATGTTGATATTCTTGTTTACATATTGGGAAGCCTACTGGCGCGCGTAGTATACTGCGCATGCGCACCGCAAGCCGTGATGTGAAAGTCGTCGTTCCCGCACATTATCAAAATAGACTGTTACCGTCGCGCGTCGCTAACAGTAAATTGATAATTAATGAATGATTATATTTGTATAGCGGGCACTCGTAATTTTTAGAACTGGTGGAATTGTGACATACTTATACACTTATTTAATTCCTATAAAGAACATTTTGTGCCTACTGCGTGGGTATGTACCTTTAAGGCCGGTTTTCACAGAGCGCGGCCCATATATATTTCATACTATGACATAGCCATGCACTGTATTCCTTCCTCTCCGGCAGACTGAATTGAATCCTTGAATGACACATACTATTACATACATGTACATTACTTCTTACAGTTATCATTGTATATGTAGGCTAACTTGCATTACAATGGAACCTCTCTAAACCGGACAACAACAAAAGTATGTGTTCATAATTTCGATGGGTTTCTTGGTCATTTATCTCAGGTGATAATGCCTGTTCGTGATCGCATAGCACACAACTATAGCTCGGAATAATCAAATGCTTGATTTACAGTGAAACCTCCCAGTCTGTCCGGTTTAGCGAGGTTTCACTGTATATTCGCGCTCATAACGTTTGACTTGTCATGTTTACGTTATGTTTCGGCGTTAGTTGCTGAGTGGTTGCTGCCATTTTGTCATGTTTACGTTACGTTTAGGCGTTAGTTGCTGAGTGGTTGCTGCCATTTTGAATATTTGGGAAGTGCTGTTTATATGCATGTAGGTCAGGGTAGGAACATGAATATATAGCTAGAGCTAGAACAGGGGCTCACGGATATCCCCGGCCGACGCCTTGTCCGACCAACAAATATGTTCTAAGTCATTTGACCTTGACATTTGGCATAGGGACCGCATGGATGGCCTATAGAATGATAGTGTTGTTATGTGTGAAGATATTGGGTACTGAACAACTTTAACGAAGAATAAAAAATAGTAAGTTGACCTTGAACTTGGACATGGGGACCGAATGCGTGGGCTATATAATGCAAATATGGATGATGATAAAGAGGTATATGAAGTTTAACGTCAATCAGACTTAGGGTTGTGGAGATATTTGGTACTTAAACACTTTAATGCAGACTTTACAAAACAAAACCTGTAACGCAAATTCAAAGTAATTTGAACTGAACATTGGACATGGGGGCCGCATGAGTGGGCTATATAATGACATTATTCATGGTGATAAACAGGTATATGGAATTTCAAGTCAATCGGACTTACGGTTGCAGAGATAATTGGTCCCCGAAGACTTTAGCACAAATTGTACGTACGGACGGACGGACGGACGAACAGATGGACGGACCGAATGACGAAAACTATATACCCCGCGACATACTTCGTATGCCGGGGTATAATTACTGGTGATTCGGAGTTTACGCTAGTGTATTCATTTATCAACGTGTCTGAGCATGACAAATTGTGAATTTACCAAACAAGTTGCATTAGGAACCGGAGTACCGGATCTGGGGGTTGTTTCACTAAACTTCTTACGACTAAAATGTTCGTAAGTGCAAACTTATGATAGTCTGTAAATTTCACATTAACAATGTTTTCTTGCAAACAATTTTTGGATTTACATTTATTGAGCATAGGCTGCATATGCAGCCTATGCTCAATAAATGTAAATCCATCAATTGAAATTTCCAGACGATTCCAAATTTGCACTTATGAACATTTTAGTCGTAAGACGTTTAGTGAAACGGGCCCCTGGTGTCCACCATACTATTTCACATACTGCCCTGGTCGAGGGTCTAACCAGGGTCGCACATGTGAGAAGCGCGCTAGTTACATGTACCTATTGCGCTAACCGGACAACTGTGTCTTGATTCAATAGTCTTTCTTTTGGATGCATATTGTTTACCTTATTGACCTAATATCTACGAAATACATACAATTGTTGATGTTTATTTGCTTAGAAGAAATAGAAACGTTAAACAGTAAGACTGTAGTTTTGTAGAACAAGTCACACATCATAATCACTAAAACGTTACAAATATATAAACTAATAATATTTATATGTAAATGGAAACTTCCCGGGTGCGATACATTTTTGTAAAGTAACCTCCTAAACGCTATGTCTATGTAACTAACTGTCATGTGACAAAGCTTGATACACGAAATGCATAGTAATATTGATGTCCATGTTTGACACTGTTAAATTTTAGTTTTCAAAATGTTACATTCTTGGCGAAGGTATTGTTTTGTGATATTGATATAATATATATATGAAATACAAGCAATCGCTGTTGTTAAGGACCCGTGGGACCCCGGATTATTCTATGATGCATGCATAAGTGCTTCGTAAATGTGACGGGATATATGCATAACATACATGTGAACATTATCTTATTACTATATCCTACACAGTGTATGTCGGCCATCTTAATATGTACAAGTCATAGACCAGTCTTACCTCTTATTGCGTTTGACACATACCACTAATAATAAGACAAAAACATTAATAAAAGTTAGTGCAACATCATGTGCAACATCATGGAGAGACATCAGACAGTGGGCTATGCCTTGTTTTCATCAAATTTATGTACTAAGTATTGATATCTGAAGGTGTTTTTTTTACCCTTTGTTTGAGAATTCAGTAAAGACTGTGCAACAGTAAGAACAATACACAGTGCTGTAGATATATACCTGTATTACCTTACATACTGCATCGATTACAGTGACTTGTAAGTAGTTATCTGAATGTATTGTCAATATTGTCTACTTGCCTGCTCTGCGAGTAAATACGGCTATTACCTGTGACAGATGTACTTCTAATAATAGACAGTGCATCAGTTTGACATTTTACACATTGAAAAAGTATCCAATGTATAAGTTTGTGGGTGGTGATAGCAAAGATCAGAAAGTTAGCGTTTGTGTAGTCTGCTGAAATATACGTTGTCGTCCTATATATATGGGATGTATAGAATATAAGTATATTAGATTTTCTGCCATATTATTTATTATTATTGTTTTATTTGTTTATGTTTTTTGTGATTAAATGTGTTTCTGCCATAATATTTGCTGTATCTGTCAAAGTACTAAGTGGTGAAACTGTCCGATATCATGTACAAACTAAAATAGCGGAGATGGCAACTCAATGCTCTGTATAATATACACTAAGAACAACAGGGTCAGATATACTTTATATATATATATTCAGTCACATGTATGATTCTACTACATTTGAAACAGAAGGTAATATTCTATAAAGTCAGTTCTTAATGCAGGTAAAAGAAGTACACACGTTACATAGTATTGAGTGAGTGGCTGAGGTCCAAACCTGGGCCCAGTCGCCGTCCGTACCCGGCATAACCACGTGATCAGTCGATAGAGGTAGGGACATACACTCTTACTTTCACCCCTAAGTAACTGGAATGGAATTTGATATGTCAATTTGAAACCAATCCAACCGTCACAAAATGATTTTCAGAGTCCATTTATGAAAAATATGAAATTGACTTGCAAAAAGTGGAGATCCTGATGAAACAGCTCGTACAGTATACAACTAGTGTCTGTTCCACGTTTTGCTGCCGACGAACGTTTGGCGATTAAACACATTAAATCCAAAAAATATTCAAATGTAAGTACTTTTTCATCAATAACAAAAAAAAATTATTATTATTAGTGGACAGAAAAAAAAAATTATTTTTATTTGTGGACCGATTTTCAAAATCTAACTTTTGTTTTCTTAGTTACATCATTTCCAAGCTATCTAACCAGGTTTCAGAGTCAATTTCCAAAAACATTATGAATGATGCACAAAGGATGCTGTGTCCATGTTTCATTAACATAGGTCAAGAGGTTGTTGAGAAGATGACTTGAATGTAAAGGTAAATCAGTATTGAAGAGCATAATATTGCTTTAAGTAATTTCATGCTGAAAAAGTAGGTCATGTACATGGATGAGCAGGGTTGGTGAGTTGTGATTAGTGATGCAAGAAATTAATTGTGTTCAAGTTTCATGAACATAGGTCAAGGGGTTGTTAAGAACATGACTCGAGTCAAAATCTGAAACACACTATGTTCACAGATGCTACAACTTTTTTTACTGACGTTACAGAACATTCATACACAAAGCTGGTTGAGACAATGAACGAGTTACCGGTCTCAATCTAAATACATTGTATTAAAATATCAACCGTTCTTAGAGTTCGTTCATAAAAACAATCGTCGATCCACTATCTCCCCAATAAAAAATTAATTGGACGTCAGACAACGCTCAAACACTTGGAAAGATATTTTCTAGCAAAGCAAATTTGCTTTAACAACACAACATCGAGCTAAAAATAAAATAATGCGAAAACTGTACATGTTTAAACAAATGGAAACACAGATATCTAACAATAATTGGAAAAGTAAACGTACGTTCGCCATACCAAAAAATAATATATCCATTTCCAGTTATTCAAACACCCTCAGAGAACACAATAACATATATCAAGAAAACACACTATGATTTTTTATAGGATTCAAAACCAGACAAAATAAAACGAAACATATTAATAAAATGCTATGAGAACGGTGTTATTAATATGATTGATATAGATTTGTTTATAACATCTCTAAAAGCGATTTGGGTGAAACGACTGTGCGATAACACGGGTATGTGGAAAAACATATATAAATAACAACTGAAAACAGTATGGAGGAATGTTTATATTCGAATGTAATATTAATGATGAAGATGTAAAACCAATCCATAAACACAAATCTATAAATAGTAGACTTACAGCATGGTCGCAACTAAATTTCTCAGAAAACAGCAACATTATTTGAAAGAGGTCATACCGAACACTTCAAACATTAAATATGAATCACAAACACTATTTTATAAAGACTCGTATGACAAAGGTATACAACATATAGAACATCTTTTATGACTTTCGAATACACCAGTTTTACAGATTCGAAGATTTTACGAACCTATTTTCAATCAGGAATGCCGATGTTTTAAAATATTACGCCTTAACCAGATGTATACCTGCCCGATGGGTAGAGCAAGCGAAAACAGAAAATATTGACACAGTACAAAATAAGCAAACTTATCGATACACTTAAAAGCAGTAAAGCTACAAACAAAACATTATACAACATACATGTACAGCTACAGAAGATCAAGTGAGAAACCATAAAATCAGAACAAAAGTGGGCAACTATAGTTCAAGATAAAAGTGTTACTTGGAAAACTATTTATTTAATATATACTTAATCTCGATACATAGTACAATATATATAAGATCAAGAACTTTCATTTAATGAGAATTGTTGGTACACATAAACTACTAACACGATGTAATATAACAGAATTCAGTATATGTTATGTTTGTAGCATGCAGAGACATTCAGTCATTTTTAATTTTTGGGAGTGCACTGTGATGCAAACATGTTGGTCACAATTAAATATATTTTTTATAAATAAAGGTATCCAAACGGAAATAATGTTTTCACAATTTCCTTTGGAAGAGTTTCAAACATTACATATGAAAAACAATCGTAATTTGTTATCCTCTTACTATATCTTCAAATTAAATTACAAACAAAACGACCTGGTTTTCAACACGTTCACATACTACTTGAAACACAGTATTATAACTGAAAAAAAATCATAGCTCAGAGAAAGGTGTATATTTGTGTATTCCTTTCGATAAGCTCACTTGATACCCTCTTTAATCTCATTCACTATATTTAGCTTTTCCCTTGATTTTATTTCTATGTATCCTCTCTATTTATCCTATAAAAATCCCAATACCAATGTCAATAATATATAATTATGTGTATATGTGTATGAAATGTACATGCACTTTGAGAATAAAAATTAATGACAAAAAGCGTTTGATGAACATAGGCAAAGCGGTTGTTGAAATGACTTGCATGTAAAGATTAACCAATATTTAAAAGCAAAATATTGCTAAGTAATTTCAAGCGGATGAAGTGCATGTATGGGTGGATGGATTGTGGTTGGGTTGTCGTGAGTGATGCAAGACGGAAGTTGTGTCCAAGTTACACACACGAACATATGCCAAGAGATTGTAGAGAAAATGACTCGAATGTTAAGGTTACCCGAAATCCTCCGCACGCGGACCCAGACGACGCGGACGACGCCGAAATGGTGAAAATAGCTCTCTCAGTTTTCTTCGAAAACAGACGAGCTAACAACATGCGTTATATTCAAGTACATGCTATCAGAACTGATAAGGAACTTCCCTTCAAGATAAATTTGTCTTAGCATATTCACTATTCATGTGCAAGTATGACAAATGTGAGCAAAAATGAAATTTCTTTATTTTGTTTATTGTGAAATAAAAAATACCGTACCAAATTTAGAAAGAAGTTCTCATTATAGATCTATGCTAGAGTAATTTCTTTGACTAAAATAATTAGTAACCATCGATTGAAAAACATGTTTATGATACTGAAAATAAGTAGCATTGCAAACGCTCGTTATTGTTGAGTATTATATACATTTGTTTACCAATCCCCATTTGTACAGGCAACCTATATGTACAATAAGGTTAAAACATTCGATGTAACTCTGCAATTAAACTATTTTTCCTATTCTGCTTCATCACCGTCTATGTATATCTAGGTGGCGTTAACAGCAGTCACATCTGGTAGACGACGGGTAATTGCTACACTGGTAATTAGCGATAAGCCAGCTTCAGAAGCAATATACATGTTAAATAAAGGATATTGCTACGCTACTATGACACACGTATTGCCCAGGTGTTGTAGATAAAGATCATACACGTATACAATACGAGTCTTGTTTGTTATCGTATACAGTGATATACAACTGATACATGTGCGTACGCGTTTTTTATTGTTTATCGTTTTTAAAAGATCATACACGTATAAAATACGAGTCTTGTTTTGTATCGCATACAGTGATATACAACTCATACATGTGCGTACGCACATGTGTGAGTTGTATATCACTGTATACGATAACAAACGCGCTTGGATCAGGGGCCGGTCGTAGTAACCGTGATTTGGTAAATTGTATACGCATGAAGGCTACGAGCCATATATGTGGCTTAAGTTATCGCTTATATACTGTGGGACTAGTGCATTTTTTATTTGATATCATTATTATTTGTGTTACTCTCTATAATAAAGTTATGCTGATGTATACAATGAGAAATGGACGAGTGTCACAGTATACAAATAGTCCCATATTACAGCTCTGGTAACTGACCAAGTGAGTGAATGGGTTAACGTGGCTGTGTCTCAGATGATGTCTGTACATGCTATCAGAAACAGATACATGTACAAGTAAGAAGAAAACTGGAAAATTCTGTATTTTGTTCTTGTGAAATGATAATAGTATACACAATTCAGAAAGAAATTCCCATTACATAGACGCTAGACTTAAGTGTAATTTATGTAAGCAAGAACTAAACGCCAACTGCATGTATCCCATCGCTGTGGTGGCTGGATCATAAATATACACATGCTATTTCAAGCCAATCTGCTCATACAGTAAATATATAAATTATAGAAGAATATTAAACTACGCACTCATCTAATGGACGGAAAGTTATTTGACCCTGGGCATCGGTGGCAAATAAAATTATGGATGATGACAAACAAGGATACGAAGTTTGACACGAATCACTAATACGGTAAATAAGAAGTAATAGCAGAGGATATCACTGAAGCGAAATGTAAACGTTTACCTTGTTTACCTTTACCTTCTGGGTGGGGCGGGGAATTCATGCATATGGAGTTTGATGCAGTAGTATATAAGAGTCATAATGATACAAGTTTATATGGAAACCACCCCACTACGTGTGGTGGCTTCCACACGAAACTTGTAATCATTATGACTCTTATATACTACTACCGCGAGACCATATATTTATGACATGAGAAGATACACCCTATTAGAGATAAAAATCCCTATGTTATACTCAGTATATATATAACATAATGGTTCTAGTTAATTGTGCGTGGTTGAAGACAGGTAGTCACGAGAGATGTTTTCGCACCGGTATTTACGAAGAATATTGCAAACATCACCGTGCATGGATGCGAAGAGGTTCCGTTTCACCTCGCCCATGTCGGCATTGTGGGGTAGGGACCAAAGCCGAGTCATTGCTATGTCCACCATGCGGTGGCACTCAGGCTACTCATCGAATGGCTAACAAGGGATTACGTGCTCGCAAGTATTATCGTTTAGTAATAATTCAAATCGGAAAGTCAGTTAGAAAGATAGAATCGATCTAATAAGTCACGGTGTTTCTACAGCATTAAAACACTGTAAAAAACATTATCAAACTAATTTTTATAAAATTGAACAGAAAAAACGAGTACCAATATAAAAGAGAAAATGGATAATTCAATACAATTTGAATTGCAAATTTTTAATGACTGTGTTGAAGAAGTTTACGAAGAAGACGGGGGTTATAATCCTGTATATAAATTCTATAAAATGAGAACACTAGGCGATATCGAATATATGAAATACCAGCGTAATTTATTACGCTCCGATAAAAACGTTACATTTCCAATATTATACCGGCAATTATGTCAACTATACAAGAGGCAAATACGAACATTAAGACAGATAATGCGTATCGGATATGAAACTAAGGCGTATTATATAAAACTATTAAAACCCAACGATTCGTTTACGAACGTACATTTCTACGATATCACTTATAAATTTATGTTGTAATCACAACACCAAGCAGACGACAATGTTTCACTTACACGTGTTATAAACACGCAAATTATGTGTCATACCTTACACGTATATTAAGTGTCCATTTTATAGAGAGATTACACGATTACGTCTTCCGGGATGAAACATAAACACACTGTAATATATACTACACACACGTGGGTGTGTATTACACAACCCGCTATCGATATTCCGGAATGAAACATAGACACACTGTAATATATACTACACACACGTGGGTGTGTATTACACAACCCGCTATCGATATTCCGGAAGTATTTCTTACATTGTGATTGGTTGGCATGTTTTTTATTTTTTTAATTTTACTTTTAATAATTTAGAACGTTATAACCTTATTATTAATTAAAAAACGAAAAAAAACGTTAAACTTTATTTTATAAAAAGCTAATATTGGTATTGCACAACACGGTTTTAGCTTAATATATGTAAAATTAACAACAATACTTTGTCTTGGGGGACGCCCCTTGACGAAAAATGAGCGCTCAGTGCACCCGTGCTGACACTTCCAAGGTTGCCTAGACTTTCGACACTGGTTCCTAGATCAGCCGAAAGATGGGGGTGTGCAGTACGGGTAGCTACATACACTCGCTAAGCCAAAAAGAAAAGAATGAATGAATGAATGAATGAATGAGAATGAAGGCTTAGCGGGGTGGACCCAAAAGGGTTTTGCTGGCGCGGGTTCGAGCCTCGGTGGAAGCTAAAAAAAATAATATTTTTTTTCTTTTTAAATTGTTAATAATTTTCCTAAAATTAATTTATAAATTGTTTACTGCGACAATATAATTAATTTTAATTAATTTTATAATTTTCTTTAAATTAATTGTAAAATTAATTATTTTATAAAATATCACAATGGTGCAGTAGCATTTCTTCCGACTTTATCTCCAAGTTTTTCCCTAAATTTATCCCAATCAGTACACTCAATTTTGGGCATGGTGGCGCGTGCCTTGATTCTTATATCATTTTTTAATTGTTCATATCTCCCCATTTCTTCCACCACGGATTCAAACTCTAAATTTGATATTTTCTTATCGGCCAACGCTTTGGACACCATAACGTCGATGGTATTTTTCTTCGACCTGGCGAGAACGGATATTCTATCATGTTTTCTACATTTTTTCTCGAGTTTTCCACCCGACGCCCTAATTACCATACACAACAACCCAGAAACGGCCGACACCGCACATAAAATCCCCGCTACGGGAACCGTTATAATGGTGGATATAGTTGCAGCTGTCCCCGCCCCACACAACACAGAAACACTCGCCAGAGCCGTGCTAGATACTTCAGCCATGTTCACCACGCGCCTATATTTTTTAGCGTTTCTTTTTCTATTTGTATATTCTCTAACTAAAATATCCTGCATAGCGACGATATTATTCAACCTAAAATCTGAACTTCTTTCGTTAATTGTACACAGTGTTGATGGAGTGGTATTGACAATTGGAAGCGTTGATTCGTTCATATTTAAATTTTACAAATTTATTTCAATATATTAGTATTTACAAAATAAGTTCAATTAACAACGAGACAATAGTGGAAGAACTCTCTGGGTCACCGATTTTCGTAACAAAGTTAATAACACTACCTTTGGAAAGTCTAATTCGATCATAACCGGAGAACGAAACCACCGTCGAACTATCTCCAGAGATTTTAGTGACTCCAACCCCCCGTTCTTCCCCATTTACTACAATATTTATCGCGACCGCGCCCACAGGTTTACCACTACCATTAACCGAGCAGACCGCCATTTGGATAACTTCACCCGCGGCTGTCATAGTGTATCCCCCACATTTATTACTCGCTTTGGCACCGAACGAATATTCATAGTGCCCCTCAACCAATGGGCCCAGCTTCTCAGCCCAAATTGTTATGGCACGTTTTAGCGTTTTCATTGTTCGCACAATTCCGGCAAGCGCACTGTTTGCGTTATATGCCTCAGTACGAATATTATAAGAGGCCTCCTCAAGAGCTTTGGTCGCGGCTATACGATCATGTTTCAGTTTATCGGAAACTTCGGTTATCTTTCCGTCTAGTTCGGTAAGTGCCGCTTCTCTGCTGAGAGAGTCCTCTAAGCGCAACGCATCATAAGCCTCCGTAATGGTCGCCTGGTGGCCTTCTAGGGCTTTCTCAACACCCAACCGGGCCTCTTTTTGCAATTCGGTTATTTTCCCGTCTAGTTCAGCAACCGCCGCTTCTCTGATGAGAGAGTCCTCTGAGCGCAACGCTTCAAAAGCCTTCGCAAGGGCTGCCTGGTGGTCTTCTCGGGCTTTCTCAACACCCGACCTGGCCTCTTTTCGAAATTCGGTTATTTTTCCATCTAGTTCACCAACCGCCGCTTCTCTGAGAGAGTCCTCTGAGCGCAACACCCTATAAGCCTCCGTAAGGTCCGCCTGGTGGTCTTCTCGGGCTTTCTCAATACCCGTTCGGACCCCCTCAACCCCCAACCGGGCCTCTTTTCGAAATTTGGTTATTTTTTCGTCTAGTTCGGTAAGTGCCGCTTCTCTATTGAGAGAGTCCTCTGAGCGCAACGCCCCATAAGCCTCCGCAATAGCCTCCTTGTGGTCTTCTCGGACCCCCTCAACCCCCGACCTGGTCTCTTTCAGAAATTCGGCTATTTTCCCGTCTAGTTCAGTAAGTGTCGCTTCTCTGTTGAGAGAGTCCTCTAAGCGCAACGCATCATAAGCCTCCGCAAGGGCCTCCGCAAGGTTCGACTGGTGGTCTTCTCGGACTTTATCGATACCCGACCGGGTCTCTTTTCGAAATTTTGTTATTTTTTTATCTAGTTCGGCAACCGCCGCTTCTCTGACGAGAGAGTCCTCTGAGCGCAACACCTCATAAGCCTCCGTAAGGGCCGCCTGGCGGTCTTCTCTGACTTTATCAATATCCGACCTGGTCTCTTTTCGAAATTTTGTTATTTTCCCGTCTAGTTCGGTAAGTGTCGCTTCACCGATGAGAGAGTCCTCTAAGCGCAACGCATCATAAGCCTCCGTAAGGTCCGCCTGGTGGTCTTCTCGGACTTTATCAATCCCCAATCCCTCTTTTCGAAATTTGGTTATTTTTTCACCTAGTTCGTTTAGTTCCGTATGCGTTTCTTCACGACTTTGTGTATTCACAGCCAGGGCATATTCTCTAAGTTGTGATAGTAGACTCCTGTGAATCTCGTTCGTGGCCACCGATATAGTTCTATTGATCAAGGCCTTTGTTTTTTGGGTAGTTAAAAAGTCGCCCTCTGTCGGGATGAATTCCCCTTCTGTCGGTTCCAAATTCTTTGAATTTGTCACCCAATCGGAAGAACTACCTGGTCCGTATATACTCATTTTCAATAATGTTGATAATATATATATTACGAACATGCGTTTAATTCTAAATAATTTTCTTAAAATTAATTAATTTGAAATTTCTAGGACGACCGAAATCGGGTAATCGTTCTTCAACTCTCGCCCTTTATCATCGAGAATAGAAATCTTCAACTCGTGGATGTGTCCCGATTCCAAAACTTTCATCTCGGGGTGTGGGAAGTCTAAGGTCAGGGTCTCACCATAGAAACAGTCGCTGGCGGGCACGGTTTTCAGTAATATGCTGGGAGTGCCGTCTACCGTGTTGTACGATGTGTTCACCCGATCCAGGTGCACCCGAGAGTTTTCGTGACGGCGAAGTTCACCGGGGTCGTGCCGACGTGCTCGCCAGGATCAAACACTCCGTCATCGTTGTAAGGGTATGTTATTTTAAATCCTAACAGTGAGCCCAACCCGGTGAGATCCTTAAACGCCTATCAACGGTCAATGTCGTGAGCCCCGTGGATTTCGAGATTGCGAGAGTGACTACACCAGGAATCTTCTCCGCGACAAAAGCTTGGAGATCTCCGAAACTCCAAAGACCGTGAGGTACTATGATGGAGTTCTACAAATCCTGAGGTCACTGGTTCAGTTATGAGGTAGTTTCCGAAAGCCACAGGGCTTACACCCTCGACTTCTGATGTGAAAAAAACTCGAGCGTTTTCAACGTTTTTCCACCCGACGTGAACGTGATTGATCTAAGGCCTACCTGGCGTTGTCCGCAGCAGTTGTCTATTAATTTTTGAAGTTCACAACTCCCTTTTTGAACATTAGTGATAGTAGCAAACATAATAATATCTTTCAATGGATACAAAAGCATTTAGCTTTAACTCTAATGCAAAGTACGCGGTCGGAGGTAAATACACGCAAAAAGACGTTGTTAACCTTGTACACCCAACCGTAACGGTTAGACCGGACAGTGGCTTTGCCACCAATTTCCCTAACACGTTTGAGAAATATAGGCTGCCCAAGATTACTACGATGGAGGCGGTAAACGGGTGGAAAGCCACACCGATGCAGTTTTGGCAGAACCAGCTAAATTTTGCTGTATGGTGCGCAACAGCAAGGGTTGTGGAGTTTCACATAAAGACCATCTAACATCCAAGAATATCATGCTCCGAAGTGTCTACAACTTTCACACGTATTATACTATTAGGAGGATTCTCAAAGAACTAGGTATTTCTCTACCTCAAGACGACGCCTGGGATCCCATTTCCAACGCATACAACCGTATGGCGTTTGAAAGACTGTGTAACGAATTTAACGTTTCAAAAGACGCGGACTGGAGGCAGAAAGCATTTCCTACCACCACCGGCCTCGGGGACGTTCTCATTCGGGGCCAGTCCGGGAATTGGACGCTGACTGATTTTAGACACGATTACTCCGGTGACCACATCGTCAGTCGGAACGCCGGGAATTTTGACCCCGCGACTATGACTTTCGAGCCAGAAGTGTCTGGAGGTCGGCACTGTGGCGTGTTTTCTTGTAAAATGTTACCTCCGAAACTGGCTCACGTCGATTACATACAGCAGGCTGCTGAGGTTCAGAACGCGTGGACCACATTTATGTTAGATAAGGGTCTAGGGTTCACGCAGGCCGGGGTTACTCGCGTCAACGAATCTATTCGCACGTACGTCTGGGCCATCCTCGGCGCACAGAAGCAAACTCGCAGTTCTATACTGGGCACGGGAACGGCGTTTGATGCACAAAAACAGTTCTTGGCACTTGTCGAGGACGCCATCTCAGCTAAGGTGGACCTGGAGAAGGCGATCCAGAATTATCAAGACGTTTTGCAGACTGCCAGCACCCCAGTGGACTATGTATTTGGAATAGGTCTTTATATGGCGCCGAGCAATATGATACTACGAGACGACCCGGTTGATGGTTACAATAATCAGATCGTAATCGCCACCGCCAATCAAAAAATCGGTCACAACGGTAACGTGAACACGGATATCATCAAGCGCACCCCCAAAATGATCGGGCGCGGAGTTGTAAATTCAAATAAATTTGAAAAAGATTTCATAAAACCCCAAAACACAAAATGGATACACCTCCCTCAACACAATCGAACCCAGTACCCCCAATTCGTAAATTGGATGCACCATCGAGTTCCTCATCAACAATGTTGAAACACCAATCGAGATTGGAAGCACAACACACGAGGAGGAGAAATTAGCGCTCGTCGTCGCCCTCGTGGCGATCGGACTATTTACGCTTTGGTTTTAGGAACTCTCTGGCGAAGAATAGTAGGAGACCGGCGATGGCCACGATTAAAGCCCAGGTATTCTCGGCGAGCCATCCGACCGTTTTTGATAATATAGATAACAAGAAGGAGAGGAGACCTCCTATCAAACCAGGCAGCACGGCAGCCAACTTTCCTGCTAATTTAGCCAGGAGACTGGCGAGGGCTTTTAGTTGTTTTTTTATCCACTCGTTGGCTCCGCCGGATGGCGCGGGTGCCGGTGCTGGTGCTGGTGCTGGTGCGGGTGCTGGTGCGGCACCAGCATTGACAGCTACAAATAGAGACGATATAGATAGAACTAGGGTCGATATAATCATGCTGAAAGCTGCGATGATGGTTAATATCGTGACGCCCTTCTCTCTGAACAGAGTGCGAAGACGCTCACCGAGTGTCGTGTCCTTGTGCAGAACCCTCGAGATTGTTTCGCGGCTCCGACTTAATTGGCCGGAAAGCGTCTCACGGTTAGTCGAAGCAGCCTCCAAGCGAGCTTCTCTTTCGTCCCGCAACGACCGCAGGAGTTTGTTGATCCGCTCGGTAGATTCTCTATCGTCACGGATTTCCCCAAGTTTTCTTTCTTCTAGCGCGATATGTTTGTCCAGCGCCGTGAGTTTGGAGAGGTTATTGACCAGTTCGCCCCGAGTTGTTTGCAGAGCCTTATCGAGTCCCCGGAGTTCGCGAAGAGGTAATGGTGGGTCATATTTCGTGCCGTTCATTTCGTTGACCGTGGTTTCCACTGTGTTAATAGCGTCGGTGGCTATACGAGGGACATCGCTGAGCTCGCTCATTTCTATAGCGGTGGCCGTCTTCGCCAGCGTTTCGTCGGTAGACTGTAGGGTTTTTACCATTTGTTGAGGCAGCTGCGACCGATCATCGATCAATCCGAGAGCTCGAGCGAGGGATACTCAATATCGGTTCACGGAAGAGGGGCTGAGGAACAGGGTCGGGTCGTTCTTGTACGTCAGCAACTTCCAGATATTACCCCATTTAACCCACAAGTCTCCTCTTTTAGTGCTGCGGAACTCCAACGTGGCCTTGATGCCGTTTTTAGACACCTCACTCTCCCACCGTTTCACCCGAGAATTCGTTTCCTCGAGAGGCGCCAGCTCATCCTTGGAGATCCCCGCAGGAATCTCGGCACCGCCCGCCCACGCCGGAGTTGCGGGTGGGGCATCCCACATAGGGACACCAGCAGATGAAGTTCCCGGTGCGTCTGGACCAAACAAAGATGCACGTGGATTAACCAAAGGCGTATTTCGTGGTGCGCCTGGATCAAACAAAAGTGGAATTGGGGGTGCTTGTGTCTCTATGAAGGTCGTTTCGTCATATTCATCGATGTCATCATCATCGCGGAAATCGTCTCTGCCGATTTCATCCATGTTAATATCGTAATCATCCATCTTTATAACTTTCTTAAAATTAATTATGTATTAAAGACAAAACCATAAGGGTTTAATATAGTTTCACTAAATTATGTCTTCGAGTCAATACGGTCTCAAACTCAATCCATACCGCAGACTGCGTGAGCCCCTCGGGGCAAAAGGCGTGAGACAGAGTGTCGTTATTACGAACAACCCATCGACGATCGACCAGAACCAGCAGCTCTTCGTCCGCTTCCCCAACCTCGGAGCTAACGACGTCATTGTGCCGGGTACTGTTCGCCTCGCTTTCACTATTTCGCTGACGTCGACGGACGAGGACCGAACCGTCGTTCAGAACCTTGGTCGCGCCATCGTCAAGAAGACCATGATAAAGATTTCTGGTAATGAGGTGATGTCGATCGACGACAGCGACGTCTACCATTGTTATCAGGACCTATGGAAGACGGCGCAAGAGCGCGAAAACGCTGTCTATCAGGGTATTGACACCAGCAAAAATAAGAACGTAACCAAACTTAGAATCGGGGCTGGTAACAAGGTAGATAATAACGCGAGTGACAATGCAGTCGCGGGCGCTTACGGCAACCGCTTCTACATCCTGCTCGACTTTGAGTTGCTGGAGAGTCACATGCCCTACTATCAGAGCGCTTTGGCTGACCGCCTCGAATACGAACTAACGTTCAACGACTACGGCCGAGTTCTCATAACCAGCGACATGTTATCGACGTATACGATCGATAATGTTTCGCTGGAGTACGACATGGTCACGATGCCCGAACTCGCGCGATTGATCAGAAACCAGTACGCCGGGCGCGTTGCCATACTTTACGACCGAGTTCTTCGCCATCGCAAGATGACGAAAGACAAAGGCGACACATTGTGGAATATTAACGTCAACGTACCCGCCCGCTCTATGAAAGGTATAATGATGTTGTTCGAGGATGCTCGGTTCGCGTTCGGTGCTAGAAAAACCGACAAATTCTATAACCCCAAAATCACGAAGGTAGAGGTGACGATCGAGGGAGTTCCCAATCAACTCTACAGCGCGGGTCTTCGCGCGCACCAGCAGTGGGACGAAGTAAGAAAGCAGTTTGCTGCCGGCTCTAAGCTCTCTCCGGAGGTTGCAGCGGTTGCCAAAGACCTGCATCTCTCGGTCGTCTCCCTCGCGGAGTTCCTGAATACCAAATACGCGTTATGGCTAGACACGCGAGCCAGCGACGACGACCAAATACACGGCAGCGGACGCCAAGTTGAGAACGCTAGCGAGGGTGTGACGATCCAGATAACCAAAGAGGCGGACGGAGCCGGGCCATTGAACGTGTACTTATATATAATTACAGACGCACAACTCAACATCGAAGATGGCCGATACGTCTCAGCACTCTACTGATTTAATTAATTTTAAGAAAATTAGCAATCATTCTAACGATTTATTAATTAATAAATTTGATAATTCTAAAGAATTAATTAAGAAAATTAGCAATCAATACCAATTCACGATTGGAGATGCCACTCTGCCATAATATGTGGGCAGACAGGATGTGGAAAAACGGTTTTCATCCTAGACTTGCTCGAGGGCTCCTACCGCGATGCCTTTCATCATATTGTGATCCTGTGTCCCACTGTGCGGCACAACGATACTTATCAGCGGCGAACGTGGATATGGACCGACCCTGAGGTATACGTTATTGACCCCGGTGATAGGCTTCACGATTGGTTGCGTGGTTTATACCAAAAATTCCAGGGTGAGCCCACCCTATACGTGATTGACGATTGCTCGGCCAAGGCGGCGATGACCAAAAAGAAGGACATGCTCTCCGAGCTCGCATTTTCTGGCCGCCATGCTAGGCAAAGCGTATGGATATCCACTCAAAAGTACAACGCCGTCCGTCAAGGATCTGTGCGAGCAAACGAAATGGGTCGCCCTCTTTCACTGCAAGGACCGAGACTCATTCGATGACTGTCTTCGAGAGAATGACGTTATCCCAACGCGCGAGGAGCGCCTGGAGGTTAGACGGATGCTTTCGGAAACTAAGCACGCCAAGCTTTTGCTAAAGACTGATCAACCAACTACTTACGAAGTTATCAATTAATTTTATAATTAATTAGCAATTACTGAACAAATGCTGAACAATGCTGAACAATGCTTAGCAATTGCTGAACAATGCTTAACAAATGTTGAACAAATGCTGAACAATGGTTAACAATGTTAACAATTTGGTGCTCCGCTGCGAGCTTTGTTGCGAGCATAATGGTGATCATAAGTATCGGGTGGTGCGCTTGGCAATATGTTAAAGTGATGAGACTTGTTAGAATAGTTAAATTAATTTTAATAAAAAATGAACTGCGACGAACTTCTCGATCAGCTAATAGAAGAAACCTCAACTCCGACTGCCAACATAGATAATGATCCGACAGAGCAATCGGAATCAACTCCAACGGCGGTTGGTATTGGGTTGAGTGCAACGACTCCGAATGAAAATGAAAATGCGGCGCGACGAGAGCGGCTAGCTGCGCTGGTTGCTGGGGGACAATCGGAGCATTATCTCGGTAGGCGTCTCTCAGTTTTTCAGGTGGATAAGATGTCAGATGCGGAGATCGATAAAATGTATGCGCGATACGAATCTAGGTTAGGTGCGGAGATGACAAAAACTCTCGGATCGGCGGTTATTCATTTGTACGCAACCGCCGTTAGTATACTTCTCCCTATACCAAAACACGCGGGATTGATTGACGATCTAGAGACTGACCCTTTTATAGGTCACACTCTTAGAACAGCCTGCTGCTCAATTTATCACAAGTTTGGAATGTACTTAGCTCCGCTGACAACCGCGTTGACCACGGGTAAACACTGTCAATTTGGACATATATGCCCACGAACTATAAGCCCTGAAAATGATGACACAAGACACACCCGCGAGAGTGACGGAGTTGAACCCGATTGCTCCAACCCAATCGAACCCGAGTGTTACTCCGCCACTGGATGACATACCGCATATAAAAAATACCAAAAGACAGGCAGCTGGGCGGGCGGCGGCTGCCACCCGAAAAGTTAAACAAGATAAAATACTCGCCGAGCTTCGAGAGGCTAAACAGTCGTTGCAATCGGGGACGGAGACAGCAAAACATCTGAAGACAGAGTTGAGTACAACAACACCCCCAATTCACGAATTGGAAGCACACTCAACACCCAATCGAGGTTGGGCGAATCCGATTGAACCCAAATTCGTGAATTGGAGTTGGGTTGTTGGTGGTGGTCTGGCAGTTGTTGGTGCCTTGTGCGTGTGGAAATACCCCCTATTATCGAAAAAACAACCAGCCAGTGTTCAGAAGAAAGTTACGAAACACCAATCGCGATTGCACGCGCCCCATTTAAACATTGATCGCGACCCCTTTTATATGCAATAATTATAATGGCTGAACAAGATGGTAAAATGTTAGTGAATGCGCTTTATCACGCCGTGGTGATATCGGGTTTCAGTATCGGGTATGCTCGACTATCAAAGATGGCCCTAGGAGGATCCGCTCCCAAATTGGACTTTACTGTGAGAGACGTAGGGCTCGCGACCTTAGATGTAGCGGCCGCAGTTTGGACCCGAGATTATCTAGTTAAAGCTGGAATTCTACCAGTTAATATATGGAAATAAATGGCTTCAATCGCAATAATGATAGGTGGTGCGCTCGTAAACGCATTGGCGTTCAGCGGCAGCAACTTTCTATTCTCTAAACTACAAAACTCGAACGTGGATGAGGAGCGTAAGCGTCACGATTTAGCTGTAGAACAACTCAATAGCGCAAAGGAAGCGTGGTCGAAAAAACGAACCGCCCATCTTGACTGGGGTCAATGAAGAGCTTCGCCGCGAAAATCACGCCGCACAAACTTTTCAGAACGTTGAAGAAGCCAACCGCGAGTACGCGCTGGCATATCCGCAGAAAAGTCCCCAACTTTCAGATTTCTATGTACCGTCAGAGCCCCAAAAAGACCGCGAGATCACGTTCATCGTCGTGGGAATGGGTGTGGTGGGGCTCGTCGGCTACGATATTCAATCGAGATTTTAAATTAATTATTTTAAATAAATAACTAAATATATATATATAGAACGATGTCAGTTGACGAACTTTATTTTGCTATGATTGATGTAGGCTACACTGCCCTTAAACACCGCATGGTTGGTGCAAAGGGTATGATTCGTCTAGCCCGAGATTCTCTCGAGACGTGGCGGAAGGACGAAAAAGTGGCCACCCTTTTCGCAAAGCGGATGTTAGATTCCTCCACCAATCCTGGGGGATTATATTTTCCCAATTTCCTTCAGAACTTAACCCCCAATCGCGATTGTACTTCCAATAAAGGTTTATTATTATCGACGCAATTACCGGACGATCTGGCGAGGGCATGTTGGAGATTGTCAGATATATTAGAATACATCGCATACGATGAACACGCGCAAACTTAATACCAAACTATCGGTTCGCCTAACGCGCAAGCTAGCGAACTATAGCCCCCGCGGCTACTGGAAGGGACTCGCTGCCATCAAGAACCTCGCGGCGGCGACCAAGGTTTCAGAAAACGCTGTCAAGGAATGGCTCAAGAATGGCTCAAGAAGCAGGCCATCTGGCAGATCTATTTACCCGCGCCTCACAATATTCCGCGCCCGAAATTCGACGTGCCGGTACCGAACCAAGTTCACCAAGCGGATCTCCTGTTTCTCCCTCACGATCGCGTCGGTCGTAAGACGTACAAGTACGCGCTGACAGTCGTTGACGTAGCGAGTCGTTATAAGGGGGCTGAGCCGTTGGCCACTAAAGAGTCTAAGGAGGTGGCCGAGGCTCTCTCCCGAATATATAAAAGGAGTCCTCTCAAATGGCCGAATCTTCTCCAGGTCGATCCCGGCCGCGAGTTCATGGGCGCGGTCTCTCATCTATTGTCTAAGCACGAAGTTTCTGTCAGACGCGGCCGCGTCAACATCCACCGGGACCAGGGGATCGTGGAACGCTTCAATCGAACTCTGGCTGAGAGACTGTTCGGACATCAATACGCTAAAGAACTTGTAGACCCTCATTCGCGATCGACCGAGTGGGTGGCCAGACTGCCCGCCGTGGTCTCCGCACTGAACGGAGAGGTGACCAGATTGATAGGTAAGAAGCCCGTAGATGCTATCAAGCTTAAAAGGGTGACGAGCGAGCCCTCTGCCGTCTCGCGCGGGCGACCCGTTGGTTTAGAGGAGCAACGGCTTCCATCAGATATTGACGTCCGGTACCTCTATCAACCGGGAGAGCTCGAAGGTGGCAGCCGCCGCGCGACTGATCCCGTGTGGTCTCTCAATGTATATCATCTAGATCGATCTATTACCAAGCCCGATGAGCCCGTGCTCTACTATTTGGATGATGGGCCATCTCGAGGGTTTGTTCGCGAAGAACTTCTCGCGGTGCCTTCTGACACTCAGCTACCCCCGGATCGTCAGAGTCTTTTTTAGTATTCTCTCAGAGTTCTTTTTTTTATCTATCCTATAGGCTCGGTGTGTAACCCGTCTTCCATCACTCTCCTCTTGTCGTAGTACGCCGAGAGTCCTAATTTTTGTTGACAGTACGTCTTCATCACCCCGTTAATCATTCGGAATCCCCTGTTCTCCGCCATATCCTACCCCCTTCGAGAGCACTCTTATACCTTCCCCAAGTCAGATCGTTAGATCTCTTCGACATCCCCTTGGCCGAGTGCTTAGATTTTCCATCACCGCTCACGTAGTAACACTTGCTACACAGAGCGATGGCTCTATCCCCTTCGAATTCCAGCTTGAACAGTCCCGGAGTTCTGTTGCTCCACACGTCCCACGCCAACCACTCGGTCTTCTCCTTATTAAACTTTCTCTTCATATTCTTTCTCACCACCGCCGCCAGCGTCTTCTCCGACAGCGCGAAGTACATGCTGTCAGTGTCCAGCTGTATCAGTTCGAAATCTCCGCGATCCACGTACTTGTCCAAGAAATCGTAGTAGAACTCCAGCATCCGGAGCTTGGCCAACTGGTAGACCGCTATGCCACACTGAAACGGTCTGTTGATCACCACTCGAGTCTTCCTGCTCAATATCTCGTAAGCCTCCCCAGTCTCCTCCAGGTCTTCGAACCACGCCGACCTCAGTGCCCGATCGACAGTCTTCTCATCCTTCGTATATGTGGTGTTCAGGTGTCTCTCTTGTGCCTCCATCAGCTTGCCACAACACGCGTTGCCAACCAGTTTGAATATCTCCGCCAACACCGCCTTGCTCTTGTCGACGTCTCCCGTCCGTCTAGCAGCGGTGACCTCTTTAACGAACCATTGAAACGGTTTGGGCCGCGTGTAGTCTATCACCCTATGCACCGCCTTGACGATCAGACCGTGCTCCAGATACCACTTTAGCATGCGGGGAGTATATGATCATCTTCTTGGCGGACATTGCCCCCACGAGCTTTCTCTGTCCTTCGACTCTTTTCCTCCCGGTCCCGGCCAGGTAGTCCTTCATGTGCTGCGGAACCTCGTTCTCATCGACTTCTCGATTAACGAACAGCGGTGACATTTCAGAGAACTTGTCTCTCAACGTTTCAGGGACCTCTATATCCAACTCCGCAAATCCGAACCACTTTTCACTCCTGACCTTCCTCACGAAACGGTCTATATACGACTGCCTTTCCGGGTCGTCACACGTCCATATCTGCTCCTCACCACACGGCATGTCCTTCGACAGAGTAGATAGATATAGAGCATTGGCATCGTACCCCAGCACCGCCTTGCACATCTTCTCCTCCCGACTCCCCACCTGACCCCTGATCGTCGACCTTCCAGCCTCGGCGTATCTGGAGAATACTATGGACGGACCACCGACCAATCCCTGCTTCATCATCTCGTAAGTTTCAGACTTCGGTGACCACAGCTCGGGCGTGTCCGCCTTCCCATCGATCGACCCGCGGAGTAGGTACTGAAGGGAAACACCGGGTAGAGACACGGCATCCTTGAGTATGTCCACACCTCTTCCCCTGTAGAACTCCGTCATTTTATTCAGAGCCTCCAGGAACGGTCCTACATCCAAGTCGTTGTAGTGTTGCAACCATTCCTTGAACGTCTTCATCCCCTTTTCTCGGAATACCTTCTTTATACTCTTTCCACTCGGACAACGACAGTAGGAACTCACCCTTCAACTTCGAGTACCACTCGGGATAGTCTGGCAGCCCCGGATGGTCGAGCTTGTCCGCGCTATCGAACCACTCGTACGGAAAGTGAGACTTTACCGTTTTACAGTCGTACGCCTTAACCCACCGGTCGTACGTGGTACCGGGTCCCACATACTGGATGATGTCGAGAAATTTAAACTCCGGGGTAAACAGAAACATCGTCGTGCTGGCTCTCTTTCCGACCATCACCTTATTCACGGTGGCCGCCAACTTCTCTACAAAGTACTGCTTGATGAGGTTCAGGTCGTACCTGCTACAGTTGAACCCCACCACCGGGACTTGGTCAATCCATGAGATAATCTTTGCTTGCTGAGACTTCGATAACATATTTATGTCGGCCGGCAGATACTTCTTTCTAACCCCCTCCCTGATTGCCTTGCCTCTCATCTGCAGCTCGGTCACGAACTTCTCGACTAGCGTGTCGGGATCTCGTTCGCATAGGTGTGTGATCCCTTCATGTATCGTATCCCCCAACGACACCGATATAGGAACGTGCTCGACCTCGAAGGTCAGGTCTTTGGTGGGTCGCGTGCTTTTTGACTTGTCGAGATACGCCTCGAAGTCGTATAGCTGGTGGGGGTACAGAGTCGTCTCCTCCTCGCGTGGCAATTGTGGATAGTAGGTATTAATTTTATCAAAATTATCATTCAACCACTCGCACTCCCACATCACCACCAGCTCGTAACCCGCCTTCCTTATCTTGGCGTCTTGAATTTTCGTCCTCTTGTACAGCGATCTCGCATTACCTCTCATGCAATGCCTCGGACACCCGTGCCAGTAGCATCCGTGAAACTGAAACACGGTCTCGGTCTCGTGACAGTAACCGTCGACCGGATCACCGGCCACCCACCTCTCACCACCGTGACCGCAGTTGGCGTGATGTATGTGCTTTCCCACCCTCTCCTCTTCTCTGCTCAACCATTGAATCGACCTCACACTCGCTGACCCCTTAGGATAGAACGCCTTCTCGTAGACCGACTGCGGTCTCTCTACCCTCTTACCTGGACATTTCACCACGGTCTTCCCACCCATGCAGGTGGTCGCGTGCCTGTGCATGTTACACGACTTTGTGAACCGTTGTTGACATCCGGTGCACCCGTACTCGTTCGTCATCTTGCGGAGATTCGTTATGAGGAACGAGTGACCTCCAAACATTCCTATCGTCATTGTCTTCCCCCCAACCACGTCGTAATTTGCCGGAACCTTCATGAGGTACCACACTCCGTCGGCGGTGGGCTCGTAAACGCGAATGCCCATCTTGAAGCGCTCTTCTACCTTCTTAATATCATACAGGGGGATTCCCTTACTACCCGGTCCGTTATCGTGCCCAAGGTATTCGCGAGCCAGAGCTCGTGCCTTCCTACAACACCCGTCGGGTCTCCCTCTACGTTGGATGGCTATGCACCTAAACAGACATAAGTAGTCGTCGTACGTGTCGACGGAATACATTCCCTTTTTCTGTCTTAACCAGTCTGGGAGTTTTCCCGCTCCCATGAGAAGTTGTTGCGCGTCGATGATCATCTTCACCTCGACAGATATCCAACGAACGAAGGTCCATTTTGTGTTTGGTCTATCGACTTTGTCGATGTCCATTCGACCTTTCTCTCTATCGGATATCCAACTCTCGGCTTTGGCGATCTCGTTTATCCACGGACTGCCCTTTGATTGTTTGTGATAGATCATAGTAGCGTCGGTATCTATGTTCCTAATACGATACGAGCACGAATACCTCAGGTAACATGCCGTGGTCATCTCTGGGCGAATTTTATTCATTATGCGATTAGCGATCTCCCCGTCTACCCCCCTCTCGAAAGTCCATACTATCTTCCCCCTACCCCTATCAACAGTTTCCCTAACTTCGGCTTCTTCGGCGAGAATCCTGGGACCCTCCTCCACCAAAGCTCTGGCGATATCTCTCCTCTTCTTGGGAGGTCTCCCCACCAACCCTTGATAAATCTTATTGTAGTACGCCTTGTATAGGGGTTTTCTACGTGCGCTGTGATCTTCTTTTACACGCTGCGCGTAAGCGGTGGCGCGCAGACTGGCCGTCGTCTCGTTCTCCAATTTCTCGGAGCGTTTTTCGGGGTCGGCGGGCAGTCGTCCGGTCGAAACCGCACGCCGCAGCCTCTCCTCGTAGACGACGGCTCGCGCGTCACTTATCCTATCTGCTATATCTTTCTTGAGTCTCAAACCTCTTAGGGAAATTCCCCAACTCTTAGCTTGCTCTCTCATTTGCTTTATGGTAGGCATTATACTGAGTATAACCAATAGATTTTTTATCTTCAATAGGGTGTAAGTTTATATTTATTCGTAATAAATATATGACAGATTGTTGTAATATACTTAGTATAACTTATGGATAACTTGTCTTTAATAGGTGTCAGTTTATATTTGTGACAGATTGGTGTAAAATACTGAGTATAACTTATAGATTTCTTATCTTTAATAGGGTGTCAGTTGTTATTTTATTCGTAATAAAAGTATAACAGATTGTTGTATATATATACTGAGTATAACATAGGGATTTTTATCTCTAATAGGGTGTATCTTCTCATGTCATAAATATATGGTCTCGCGGTAGTAGTATATAAGAGTCATAATGATTACAAGTTTCGTGTGGAAGCCACCACACGTAGTGGGGTGGTTTCCATATAAACTTGTATCATTATGACTCTTATATACTACTGATGCCAATAGACCATACGAAAATAAGTTATAGGAGAATGGAGAAACGGGCACGCATTTATTGGACGGCAATGTCTAAGTGATTTGACATTGAACTTGAGCATGGGTGGGGCCGGGAATGAAAATATGAATGGCATGAACATGTACATGACGTTTGAAGCCAATAGCTCATCCATTAAAGAAGTTATAGTAGAATGGAAACACGCGCATGCATCTACTGAGCCAGATAGAGTATGGATGCAGGAATTGGAATATGAATGATGACAAACATGCACATGCAGATGAAAATAAGTATCCTTACGCTAGTTATTTTTCAGTATTGTTATAGGAATGAATGGTCTTTTTGTGGAATTTATCGGGGTATAAACTTGGAAAAGTCGCGGGAATACTGGACGAAGGCCGGAAGGCCTCGTCCAGTATTCCCGCGACTTTTCCAAGTTTATATCCCCGATAAATTCAACAAAAATACCAATCATTCCTTATAATTCCATCATTTGAAATAAATCCATCAAGAAAATGTGTTTATTTTCCGTTTTCTTAAGAATTATTTTAACTGCGCCTCATGGTTACTGAAAGTAGATCGGCATATGGGATTTTACTGGATATAAATTTTGGACAGAGACTTGCTACGGGCCAATCAAATGTTAGGGAATTGTGTAAATATTTTTGTACTGGAATTATAAACATTTGTTTAGCAATCCCCATTTTTTACAGGCGACTTATATGTACAATTAGGTTCGGAAGTACGATGCAAATCTGCAATTAAACTATTTGTTCCTTGTTTTGTTTCATATCTGAGACCCAGTGCCTGTACCTGCAGTCATTGCTACACAGGTACCTAGCGATAAGATGGACATGGGGATCATGGGTGGGGAGGGGAATGAAATTATGAGAATCATCACATGGAGTTTGAAGCCAATCGCTGATACAGTAAAGAAGTTATAGCAGAATAGAAAACGTGACCGTTTTGCATTCCTATACATGTATCTCATTTTCTCCACGCGTTTGAATAATAAAGTATATTGCCACACTACCATGACAGACCATGTGTTGTGGATAAAGATCATGCACGTATAAAAAGACGTATAAAAAGACGTATAACAAGAAATGCGTATATCGAACGCGGATGCCACCTGCAGCATATTTGAGAAAATGTGACAAAGTGGTTAACCGAAAAGTGTGACGGACGAAAAGTGTGCCGGACGAACAGACAGACGGACGTTCAAACATTTGAGAGTTATGAGCTATTTGTTCTTTAAAAGATCAAAGGATTAGCTCCTAAAGATCAATGGAATTAGGAGCTTACCGACAATAACAAAGGAATCCTTTGTTACTAACCCTTACCCTAAGCTCCTAAACCCCCGATGTTGGCCCGGACAGACGGACAGACGGACGGCCCAAAAACAATATGCCACCCGGTTCTTCGAGACCGGTGGCATAAAAAGACGAGTGTTGTTTTTGATCGTATACAGTGATAACTCATACATTGGCTGTACGCCCGCAATCAGGCCGTCGTTAGTACGGGTTGATGACGCATGATCGGTAAATGTATACAGTGATAACGCATACATGTGCGTGTAACTCGCCTGCATCAGGGTCGGTCGTAGTAACGTGATTGACTGCAGTGAGGCGAAAGGGTAAATGTTGTAGTACAGTGATAACTCATACAGTGCGTAGTACTCGCCTTGCAGTCAGCCGGAAAGTAGTAACGTGATTGGCGCAGCGAGCGGGATGAAATGTGTACTGTGATGATCTCATACATGCGTGTACGCGGCCTGCCATTCGAGGCCGTCGTAGTACCGTGTACCTGCAGCGTAGCGTATTGTGTACAGTGATAACTCAATACAGTGCGTGTACCGCCTGCATCAGGGGCCGGTCGTAGTAACCGTGATTGACGCAGCGAGCGGGTAACTTGGGGTATTACCCAGTTATAACTCAAACTAGTCCGTGAACTCCCTGCATCATGTGCCCGGTCGTAGTTACCCGTTAATTGCGCAGTGAGTCGTGGTAAATTGTTATACAGTGGGATAACTCATACAATTGGCGTGTACACGCCTGCATCAGGGTCCGGTCGTAGGAAACCGTGAATTGTGCGCAGTGAGCGGGTAAATTGTATACAGTGGAAACTCAACGGCATGGTGTTGAACTCGCCTGCATCAGGAAGCCGTCCTAGTACCCGTGATTGCCGCAGCGAGGGGCCGTGTAATTTGGTATACATGATAACTCAGTACAATGTGCCGGTGGTACTCGCCTGCACCAAGGGCCGTCCGTAGGTAACCGTGAATTGCGCAGCGAGCCTGGTAAATTTGGGTAAATTACAAGAATAAAACTCAAATACATGTGCGTGGTCTCGCCTGCATCAAGGGCGGTCTTAGTAACCGTGATTGGCGCAGAGCGAGCGGGTAAATTGTGTACAGTGTAAAACACATAAATGTTAACGTGTACACGCACCCTGCATCAGGAGGGCCGTGGTCGTAGTAACGCTCGTTGATGCGCAGCGAGCGGGTATAAGTGATTACAAATTGATACTCATACATGTGCGTGTACTCGCCTGCATCAGGGGCCGGTCGTAGTAACCGTGATTGGCGCAGCGAGCGGGTAAATTGTGTACAGTGATAACTCATACATGTGCGTGTACTCGCCTGCATCAGGGGCCGGTCGTAGTAACCGTGATTGACGCAGCGAGCGGGTAAATTGTGTACAGTGATAACTCATACATGTACGTGTACTCGCCTGCATCAGGGGCCGGTCGTAGTAACCGTGATGGCGCAGCGAGCGTATTGTGTACAGTATGATACTCCCTACAGTGCGTGTTCGCGCAGCATCAGCCGGTCGTAGTAACGTGATGGCGCAGCGAGACGGGTAAATTGTGTAGTGATAACTCTACATGTCTGTACTCGCCTGCATAGGGGCGGTCGTATAACCGTGATGGCGCAGCGAGCGGGTATGTACAGTGATAAATCACATGTGTGTACTCGCCTGCATCAGGGGCCGGTCGTAGTAACCGTGATTGACGCAGCGAGCGGGATAAATGTATACAGTTGATAACTCATACATGTGCGTGTCACGCCTGCATCAGGGGCCGGTCGTAGTAACCGTGATTGGCGCAGCGAGCGTACTGTGTACAGTGATAACCTCATGACATGTGCGTGTACTCGCCTGCATCAGGCCGGTCGTAGTAACCGTGATTGGCGCAGCGAGCGGGTAAATTGTGTACAGTGATAACTCATACATGTGCGTGTACTCGCCTGCATCAGGGGCCGGTCGTAGTAACCGTGATGGCGCAGCGAGCGGGTAAATTGTATACAGTGATAACTCATACATGTGCGTGTACTCGCCTGCATCAGGGGCCGGTCGTAGTAACCGTGATTGACGCAGCGAGCGGGTAAATTGTATACAGTGATAACTCATACATGTGCGTGTACTCGCCTGCATCAGGGGCCGGTCGTAGTAACCGTGATTGGCGCAGCGAGCGGGTAAATTGATACAGTGATAACTCATACAGTACGTGTACTCGCTGCCATCAGCGGGCGGGTAAAAGATAACCGTGATGACGCAGCGAGCGGTATTGTATACAGTGATAACTCATACATGTGCGTGTACTCGCCTGCATCAGGGGCCGGTCGTAGTAACCGTGATTGACGCAGCGAGCGGGATAAATTGTATACGCGTGACGGCTATGAATCATATAATATGTGGATGTGACTGGAGAAATGAGGCTTATGGGTTTTGCGACCAGTGTATATCAAGATCAACCTGTGCATCCGCAGTCTAATCAGTATCTGCACTGACACACCCGGCATACTTCTAACAGGCAGCGGACATCGTTATCAGGCTACAAGGGTGTGCTACATGTATTTGATAAGGAGCTACACTGGTTACAAATCCCATAAGCCCCATTTCTCCGGACAGACCCATATATATATATTGCCTTTACCTGTGGTACAAATAGTCGCGACGGCGATCATTCAGTGAGTATCGCTGTATATCTCGTCACACTTGCCGCACACGCGGTGTCGATTTCCGTACAAAACCACTACATCGCTCTGTCAGGTTAATCATATCCGTCTGGTGTTGGATACTTTATACTTAAGGTGAGTCGGTTTATTCTATATCGCCGTTTATATTCAGTTTTTCTGTATGTCAGCGCAACATGAATTAACCATTTCACACCTAAATAAATGGCGTAGACTGGTTCATGTTAATTTTTGGACGAGTTCATTAATCTTATGAGGGATGTTTCTTTGAAAATCTAAACAATACTGGCAAATACTGTAGATCCTGGTGAGACGGCTCGCTACGAGCCGGCGCATCAGGATCTGCAGTGTTTGCACATGGTGGCTTTATTGCTGAAAGGGTTAGCACAATGGCGGGAAAACAGTAACTGTGCATGGCAAATGTTTTTATAAATTTGAATTATTTTTCATGACATTGTGTATCTATCAATGGTTGTTCGTTTTTGTCTACATTAATTTAATGTCAGAAGTTACGACATCAGTCATTTTACTGTGAGAACAACACATATGAGACAAGCCATATGATTTTGTACGTTAGAAAATGTGCAATTTTTCATAAAAAATATTTACAGAAACGGTGATATTTTCCGTAAATGACGTTGAACATTCATGAAATGGTCAGAGCAGATGCCGAATAGACAATCACATTTGCTTCGAAAGTTCCGTCAACTTACCACGTCATTTACGACGTCATTTACAGAAAATATTACAGATTTTGTTAATATTTTAATATTTTTAATGAAAAAAAAACGTACGTTTTCCTAAAGAGGAAGGTTTACAAAGAGGGAGGTGCGGTAAGGCCCTAAAATTTCATTTTCTCAAAAAATATAAATTGTACCCGTTTTGTTACACACAACATCTCATCTCTTTAAAAATGTAATTTTGATCAGCTTACATCATGCGATGACGTTATGACACCGCGTGGCGTAACGTCATAAAACCGGAAATTGGCATTTTCTTGACATTTTCTTCCCTACGTTCATGAATTTAATACCCAGACCACCCGTGTACCAAGTTAATATTTTCAATTTAAATTACCCTACTGTAGAAATTAAAACTTGGTACACGCGTGGGCTGGTAGCTAACTTTTTATTTGAATAAAAAAATGGGCCCTATTTCCCCTACCCCAGCCACTTGCCAACCACAGCTGTCTGGTTATTTTGACACTCAACAGCGTGGATAGCGTGTTTATTCCGATGTAAGATATCTATATATATATTTCTATACAACAACGTACCTTGTGTATTCACTGACATAGTTTATTTCATGCTGTAATAGCCAAAAATAAGTAATACAAATTGAAACATTTGCGCCTTCAAAGTTTGTTTATAGAGGGAAGTAACTATCATCAACTGAATGTGTGTAATGATATAAATCACCATCAAATTCATCCCATGCTAGGTTAACTTACACCAATACATGTATTTGTAGACTGACGCATAAAATAACACTGGATAGTGTTATGTAGTTCTAAGTCATTGGATCTATGTTAATTTATTGATGCATTTACAAGTGTGAAAAATTGGTTGGTTATTTGGCCTCATTTATTTTTAGGATTTTATTTTCAAATATTGGCCTATATTCTAGATAGGCTATAATACTGACACAAAGTGTAGCTTTAAATATATACTGTTTTTACAGTTTACCCATGAATTATATCGGTATACACCTTAATACCTATGGTCTTCATGTACGGGGTTTTGCCATTTTATATTTGCATATGAATTGATATCATAAAAACTGAGTTTGTTTGAAGAATTTACCCGTGTGCCAAGTCTTGAAGCACTACGATGACTGAACAACAACCAATGTCTCGCGGTATTTGTTCTGAGTTATGTCCCGACGGTTTTGGCTGTTGTTTTTCTCCGGGCCCTCCGGTTTTTCACCCCATTCAAAAAAAGCTACAGACTCAATAGCAGATTCAGAAAAAGTTAATCGCAGGTCAGATACAGCTGCAAGTTTTGTCTGGTGCTAATTATCATACTTGCAGTTTTGTTTGCGTTAATAACCATTTTGTTTTGGTCACACCAATTCTCAATAGCACAAAGTCTTAGATCTGCTTGTAGATTAGTATGGATGATAACTGGATCGCTACCTGATGTATGAATTGTTGTGTCATCGGCAAACATATGAGTTGTTAATTAATAAAGGCAAATCATTTATAAATAAAAGAAATAGAGATCGTTGGTCCAAGAATTAATCCTTGAGGAACACCAGCTATTACATTAGCGAAATCGGAAGAGATACCACCGTTTTGCTGACGGCCAGTTAAATACGATGACAACCAGTTAGTAAGTGATGCCATTTTTAATTTATTGATTTTCATTTTTTGCAATAATACTGTGTGATCTGCAAGGTCAAAAGCTTTCTTAAGGACTCATTATATACCTGATAATCGTTTGATTCAAAGATAATTGCTTCGTAAATGTGATGGAACATATGTATAACATATATGTGAACACTGCCTCGTTACTGTATCCTATACGGCACATGGAATGGTGAACTCGGCATATTGCGTGTTCAAGCCATCAGCCACTTTCACCTCTTCTGGCGTTTGACACAAAGCGCAAAATGTGAAGTAGAACATATGGTATAATGCAGAAAACCCAAGAGAACGGACTCCTATCTACTCACCTACTATGCGAGTAAATATGGCTTTACCTATGGATTAGATAACGTGTACACTAACAATATAGGCTGTGCATCAGATTGAAAAGTTTACACATCAAAATTTATTTTGAGATTGATGGGAAAAATGCTCAGGTATCTCGTCTTTTGTATAGTTTGCTGGCATAATATTTATAGTATGCCGTAGTCATATCTGTCTATGATGTATTGCACCAAATTGTTTTTGGTTTACTGTCATATTATTTGCTGTATGTGTCAAACGCACGAAGTGGTGAAACTGTACGGTGGCTTGTACATACAAAGAAGGCGGAGATGGCAGCTCAATGTACCATATAGTATACAGTAACAAGACAATATTTACATAGGATATATTCATATATCACATCACATCATATGAAGCAATTATCATTGAAGCCAAGTGTATCTATAAATTGTAAACGATCCATTGAACTGGTATTAGCATCCAATTCGTGGGTTAAAACAAAGTTTTGACGTTTTGTTGACATGGCGAGCACGTTGGACATATCAAAAGTCGCATACATTCAGTGAATATAAAGTTGGGTAATATTCTCGGTCAGACAAATATTTTGAGATTTGCAAATATGTTCTATATAGGGGCGAGACAAAGTATCCATCATATGCACTGGTGTGAGAGAAGGATATTCCACCCTCGTGATCAGAATATGTCGTCAGAAACTCGACAAAGCCTCTGACGACATATTCTGACATTCGGGTGGAATATCCTTGCCCTACACTAGTGCATATGATGGATGTTCTTAATATAATCTCATTGTTCCTGAAGAAAACCCTGTTCTCGGTCACGTAGATATTACTGATGAGTTTGCATTTATGAGTGGCATGATTCCAGCATAAATATCAACGTCTGTGCATATATGTAGGACATTCTAAGATGTATTAATTATTATGTGTGCATATTGCGTCGCTCTTGAGGTTCCGTACGTCCTTCCGTCCGTACGTCCGTCCGTGTACATTTACGTCAAAATGTTTATAAGAGTTATTCAAACATGTAATATCGTCAATATTACGATAAAGCATTGCTTCAATACTTGGACACTTAAATCACCTGAACATTTGTCACACACCCGCGCCACCATTAACACGACCTTCACATTTGTCATCTTCCAACTATCACTGAAACACTTAGCCATTTTGTTACGTCGAAAAGTTTGTACGATTTTCGAGTTTCGCCAGCATGTAATATCTTCAATATTACATGAAGGATTGCTTTAATATCTTGACAGTTCATTCACCTGTATATGTGTGATGCAATCACATCACCAATGACATGACATTTGTGACCTTCAAAATGATGCTGAAACAATTAGCCATTTTCTTACGTCAAAAAATGTGTAAGACTTTCTCAAATGACTTTGAAATTTGTGTAAATAAATTAAACACCGCAATATCTTGCTTACACGAATCCCAACATTGACAACTGTTATGAATATATATATATATATATATTGCATGTGTCCCATTGACATAACACTCAGGCCATAAAAAAGTACTTGGTTCTCAGACACGTGGATTGTGGAATGTGACACGGGAGAGCAGATTTTTTAAAAAAACACACGTGTCTTTTTGTTTCAGATGTTTGTCTATGATTTGTTCAAGTCGCCACATGCATATACATGTATGGTCTATAAAGTTACTATAACATCTTTAGACGTGAAACATCACCAGACTTTCGTCAAACATGAATGGATTTAACATATTTTTGCATGGGCGTGTTTTTTATTGATCATGCGGTGAATTTAAAGTAAAATTTTATTTCTCCATGATGATAAAATGCTCGACGTGCAGGGATTTTTCTGACGCAGCGATATCTGAAAACCAAAGAACTTTTTGCATGGCCTTCTACATATATATCGTATATACATACCAAGTTTCAGGTATGTAACTATTACGGTTTAAAAGTTTATGAGTTACAAGAAAAAATAAGTCGAAAAGGGGGAGATAATCTATGACCCCGGGGTCGAATAAAAAATCAAAATAAACTTTGCGGATCTGCTCATCATAGCGAAGCTACATACCAAGTTTTAGGTGTGTAGCTAGTATGGTTTAAAAGTTTTACGACTTACAAGGTTGGTGACGGGTGGGACGGATGGATGAACGGGACGGACGGATAAGGGTGAAACTAAATGCCCCCTCCACTATCGTGGTGGGCATAATAATAAGTGCTTAGGATGATGGACAATATGCAATAAATATAATGCCGTTTCACGAATTTTACCTTTTTTGAAATCTACGTTTTCATAAGCCATGCTCATATATAGTCATGAAATTGATAAAAATGGCGGCCATTTTGAAAAGGTCAGCCATCTCGAAACTGAAAAGATGTTTAGGCCCATACAGTTATATTGTCTTAAATCATGGCAATCAATTCTTTCCTGCTGTTTGTCTAGAATGCAAATTATATTTCAATCACAAAATCCCCCGCTTCCCAGTATCGTAACGTCATCTCACATGTTTTAACGTCAAATTGACGGTGCTGTCCATTGAAATGTGCCATTGGGTTGTGTCATTAAAAACAATATTGTCCGAAAAGTAGTCAAGATATAAAATCGAAATTTTCAACATAGCTTCATGACGTATGGATGTACACTACTACATTGTTATTTTCCAATTTGGGTGTGGGCCGATTTTTGGCTTTATTGCCCCTTGTCCTTTACATGCCCGCCGTTCCCGTCATTCGTCGCAGTATCTCGGCCACCAGAAAGCGCGAAGCTGGTCCGGAGCTAATGATTTGATCAAATCAAACACGCTGTCGCCTCTGGTTTAGTACAATTACACCAAATAAGCGACGTCACACTTCATCTAGACTGTGTTAGATATGTGAACGAGCTTACCGTCGATGATGTCACATTTCGCCATGCAAGTCAGTTTTAGCAATTACAAAGTTACCGTTCCCCGCTGGTCTATAGATACTGGTAGCCACCGGGCAACAAACATGTATTTGTATATTATAAAACGCCATTATTGTATTTAACGTATGGTCTTTTACAACATACAAAACAAACGAGAAATACAAAAAACGATGTGTTTGATTATGTTTTTAATCTGACAAATACTGAAACACAGAAGACACACCTGTAGTCGATTTCACCAAACTTGCTAAGCACACTTATCTTGCTAAGTACACTTTGAGGGAGAAATTGTCAATTTAAGGACAAATTTATTAATTTTTATTATACTGATTTTATTACATTATCATGTAATAAATTCATAATAATAATTCTGCATACTTTTAATCATAAAATATATGCAGTCGTTAGTTCTATATGTAATAATGCCTTTCGGGGAATAGAAATGATTACTCCCTCAAAATATACTTAGCTAGATAAGTATGCTTAGCAATGTTGGTGAAATCGGCTACAGATCTGGATCAACGGTAGTGTCGCATACATGCATCAGCTGCATATAGGCTGCTGGCTGCAATTGTGAAGATGCATGTGACTTGTATTCCCGGACGGATGGATGTACTTCCTGTACGGCTTCCTGTATTTTGCTATTGTGCATACTTCAGAGCGTGTGACTTCATCAAATGTTACCTTTGAAATGAGAGTATCCATTTACTAGAAGAACTATGCACTGATAACGGATGAAAGGCAGCGGACATGTGATACGCCAGGAATGTATCAGGTCAACGTGTATAGTGCGGAAACCTATGCAAATTATGGAGAGTTAGGTGACCGTTTAATAATAGTGCTACTAGAAGTTTGTACGTACCAATATGGATTTTCTCCTTACAGACTTGGTTTTATAATATGGTAGCAGGGTCATTTCTGAGGATTCCGTGACCATCATGTTCCTACCCTTTTGTATTGTTGATTTGTCGGTTTGAACCATTTTAGGAAACAAAATAGCTTCTATGCATTTTTCAAAAATGATGGGAAAACCTTTTAGAGCACAACATTTAAATGCATTATCTCTGTAATGAGATACGCAAGAAACACACACGATGTGTCGTTTCCCAATAAGTATAGCATGCCAAAACTGCTGGTATGGTTAATTTTTAGTTTGGACCTTTAAATCCAAGATGGCCACCGTCCACCGTCTTAAAATATATACTACTCCATATTGTTAGTGGGAGCTGAGCTAAAAATAAAACCAATGTGTATATACATGTATTCACTAAGTTTCGCATGCCATACCTGCTGGAGGGGTTGTGTGGTGATTCGAAAGTCACTAAGCCCTTTAAATCCAAGCTGGTCGTCGCCCGTCATCTTGGACATTATAAAACACAAAGGTACACTTGGTGTGACATTTTCGCTAAATTCAGCAGATCACACCTACTGGAAGGGCTGTTTGGTAGGTTGCATGTTATCCGGGTTTGGATATCCAAGATGGTCACTATCTTCCATCTTGAAAAGACAAAATACAACATTTAGGCTATATAGGCTAAAAGTACCATGTCATGAGCATTTCACACACCTTAGCCGTCCATACGTGCTGTAAAAGCAGTTGGATAATTGGAGGCTAGCAATGCTCTTGAAATCCAAGATGGCCACTGCTTTGTAAAATCATAAATGTATTATATATGGGGCAATACAATTTACAATTACTTAATTTTAAATCCAAGATTGCCTCTGTATGCCATCTTGAAAGAAAACATAAACTGCAATACATGTATATGCTAGGCCAAATAAGATGGAGAATACAATTGTGTGCCTGTTCTTAATGATAGAAGATGGGAGAAACCACATTAATTCATTCTTATTGTTTAATCTTGGGGTAAAATATATTGTGATGCTGGCTAGATAACAAAATTTAAGATGACCACTATCAGCTGTCTTCAAAATCATACAGTGCTCTACTATTAGGACTATAAGGACTAGTGAACGCAGTACATATTTTTATCCCGTCAACACAGTGCGTATGTGCCGTGAAACACTGTGCCGTGAAACATTTGTTATATCCTGTCAATACGACCTAATCACTGCGTATGAATATGTTCGGTGGCTGTGATTATTTTTTTGCATTTTAAAGCCATTAGTAGGTGTTGACGGGATAAATAGAATAGTAGGTTAGTGCCGTGAATGGAAACAATATCTGGCGCGGCTCGGAAACGGGATGTGCTCGGCAGAGCCTCGCCCATCCCGTTTCCTAAGCCTTGCCAGATATGTTTTCCCATTCACGGCACTAACCTACTATTCTCTATTTATCCAAGCGTAGGCAAATTATGACTCCAACTTGGTGAGATTATTCCATCTTTAAAGGCATACAACCAACCAGTAGTGTTATGTTATTATGAGTTCTACGATTATTACACAAGTCCCAGTAAGTTAATGAAAGTTGAAAATATGTTGCATGTTGGTCTTGCTTCTACTGATAAGTATCAGTCAATTGTTCATCAACTAGTCGCAGACTGACCGTGATGCTGAGTGTTGCTTGCTAGATACTGCTTGCAGGTCGTCCATCATATGTATGTATAGTGTATAAGATGAATATACAATGGTTCTAAGTTGTGACCACCTCTAGTGATATTCAGATAATAGATCAATTATACATTCTTGTGAACCCATCTTATATGGCAACCTACCTCTCCAAGCACATATATGACATGTATGTACGACGTGATTTGTAGAACTATCATACTTGAGGAGCTAACACTAATAATTGAAAGGAGCAATTACTTATTGACATACTCCCCATCTGATCATGTTCATCATTACACATGAAAATTATATATGTTTCTCAGCATAACTGGTGTGAAATATATTTTGCTCACTGATTGATGCTTATGAAATACAGAAATTTCTACATCACATACATGTATAATGCGACCAGAACTAATAGCGGATAGATAACCCAACCCGAATTCTAAATAGGAAATATGATTGCACTATATGGTTGACAAGTCCATAACACCACACGTAATGTATATTTGCACATTTGTATTATCCATTCAGAGAGCATCAACTAAGCATAAACTATCAGGAAGAGGATGCCAGTGATAATACTGATAATTATTGTGATTCTGACACCTGATATAGCACCAACAATTTCTGATGCAGTGGCTGCAAAACTTAGACCTGATGATCGTATAGTTATTGAATATGTTTTACATGGTGTTTGGAATCACTACCTAAAGTCACATATCCAATGTCATATCATTATCTACGCTCATGGAAATATAATATGTATGTATTCAGTTCGATGTTTATCATTTTATCCCGTCAACACAGTGCGTATGTGCCGTGAAACAGTCAACACAGTGCGTATGTGCCGTGAAACACGGTGCCGAGAAACATTTTTGATATCCAGTCAATACAATTTTTGCATTTTACAGCCATTTGAAGGTGTTGACGGGATAAATAGAATAGTAGGTTAGTGCCGTGAATGAGAAAAAATATCTGGCGCAGAGCCTCGCCCATCCCGTTTCCTGAGCCTTGCCATATATTTTTTCCCATTCACGGCACTAACCTACTATTCTCTATATCTACACTATATAACGGCATGTATCTGATGCATATAGTCACTGGAGTTGCACTCCTTAGATAACTCACATACATCAAAAGGAAGCATGCTGCTGGTTTGATAGCTTTTAGCACCAACAGACTGAAGAAGTGAGGATAGCATACATAGAGAATAGTAGGTTAGTGCCGTGAATGGGAAAAATATCTGGCACGGCTTAGGAAACGGGATGGGCGAGGCTCTGCCGAGCACATCCCGTTTCCGAGCCGCGCCAGATATTTTTTCCCATTCACGGCACTAACTTACTATTCTATTTATCCCGTCAACACCTACAAATGGCTGTAAAATGCAAAACTTGTATTGACTGGATATCAAAAATGTTTCACGGCACCGTGTTTCACGGCACATACGCCCTGTGTTGACGGGATAAATACTACCCCACACACATGTCACTGAATGCGGCTCATATATTATATTAAGTGTGATGATAGACATACATATCCATGACATATATATTTGATTAGAAATAATTGGTTAGCAGCCACACATTCAACATTATCATGTTTAAAATACTGAGTGTTATGTATTTCAAGATACGAATATACCGGACAGCTTTGACTCCTATGTAATAGGATGACAGGAACAATAACAAATAGTCATTCGAGTAGTCATGGAACAAACACAGACAGCTTATTTCCGCTTGTACTATACATTGACTTGCTGTACCAGTGGTAACAATATCTCACTTTGACATTCATTATTATCAGACTCAAATATATATTACCAACCTTTCATCACTTTGTCACTTTGTTTTTTTCTTTTCAATACGGCAAATACTAAATAGTAACCATTTTGGATTTCATAGTAAGATTAATATATACAGGTAGACTAAAATGAATGCATAATTAATCATCCAACATACCCAGTGTGCAACTTTTAAAGTGCAATATATAATACGTTATATATGGTTGTCATCTTGAAATTCGACAGTCATGATAATCTCTAAGGTAACAAAACATCCCGTAAAGCCAATATAGAATGCTAATATTAATTAGAAATCACATTGTGTGTACATTTACTTATACGCAGTCTCAACACTATTGTATTTTCAGTTTTTCAATATGGCATATGGCGGCCATCTTGGAGATCCTGATACTGATAGCATCCAATATAACAAGCAGCCCTTCCACCAGGCGTGGTCTGCTAAAATTAGTAAAAATGTCACACCAGTTATACATTTAGCTTATTTTTGCCCATATAAGTATTTTGTTTTATATTGTTCAAGATGGCGGACTGCGGCCATCTTGGATTTCAATGACTTATTGAATTTCAAATCAACACATAACCCCTCCAGCAGGTGTGGTATGCTTCAATTAGTGAATATGTACACATTTTTCTGTACTTTTAGCTTAGATCCCACTAACAATGTGCAGTAGAGGTGTACCGCTTTGAGCTGGCGCGTTATTATTGTAAATATTATTGTAAACACGTGCTATTTTTAAATAGTTTACGTCATATGTTGTAGACATGGTATTTGTATACCAGCGCAAACGCATTAACATTCGATATAATTGCTGATAATAGTAACATCGTTTAGTGCTCTAGTGGGTAGATCTGCTGTTTGGTAATCGGACGGTCGTGAGTTCGAATCCTGCCAAAGGCATACATTTTTCTCTCGCTTTTACTATTTTGGCACCAGAGGTAACGCACACATCCCGAAACAGTCGCGCATTTACTTTTACACAACATTATAAAACACTTCACTTTGAACCTAATCATTGTGAAATGCATTCTGCACATTCGTGTGTTATTGTGAAAGTCCACCTCGACTCACTACAAATGCAAATATGTTACGGAGAACTCCATGTCGAAACATAAACTTCTCACTTCAGATAATAAACAAATAAATAAATAAACGTGGATGCATGTGGTTCATAATTACCATGTCAATTGTTGTTACATGTAATAAAGATGCATTAAAAAGAAAAAGAAAACACAAAAACAATATTTAAAAAGAAATATATATATATAATGGCCAAAGTGAGGATCGAACGCATGCAATGCAAAATTAAAATCAAGTGTCACCGTTGGCCGCCAGTTTACCCACTGCTCCAGTATGAGAAACTGTTTTGTCAATCGCAATATATTGATCATGACTATAGCGACGCGCCATAATAAACAGGGAAATACCTCAGGAATTCCATGTTTATTTATACACCAATGTTTATATAAACAAAGCATGTAAACAAAGCCATGTCAGGCTGGTATACTTATAGTATGTATGTTAGATGTTGGACAGCAGCCATCTTGGATTTCAAAGTACAAACACAAAAATAACCATACCAGCAGTTTAGGCATGATATAATTATTGGGAAAGGACACCTCATGACTGTGTGTTTCTTTACAGAGATAACGATAGGTTTTAATTAGTTATACTAATTAAATGCGTCACATAAAAAAATATATTTTCGATAGATTATAAGGTATGATCATTGTACATCAAAAAATAAATACAAAAAATAAATAGTAATGTCCGTTAGTATTTTAATTAAACACGGCTATCGCCCCTGATATCAGTGTGAACATTTACGTCTGATATAAAATGTATAATAATGCCAATTAATACGTGGGGTAAGGGTGAATGAATGTTTATTTTGACAGAAAATGTCTCGAATGATGTCTCCGATATAAAGAACAGTGTGTGCCTACTGAGTGGGCATGTACCAAATATATTCATTTATATATGCATGTTAATTAACATGGATATATGTCAAGGTACATGACAATAATATTTGTCATTCGACATCTTTTCATGAACTCAAACGTAAGTGAACAAAATCGTTGATGATATCATTTATTATACTAGAAGACACTTTCATGTGATTGTTTTCATCACTTCTCACATGAAGTAAGCCTTATAAATAACTTTATTGTTATAACCCGATCCGACGTTTGTACAACATGTACAATGTATCTTTATATGAAACGTAATTTATTATCAGACAGAGTGTAATTGGATATTATTAATAATATTAATTTTTATTTTATTTTTATTATTATTATTATTATTATTATTATACGCAGACAATAGCTTGCTAATTGTTTATGAACAAACCAGGCATAAACGAATCACAACATAGATGAAACATGTAAATACACATGCATGTATTGCTTGTCTACGGTGATTACGACGTTCATTACAACGTCTTGCCTAGTCGGGGGATAGCTAGACAGACATCCATTACCGTGGTCATCAGTTCGAATCTCACGTGTGCATATTCTTTATTTAATTATAGTTTATGTGCCCTTGTTATCGGTTATGTATCGTATGTGTTGTCATTACACACTACGTTACTTATATTACATGTGTATCCATCATCGACATCGCTGTAGTAAATGAAGAAACTGGGGAATGTCACATCGACGATATATGTGGCTGTGGCTGGAGAAATAGGGCTTATTGGTATTGTGACCAGTGCAGATCCAGATCAGACTGTGCATCCGCACAGTCTGATCAGGATCTGCACTGTTCGTCATTCAATCAACGAAACACCTGGCGTGTTCCTAAGAAGCAATATAGATCGTTAGCAAGCTACATGTGTTATTTACAAGCTACATGTGTTATTTACAAGCTACATGTGTTATTTACAAGCTACATGTGTTATTTTAAGCTACATGTGTTATTTACAAGCTACATGTGTTATTTACAAGCTACATGTGTTATTTACAAGCTACATGTGTTATTTACAAGCTACATGTGTGCTATTTGATCAAGAGCTACACCGGTCACAAAACCCATAAGCTCCATTTCTCCAGTCACAGCCACATATAGTAATAATGATCACATCGCAGTTACTAACCAACACACCATCCATGAAAAGAAAACAACGATATCGACAAAAGAATATTGTTTTGTCATGTTCGATCTCTCGAAAAGATAGAATGAACACAAGTTCTGTCAAACGGCGGATGAATATTCTCCACGTACGAGGTCCCCAGAGTGTCCGGTTTTGGGAGGTTTCACTGTAATTCTGGTACACGAGCCCTGCAAGAAATGCGCAATCATGAATACTCATTATCATTAGGGTCACATCAGTGAAACATATCTGAATTAAGTACAATGAGGTCATCTGGGTGTCCGGTTTAGAGAGGTTCTACTCGATATATACATTGTAACCAGGGGGCCGTTTCACTAAACTTCTTGCGACTAAAATGCTCGTAAGTGCAAACCTATGATAGTCTGTAAATTTCACATTAACAATGTTTTCATGTAAACAATTATTGGATTTACATTTATTGAGCATAGGCTGCATAAGCAGCCTATGCTCAATACATATAAATCCATCAATTGAACTTTTCAGACGATTCTAAATTTGCACTTACGAATATTTTAGTCGTACGAAGTTTCGTGAAACGGCCCCAGGGCCCCAGGGCCCCAGGGCCTATACTGGCCGCCAATGAGTCAATCTCACAGAGGGGAATCGACCCAAATACAGGCACTATAGAATCATTTCCATTGGAAAAGTGTTGTAACACCATGTTTCTGATGTTTCTGATAAGAAAATGGAAAATAACAAACACACAGAAGGTGACTGTATCGAACATAAATAGAATAGTAAGGGTTAATAATTACAGGTAAACTTGTGATCTGGCTGCCGCTGAATACACCACGTATGTCGCCATTGTCTGATATAATTAGTTCTATATTCACAGGAGATGGAATATCGAGTGGCCGCCATATGACATGTTTACAGCCGTTCCATGAACATGCCGCATGGCACGCAATAACATTTCTCTCTGGATCACAGACGTAAATGTTGTGGGGGAATTAACAACGCAGACATACGTTTTTATTAAAGCTTACGATTATGTTGAATTAAAATTCATTAAAATGTCGTCTGAAGGTTTTTGTATGTCCATGTTATTTAATTTGTTAAATCGAATATCGTTTTGATAGCGTACGAGAAACGTCTACAAACGACTATTCGACTCCCGCCTTGATCTAAGCAATCTTTTATTTCATTCATTGTAATAAATACGTATTGCAATAATGCACTAAAAAACAAGCTTTATACAATCTTATAAGAATTCCTCGCCAGTGGTATACCGATAATAGCACAGCAATGGAATGAATGGATGGCATGAAATAATGATACAATATATTGTTGTTGTTAGTTTTAACTGGTCATAAAATGCGCATTGACTGCTTGCGGTGCGAGATTTTGAACCAAACCGTGTTTTAACTGCGCCCCGCCCCGACCACCCCCCCCCCCATTCTTTATGCAGTAGTGAGCATACGGGGGCCGCCCACTGTACGTTTAATCAGTATAGACACCTTCCACCCAGCGGAGTACGGAGGCTGGGTTAAAACCCAGCCTCCGTACTCCGCTGGGTGGAAGGTGTCTATACTGATTAGTTCTATATTCACGGAATATCGAGTGGCCGCCATATGACATGTTTTACAGCCGTTCCATGAATATGCCGCATGGCACGCAATAACCTTTCTCTTCATGAATCTTCTTTTCACGGAGACTGGATTTTTGTGTTTTACGGAGACTGGGTTTCCCGCCTGCTAACCCATTGAAGTCTAAGAATACTTTGTATTGAAATTAAACCTTATTATTTTGTTTATTTCACATTTAAGGAATAAAACTCCTCGCAAATTTTAAACAGATCAAGTGTAATGTACTCCCAGTAAACGCAACAGCCCATCGTATTATTACATGTACTTACAATTACACTGAATTTAATTTTCTGATAGTTTAAAAAATGTAAATAACTAAAGCAAATGATGAATGCTATTTTTTAATTATTTATACTAATTGAATGCGTCACCTGAAAAATATATTATTTTCGACAGATTGTAAAGTATGATCATTGCACATACAAACAAAATAACATTTTAAGGAAACACAGTTATCGCCCCTGATTTCGGTGTCGAAATTTACGTCTGATATAAAATGTATACTAATGCCAATCATTACGTGGTGTAATGGTGAATGGATGTTTATTTTGCCAGAAAATGTATCAGATGATGTCTCTGATTTAAAGAACAGTTTGTGCTACATGTAACTGAGCGGGCATGTACCTTTAAAGGTTATACATAGTTAGCCTCCAACGGGCACTTGTCATTGTTAAGACTGATGGAATAGTTACGTAATTAAAGAAGTAAAGTGCTTAAGTACTTAAAACTTAAGTACGACATTAAACACTATGCTAATCATTAGTGGAGAGGCACTCTTAAAAGCAGTGGCTGTACACCTGGGCCTGGTTGCTCAAAACATATGTTAGCTTAACAGACTGTTAACTCCTTAGCAATGCTAAGGATTTAACAGTATGTTAAGCTAACAGAAGCTTTGAGCAACCGGGCCCTGGACTGTCGTATAAGTTTCGTCCATTCATTTTTCGGGCATTAATTTACCATTACCGGACATGTTAATTAACAGTATTATATACTTATCAGACGTGACTTGACACTCTTTATTTGATATCAAGGGCGTTAACCGTGTTTCCTTTAATGGAAACAACGATCTATCTATGTTTTGATGTGCAGTGATCATAGTTTATAATATGGCCATACAAATTATTCATTCAGATGATGCATTTAAGTGATATAACTAATTGTAAAATGTCCTGCCTCATTTGCATATCAAAACAGCCTGATACAACCGCTCGTCTCTATCAATCAGTAAGCTTACATGTATATCTGCATGGCGTGCATTCGTAATGTTTAAAACTGGCGGAATAGTTACACCATTATACACATATTTAATTTCTATAATACACATATTTAATTCCTATAAAGAACATTGGGTGCCTTATACATTGTCTATGGGATCCCCAACTTTAAAATAACGGTTCAACCCGCGAGAATAAACCAGCGACTGTAGTATACATGTACATCATACCGTCCAAAGTATGAACGTAAATTTCACATTAATAATGTTTTCTTGTAAACAATTATTGGATTTACATTTATTGAGCATAGGCTGCATATGTAAATCCATGAATTGAAATGTCCAGACTATCGTAAATTTGCTCTTACGAACATTTTAATAGTCGTACGAAGCTGAGTGAAACGGGCCCCTGAACATGAATTCGGTGTCAATTCATCTAATCAGGTCATTTGTTTTTTGTGTATTGATGGGGGTGTTATTCTACGGAGCCCCGCAAGGGACTTATAATTATTTTCCACGAAATAACAATTCTTTCCCCCAATTTAACAATTCGTTTCAACGAATTAACAATTCGTTCCCTGACTTTTTAACGGGAATGAATTGTTATTTCGTGAGAACGAATTGTTAAATTGAGGGAACGAATTATTAATTCATGGGAACGAATTATTAATTCGTGGGAACGAATTGTTATATCGTGGGAACGAATTGTTAATTACAGGGAACGAATTGTTAAATTGAGGGAATGAATCATATTTCGTGGGAACGAATTAATAAAAAAAAAAACATGTCCCCAGCGGGGCTCCGTACAATTCATCTAAGCAGGTCATTTGTTTGTTGTGTATTGGTGAGGGTGTCATTCATTGGGACAATTCTGTAACCGGGTAACGATTTATATTGATTGCTAGAAGCATGGTGGGTGTTCCATTGGTGGGTGCGGATGCACGGGCTGATCTGGATCTACACTGGTCCTAAAACCTATAAGCCCCATTTCTCCAGTTACAGCAACAAATTAGTTCAACTGTATTGGCTACGCTAGTGTGGTGAGGACCTGGCACCAGGTCAGGTTATTCTAATTTCAGGGCTAAATACAATGTATACATTTTTTTCTGTAAATATTCACAACTGATTTTGGGAATTCCCCTCATTACAACAGATGAAATATGGGATTCGACCCGTTAACCCGGGCTTAGCCAATAACCGTAGCTGTTGTTAGGCCGTTAAACACCATTAAATGAAACCCAGTCCTATTCCGACAGTTGGCCATATAAACAAGGACAACAACAATTGAAGCTAACCCAGTCGTAAGTGAAACATTATGATAGTCTGTAAATGGCACATTAACAATGTTTTCTTGCAAACAAGTATTGGATTTACATTTATTGAGCATAGGCTGCATATGCAGCACATGCTCAATAAATGTAAATCCATCAATTGAAAGTTCCAGACGATCCTAAATTTTCACTTACGAACATTTTAGTCGTACGAAGTTAGTGAAACGGGCCCCCGGGCGATACCAGGGTAATTTCCATTTGTATGACCTGGTATAACAGTCGTTTCTAATGTCCAAGTACAATATACATGCCTACAAGTCTGCTGCAATATAGTGTACATATAGGTCGAATATTGATATCCATAGTTAGAAATGGTATTTATTGTTGATATATATGTCTGTTACAATTCTGTTACGCGGATATGTGACACAGATTTTCAAAGTTTTTCTTCAACAAAATGTTCTGTGTTACTTGATTAATTCAATATTTGTATGATAAACACAACTGATGCATTCATATAGGGTATAGCCTCATACTGAAGTTTCTCCCGCCCATTGGATCTTATTCATTTTATTATTAGCCGATCTATTTATAGATCGGCTAATATATTGGTTATCCATCGAATTCTGAAAAAGTTTGTAGCAACCCTTTTCTCCGCTATTCGGTAATCTACGAACGCAAATTTTTCTGTATCACTTCCAAATTGCATCAACCGATAAAGTTTGCAATTTTGGCAATTATCTCCGTTTAAAACTTTACTTATAGCCAAATAACACAATTTTGAATACGTAATGAGCTGAACGCCGGAAGAGATTTAACCCGGAAGTTATTGTTGTTGAAGTCCATAGTTGGCTCTAATGGCCATATACGCCAACATACGCCGATTATTGGGCTAATTTAAAGCTTTTATTTATTAAACAGAACAAGTTTCAGCCACGTATAATCGCGTAAAATGTGTTTATTCGGCTAATTTATAATCGACCTCTGCTCAAAATCTCCTTACTAGCAACCCCAGCATTTTCGGGTTTATCCCAGCATCTCGGGTTTATCCCATTGGATCGCGTATGCGCGTCATTTGTAATATTCACAAAATTTTCCACCAATCAAAACGAAGAATTGCCCTTCATAGCCAACTTTGATTTGTTTACGTATCATGCAGGGATGGCAGGGATGCATCCAGCACGCGCGATTGCGGCAATCCCCCTTAATTATTGTCAATGCCGCAAATTATTGATTGTCTTGCGCCCGACATCGCGCAAAAAATCACGGATGGGGCACATTAGGCCAATCTGGGCATGTGCCTGAATACGCAGGAGCTTGCGTCTATTTTTAGATGACACTGTAACCGCCAGATATATATAGCCCTGGTAGCTCCGCCCACTCGCGTGCTGCCACAGAATTCGGACAAACACACAGTGACTACAACTTTGTGTATTGCGGAGTGTAATTTGTAGATAAATAGAGCATACAGTACATGTGTTACGCTGGAATATTTCGCAACATAATGGTGACAACAAAACATTGCCGCTATGGCATTGCTGCTATTGGATGGATTTGGGAACGGATTTCCAAAACCTGCACAAAATCGAGAAAAATGTCAACGCTGGGTACAGAACTGTGGTCGAAAATAGTTTACCATTGACAATGTTACCAGAGACACCTACATATGTTCGATGCACTTTACCCTGATTTCATCGGCTAATAACATCATGCTCTGCATGACTTTTCATTTACCTTTTAGTGTTACTTTAAAGGTACATGCCCACTCCGTGTTAACGGACATTAATTACTATTTATGCTCTGTACTTATGTTTTGATGTGCAATACTCATACATTATAATCAGTCGAAAATTTTATTTTTTTCAGGTGGCGTATTTAATTGGTATAAATAATTAAAATATCTCATGCCTCATTTGCATATGAAAATAGCATGATACGACCGCGGGTCACTATCAGTAAAATAAATATTACTAAATGATTATATCTGTATAGTGGGCACTCGTATACCGCATGTTACGTCTGAGCTTTGCAAAATAAAGATATGTTCTGTTCTGTTCTGTTCTGTTATGTACTGAAATTTACTCGTACATTAAAAAAGAAGAATCATTATGGTAATTATATTACAATTACATTATAAGCACTACCTTGACAGTAAATTAGAATTAAATCTACGTAAATGCCAACTTTGTCGTAATATTATTATCCACAAGATAGATGGGCTTTACTTATCATTAAATCTATTTATACAAATCTTCAATGTTCTGTGAAATGTAATGTGCCGATTAATATTGAAAAATAATATCAATTACGCACGGTGCAACTGTAGTACCGTCACCTGTTTTACTTTAATGTAAATCTCATGTATTTTATGGATTTTTAATATGATGAAGTCACATATTGACACTACTACCTGAACCTTGTTTTCATGTACAGTGCAACCTCTCTACAACAGCCACCCATGGGAAGACGCAAAACTGGCTGTTGTAGAGAAGTGGCTGTTGTAGGGGTTAATGCTGACTTAAATGTTGTCGTCCGCTGTTTATTTATTTTCTCATCAAAAACATGCTTTGGCAACATTTTAGAATCATTTCCAATGGAAATGATTCTAAAATGCTGTCAAAACATGTTTTTATTGAGAAAGAAAGCAAAGCAACAGCAGACGACAATTTTCGTGTTCAGCAGTCTAATATACAGAGTTAGATACAGAGGAAATATAAATAGGATATAAAATAGTGGCTGTTATAGAGAGGTGTTGTTGTAGAGAGGTGGCAGCTCGGGGAGGTTCGACTGTAAATATGATGGTAATCTTGCAACTTTTGTTGTCTGATCAGTAAACCGGCGATACTTCATAAACCACGGATCCACTCTTGCAATGTTTCGGCCCAAGGCCTTTATCAAGGAACTAATGTCTACATTCAGCTATATTTTTGTAAGTGGCATCCATTTTAGATTTCACAATATTTATGTTCATAAATATTGTGAAATATAATATTGATAGTACTTAGCAAAATGTAGACAATTAAACACAATTAAACTACTAAACACAATTAAACTACTAAAACATCCTTGATAAAGGCATTGGACCGAAACGTTGGTAGGGTGGGGGCGTGGTTCATGAAGTATCATTCAACACATTAGACCATACCTACATGACTGCGCAAACTGATCAGGATCTAAAATATTTGCACATACTTATGAGACACGCCATGCGAGTTTGTACCTTCGGGCATCTGCGTAATTTCTTTAAATACGTTTACAAAATGTACAATAATTTTCATAAATAAAGTCAAGAGTTGACAAGATTTTCAGAGTACATGCGGAATGTACTCTGAAAATGTTGTCAACTTTTGACACATGGCGTGTCTCAATTATCACATGGTACGTTTTCTCAGCGGATGGCCCGTTTACATTTCAGACAGACGCTCGGTATTGTCCAGCCATAGACTGGTATCCATAGATGGGCTACAGTGACCCGGCCGGTCGGTGAAATATCGAAACACAGAGTAGAGGGCCAGCTTAAATGGATTATATAATTTAAGTTTGATGTGCCACTAAGTGAGGCAATTTTACTTTATTTTGTATTAGTTTAAACAGTTAATTACATAACGTTTCCTCGAGATTTATACGTTTAGAGCGACCGCATTTGTAAATGATATGTCCGGTATAACGTTACTGTTTATATAAGCAGGCTACAATAAACTAAGCAGCATATGTTCACGAGACGCTAATGGATTTAACCGTTATAGTTTAACTTGGGAGTTGTTAATTATGCAATTAGAATAAGCACAAACGGGACACACGTTACATTTATCAACAGCGAGCATAGGGCTCTATACCGGCTCTATATTATATATTGTATAATTAAGCGAGAGTCGTCAGGGAGCGGATTTAAATATAAGAGACGGCGATCATTGATTTCGAGCAGCACAATAACAGCAGTATGCGTTATGAATGCGGTAAATAGACGAGCACTGTCCCTCGATAGACTCGCACAGTGCTGTCCCTCGATACTCGCGCTCTACATCTACCAGTACATCAACTTGCAATAGAATACGACGCTGCGTCACTGACCACGGATATCAGGTTGGAACACAGCCTGATCTGACAATAACGATGTGACGTGCCGTGGACTACCGGACTACCGTACCTTGTCGTGTCATTGGCTATAGTTCCGGGCTACTGCGGCGGTATGTGCCGTGCCGCAATGACTCCAGGGGCCGATGTCAGCGAGGGGGGGTGGCGAGTGCTGGAGGCCCTCATCATCTCCCTCATCCTGATCGTGGCCATCACTGGCAACGTCTCCATCTGGATCATCGTGTACAAGTCAAAGGTTCTACACACGGTGACGAACATGTTCATGCTGGGGTTGTCGGCGGCCGACCTGCTCGTGTCGCTCGTCAACATGCCCGCCACGGTGCTGGCTATCTCCATGGGCCGCTGGCCACTACCCCTGTCCGTCTGTAGAGTCTTCGGCTTCACCAACATGTTCACCCTCGTCACCAGTGTCCTCTCGCTCTGCAACATCAGCATCAACCGCTACGTGATGATCTGCCGGCCCGCCAAATACAAGTGGGTGTACACGACCCGCAACGCCGTCTTGATGATCGTAGGTACGTACCCGAGCAGCCGCCCCGCATCTCCCAGCACCTGTTCAGTACCCGCTCAGCACCCGCCCCCACACCTCACCACACCCCGCCCCACCTCCGCCCCCGTCCCGTCCCATACAAAGACCCACCTACCCATTTACTCCACACCCCATACATAATCGCCATGAGGCCGCGTTACGGACCTGACAAGGGGTGTAATCAGTATCATGAATGTGGCGATTCAGTTCATCACACAACACCAACACCGTCAAAACTATTGTCAGGGTACAACTGTTTAACTGTTAACCGTGTCTGACCCATTTTCGGTACGAGCTAAGCAGATTGCAGGAGTGATATACTTGAATAACCAGACAGAAACGACAAAGCAATATTAATTCACAAACAACGTGTACCAATATTAACTACTGAACTTCCTTTACGATATGAATTGCAATTTACTTACGCATGACTCACCGATAATTGCTGCAGTATATTATATATTTTACACGTTCGCTTTATCGACATTATAGCTGTGTCACGTGTCAATAACTCAAATACAGTGGAGCCTGACAAACTGGGATACCCTGGGAGGTCCATAACAACCCTGGTATCACATTTACACAAGTAATACTTAGAGCAAGGTTTCTCCGCCAGTATCGACCGTACACGTGACAACCGTGCTCTAAGTTATTTATCCCACTCACACACCCGTCCACTGTCTGATTTTCATTCAAGCACGGGGTTACATTAAGGTATGCGGGTGTTGGAGATACATTTCAATGTGGTTGCGCAATGTGAGAACTCCAAGACATGGGTGTGTGTGCTTTACAATCAGATTTAAATGACAGCGAAATATATCACGTGCTACATAGAGGGATTCATAGAGGGATTCATACAATGATTATACTGTAAGTTTGAATCGATTACATGTAATATGTCGTCTGATTACAGCGTGTCAGTGTGTGCAATGATGTACGTATCGTGTACGTACCTTCCTGTAAGCATCGCCGTGTTTCATCGATTTTGATTTTACAAATTATAAATATTTTCTGTAAATGACGTCGAAAATTGACACAACATTCAGAGTTCATGCATTGTTGAATTTGACCGCCGGCTTATTATGTACCCGTATGTACGTAGTGATCACCGCCGGTGTATTATGTACCCGTATGTACGTCAATGATCACCGCCGGCTTATTATGTACCCGTATGTACGTCAATGATCACCGCCGGAATATTATGTACCCGTATGTACGTCAATGAGTACATTGATCACCGCCGGTGTATTATGTACCCGTATGTACGTCAATGATCACCGCCGGTATATTATGTACCCGTATGTACGTCAATGAGTACATTGATCACCGCCGGTGTATTATGTACCCGTATGTACGTCAATGATCACCGCCGGTATATTATGTACCCGTATGTACGTCAATGAGTACATTGATCACAGCCGGCGTATTATGTACCCGTATGTACGTCAATGATCACAGCCGGTATATTATGTACCCGTATGTATGTCAGTGATCACCGCCGGTATATTATGTACCCGTATGTATGTCAGTGATCACCGCCGGCGTATTATGTACCCGTATGTATGTCAATGATCACAGCCGGTATATTATGTACCCGTATGTATGTCAGTGATCACCGCCTTCGTATTATGTACCCGTATATATACCCGTCAGTGATCACCGCCTTCGTATTATGTACCCGTATAATACGTCAGTGATCACCGTCGGTGTATTATGTACCCGTATGTACGTCAATGAGTACATTGATCACCGCCAGCCTATTATGTATCCGTATGTACGTCAATGATCACAGCCGGTATATTATGTACCCGTATGTATGTCAGTGATCACCGCCTACGTATTATGTACCCGTATAATACGTCAGTGATCACCGTCGGCGTATTATGTATCCGTATGTACGTCAATGATCACAGCCGGTATATTATGTACCCGTATGTATGTCAATGATCACCGCCTTCGTATTATGTACCCGTATAATACGTCAGTGATCACCGTCGGCGTATTATGTACCCATATGTACGTCAATGAGTACATTGATCACCGCCGGCCTATTGTGTATCCGTATGTACGTCAATGATCACAGCCGGTATATTATGTACCCGTATGTATGTCAGTGATCACCGCCTACGTATTATGTACCCGTATAATACGTCAGTGATCACCGTCGGCGTATTATGTACCCGTATGTACGTCAATGATCCGCCGGTGTATTATGTACCCGTATGTACGTCAATGATCCGCCGGTATATTATGTACCCGTATGTATGTCAGTGATCACCGCCTACGTATTATGTACCCGTATAATACGTCAGTGATCACCGTCGGCGTATTATGTACCCGTATGCACGTCAATGATCCGCCGGCGTATTATGTACCCGTATGTACGTCAGTGATCACCGTCGGCGTATTATGTACCCGTATGTACGTCAGTGATCACCGTCGGCGTATTATGTACCCGTATGTACGTCAATGATCCGCCGGCGTATTATGTACCCGTATGTACGTCAATGATCACCGCCGGCGTATTATGTACCCGTATGTACGTCAATGATCACCGCCGGTGTATTATGTACCCGTATGTGCGTCAATGATCACCACCGGCGTATTATGTACCCGTATGTACGTCAATGATCACCGCCGGTGTATTATGTACCCGTATGTACGTCAATGATCACCGCCGGTGTATTATGTACCCGTATGTACGTCAATGATCACCACCGGCGTAATATACGTATGTCAAGATCACCGCCGGTGTATTATGTACCCGTAATAAGTCAATGATCACCGCCGGGGTATATGTCCGGTATGTACGTTCATGATCACCGCCCGTGTTATGTACCCGTATGTACGTCAATGATCACCGCCGGTGTACTTATGTACCCGTATGTACGTCAATGATCACCGCCGATGTATTATGTACCCGTATGTACGTCAATGATCACCGCCGGTGTACTATGTACCCGTATGTACGTCAATGATCACCGCCGATGTATTATGTACCCGTATGTACGTTCAATGATCACCTCCGGTTGTATATGACCCGTATGTACGTAAATGAGTACATTGATCACCGTGTATATGTACCCGTATGTACGTCAATGATCACCGCCGTAACGTATGTCGACGTATTATGTACTATGTATGTATGTAAATGAGTACATTGATCACCGCCGGTGTATTATGTACCCGTATGTACGTCAATGATCACCGCCGGCGTATTATGTACCCGTATGTACGTAAATGAGTACATTGATCACCGCCGGTGTATTATGTACCCGTATGTACGTCAATGATCACCGCCGGTGTATTATGTACCCGTATGTACGTCAATGATCACCGCCGGTGTATTATGTACCCGTGTGTACGTCAATGATCACCGCCGGCGTATTATGTACCCGTATGTACGTAAGTGATCACCGCCGGTGTACTATGTACCCGTATGTACGTAAATGAGTACATTGATCACCGCCGGTGTATTATGTACCCGTATGTACGTCAATGATCAAAACCGGCGTATTATGTACCCGTATGTGCGTCAATGATCACCACCGGCGTATTATGTACCCGTATGTACGCCAATGATCACCGCCGATGTATTATGTACCCGTATGCACGTCAATGATCACCGCCGGTGTATTATGTACCCGTATGTACGTCAATGATCACCGCCGGTGTATTATGTACCCGTATGTACGTCAATGATCACCGCCGGTGTATTATGTACCCGTATGTACGTAATGTTGTGTTTTTATTTTTTGTTTGGCTAACTAATTGTCTCGGACTTCAGCCAGACCTGTGTCACGTAGCAAGCATCGGCACAATCGTATATTAACTTTAAGCCGGTATACGGCGATAGTACCTATGCGCTACCCAAAGCAAGTCAATGAGTGTATTTGCTATTGACAAGCCCAGGAAAGTCGTTCCCTTGTCTACCAATAATAGTGAAATCATAATATATTATTATCAACATACAGTCTGTACATACGACCACAGAAAGGGTTTTAACACAACAAATAGGCGTGTAATAATATTATACGGACAACTTTATTATGGAAATTTAATATTATAATTCATTTATAACACAAAACTGTCCACATATATGCATTGTGATTCAAAACAAAACAAAGTTGCATGGTTATATGATAAAATTAAAAAATATGTATTATCAGCCAGTGTAATTGCCAAGCTCTGCGCATGAATTATATTAGGTTCCCATAGCAACCACTCAACAACACATGCACAAAACAAAACAAACCAAAACCACTTCGTCGCTAATATCATATTTGTCACATGAGGTATTGAGTACAATAATTTAAATTACATTTCTAGTTGTAAAATAAAACATCACAAAAGTGAACCCATAACGCAACTGTTCCAAATATATATAATAGGGTGTATTATAGATAAAATTAGTTACTACATTATGTTTAAAAGTGCCATAACAGTAAATACGGTGGTACAATGCCATGTGACCAAATAAATAATGGTTAAAGATGATCAATCGAAGTTAGTATTAGAAAATGTACAATGTTAGTAGGAGTTGCATGTTCTATTGTCAATATTTACGGTGAATAGTATTGTAAATTAGCATACTGTATATCAGGTGATTAGGATTGAAATGGGTTTTAAATTCTGGAACAATCACGTTACTTACTCACATTATAGATTAGAATATATTGTATGTTACAATAATATAATGTCAAAATAATATAAACTTCACTTCTGTTGCTTCTGTGTTCATGGTAACGGTCAGAAATTCCTATGTAAAGGAGAACATTTCTCACATAACATAGCCAAATTTGAAATATCGTACAATATCACAATATATGGTAATATTATGTAGAGAACAATAACATATACATATATGTATACGGTTTTGTCCTTGGGAGACAAAAATGGCGTGTTAAACGTTTTATACGTGCACGAACCCTCCACGCCACCGTAAGAAAAAATTAACATTAGTATGCAGTTGTAGTGAAAAGGTTTTTATGTACCATGAACACACTGAATCAGTTACAAATCACCAGAGATTAAATAAAACCGGTTACATTGTAATTAATACAAATACATTGTAATTAATACAAATACATTGTAAATAATCCAAACAGGTGCAAAACTATATGTTTCTAATGTTAAGATAAATGAAAAGCATCAGGATTATGTCAGCGGTCAAATTTATGGAATATCCATCAAATAGTTTTGTAATTATAATCCTAGGTATGTATCTAGTACCATAGGTAGTGATACGTATAAGAGGACGACTAGCACTCAGGTTAGTTATCAGTTAAAAATATGGATAACCTTAGAGTATGAAAACCAATAGGGTTAGGTTATCATCAAAATTAGGTTAGGTCAGTAGTCAAAATTAGGGTTAGGTCATATCAGTCAAAATTAGGGGATCTAGTCAAAATTTGCTGAGTAATAATAATAATCCTAGGGACGTGCCTAATAATATAGGTAATGTTTAGTAATATTGATAAGGATAGGTTTAAAATTTAAAAATACGGATAGCCTTAGGAGATGGAAAGCGTTAGGGTAAGGTTAGCAGTCAAAATTAGGGAATCTCTATCTAAGTAGTTTAGTAATGATAATAATAATCCTAGGGATGTGTTAAATATCACAGGTAGTGATAATCCAAATAGGACGACAACTAAATCAGTTTAGTTAGCAGTCAAAATTAGGGATAAGCTTTAGAGTATGTATGTCAATGATCACCGCCGATGTATTATGTACCCGTATGTACGTCAATGATCACCGCCGGTGTATTATGTACCCGTATGTACGTCAATGATCACCACCGGTGTATTATGTACCCGTATGTACGTCAATGATCACCACCGCGTATTATGTACCCGTATGTGCGTCAATGATCACCACCGGCGTATTATGTACCCGTATGTACGCCAATGATCACCGCCGATGTATTATGTACCCGTATGTACATCAATGATCACCGCCGGTGTATTATGTACCCGTATGTACGCCAATGATCACCGCCGGTGTATTATGTACCCGTATGTACGTCAATGATCACCGCCGGTGTATTATGTACCCGTATGTACGTCAAACATCACCGCCGGCGTGACCTCTTTAATGCTCCCTTGCCATGCAACTTTAATACCGTTAGAATTTGTTGAATAACTGATCCGCACTAATCATGTGTGTGTGGCCCTGGCTGGGAAAAAGTACCTGTATCTGAAGTTTGCGGCCATCGTAGTCCCCTAGCAAACTGCGCAGTCTAATCCGGGCATACGCTGTTCGCCATCATGTCAGTGAAATACCCTTAATACCGTCACCAATATGAATACGTCGTATTATACTGCGGTAACGAGCATAGTGCCCAAAATCACGAGTACTGCCCATGTCATAGGGTCTCTTTTCTCCAGGTCACCGATTTGTATTAGCATCAGTTCGCTTAAACGTCTAACGTGCCTAATGCTGCTCTAATTCCCATCGATTAAACACCGATCCGTGCAAATACCCGCCTTATCATATCGGCGAATTCCGTCAATGCTAATTCATTTTCGGAACTTCCAGGCATATTTCGTTGATAGTTGACGAATATTTCACGACGTATTAGTAATTAAATTAAAGTTCATATAATTATCTTCCAATATGTTCACATTTTCGTTGCTCTTTAATAAATCGTGGCGTTTATTTACAATGCAATTATTGCATGTGTTGCCCGGTTTCGTGAGAGTCGACAGTGTAATACTGGCGGTTATCTCACGGACGGAGGCGGCCGCCTATTATAGTCGATCCAGTACATGCAATAACTCGAGGGCCACGGGACAATACAATAATGCCGAGTGGAATCCGCTGGACGGAAATCCGACCGCCAGGTTAACACCGCCCGATCTCTCATTAATCGACTTTAACTGCTCGTCTGAAATGCAGTGCACCATATCCAAACAGGACACACTGTAAACATACCTAATATATTTACACCTTCTATAAATTCATAATGCAAACGCCCATTCGACGTATTGCGTTTACATCCCAATACAATACATTAGACACACGTGACGTCGTGCGACGTTGCTGATTGGTTAAAGGTACATGACCACTCAGGAGGCACAACAAGTTATTTATATCAGAGACATCATCTGAGAAATGTTCTGGTAAAATAAACATTACTTTAAGAAAACCAGGTAACGCATTTAATTAGTATAACTAATTAAAACACATTAATAAATGATTATATCTGTATAGCGGGCACTCGTAATTTTTAGAACTCGTTCAATGATGGTGACACACTTATACACTTATTTAATTCCTATAAAGAACATGGTGTGCCTACAGTGTGGGCATGTACCTTTAATGACAAGTGAACGTACAACTGGGGGCCGTTTCACTAAACTTCTTACGACTAAAATGTTCGTAAGTGCAAAATTATGATAGTCTGTAAATTTCACATTAAATGTTTTCTTGTTAATAATTGTTGGATTTATATTTATTTAGCATTGGCTGCATATGCAGCCTATGCTCAATAAATGTAAATCCATCATTTGAAATTTGCAGACGATTCTAAATTTGCGCTTACGAACATTTTAGTCGTAAGAAATTTAGTGAAACGGCCCTGGGATGTCTAGGAATTCGTCTCTGATTACCTGTAACTTTAATCCATAAATATATTTCAAATCTCGAAAAATAGAAGTGGAGTTGGAACATGTTTGATTTCGGGGATTTGTTCCGCGTAAACAGCGAGTGAGAGCAGCGAACAAGTTGTATTCATTGACGCAGACAGACACTAGTGTAGCTTATTATATAATCTCGGCTACACGGATATCTTGTACTAGTTCATCTGTCTTTACATGGTCGGACGAGGGAGTTGAAATTCTACTGAGCAAAACTAGAAACATCAAGTAACGATTGCTGGAAGTTTATAAGGTTGGTGGTACTAAATACAGACAATGAAGTTTATTAATGTGTGCATCCATATCAGTTGACAAACTTGTGCTGCAATGAAGTTTTACAGTGAGATCATGGCGAAAGGGGTCAAAATAAAAGAAATCTCAGAAAAAGTCCGCTGTTTTCAGTATAATTAATATCGTGTGTGACCACCATTTGCACGAATGCACACCCTAATTCTACAGCGCATTGACTTGAAATAACGCAGAATTAGTGCGGTAGGCAGCTTCCTCCATTATTGCTGTGTCAGATCTTGAATTGTTGTCAGTTTGGTGGTTGGCCCTCGCCTTACGACGCAGCTCATCCTAGATGTACTCTATCGGGTAGAGATCAGGGGAAACCGCATGCCATGACAGGACTTCGACGTTGTTTCCAACCAGGTATTGAGTTGTAACTCAGGCTGTGTGCGGGCGGCCATTGTCTTGATGCAGTGTTACACCAGGGCCGTGGCGGCGAATGAAAGGCATTGCAGGATGAGTTAGCACCTCAGCAATGTAACGATGTGCATTGAGGTTGTCCAGTATGGCCACCTGCTCAGTCTTACCTAATGATCCCCCTCCACACCATTACAATCTCCCACAAGGCTGTCCCTCTCAACAACACGACAATCGGCGAACCTCTCGTTGTTACGCCTGAAGAAGCGTAGCCTACCATCTGCATGGCTGAGTGTGAATCGAGATTCGTCAGTAAAGAGAACTCGGTTCCACTCAGTCAATTCAAATCAAGCCGTGACCACAATAACTCAGCACCACGGTGACGTCGCACGTTATTTGACCGATATATGGGCGTCGTGCTCTGATTGGCTGTGCGTTGCTACGCAAACGATCACGGATGGTCTGCCATGACACATCGTATCGCCGAGCCGTTAGTGTGGTTGGCAATGGACGCTGACGCAAGTGCGTCAACGTGATGTAGCGGTCTGTCCTGGGGGTGGTGACACGGGGGGTGATCACGGCGGAGACGATCGCCAATAGTCCCAGGCTGTTAATACAAGGCCACAAGTCGCTCTATGATTTTTCGACAGCAGCGGAACCTGCGGGTGACGACACGGACCGTCATTCTCGCCTCCTGGGGACCGTTTCACTAAACTTCGTACGACTAAAATGTTCGTAAGTTCAAAATTATGATAGTCTGTAAATTTCACATTAATAATGTTTTCTTGTAAACAATTATTGGATATACATTTATTGAGCATAGGCTGCATATGCTGCCTATGCTCAATAAATGTAAATCCATTAATTTAAATTTCCAGAGGATACTAAATTTGCACTTACGAACATTTTAGTGGTACGAAGTTTGAAACGGGCCCCAGCATTCCACTTGTCTGTTTTAGTTCAATTTCAGACACGTGTGGCATGATGAAAACAGTGAAAATGTTACTTGTCCTGTTCTCACAGAATGCCTTTTTACAATTTTCGGATTAGCCTGTGTCGCAAGTATATGGAAGCATCCTGGTGTCAATGCTAATCTATTTGTATCTCCTAATTGGGACTTAGTATCTCCTAATTAGGACTTAGTATCTCATAATTAGGTCTTAATATCTCTTAATTAGGACATACTATCTCATAATTAGGGCTTAGTATATCCTAACTAGGACTTATTATCTCCTAATTAGTACTTACTATCTCCTAATTACGACTTAGTATCTGTGTCAATGCTAAAAAATATTTGTTCTCCTAATTATGAGATATTAACTCCTAATTACGAGATACTAACTCTTAATTAGTAGATACTAACTCCTAATTAGGAGATACTAAGTCATAATTAGGAGAAAATAAGTTATAGTTAGAATATAGTAAGTCCTAATTAGGAGATACTAACTCCTAATTAGGAGATACTAGCTCCTAATTAGGAGTTACTATCTCCTACTTATTTCTTAGTATCTCGTAATTAGGAAATATTAATTCCTAATTAGGGGATATTATCTCCTAATTAGGAGATAAATATATCCTAGCATTTGCACCAGGACGCTTCCATACTTCTGTCTGTTTCACGAAAGCTGCCCAAATTTTACGGCTATATAAACAATTAAAAAACAAGATTTCTTTTGATAATATTAAATTAAAGGAAAAATTAAGAATGAGCCTTCTTTTTATTTCATGAAATTCGGTCAAATATTGATTTTATTACGAAAAACTGATTTGTCTATGGGAATTTAACATGGGGGAAAAAGTGGTAAGGAAGTGTGGGAGAAGTCAAAAAACGAAAACATTTGGAAATTGACTCCGAAACCTAGCTAGTTTGCTTGGAAATGATCTAACTAAGAAAACAAAAGGTAAATTTTAAAAATCGGTCCAGTATTTCTGAAATTCTAAAAAATTTCCCCATGTTAAATCCCCATAGACATCTTCACTCCGTGAAGATGTCTATGGGGATTTAACATGGGGAAATTTTGTTTTCGCAATAAAATCAATATTTGACCAAATTTCACGAAATAAAAAGAAGGCTCATTCTTAAATTTTGCTTTAATTTAATATTATCGAAAAAAATATTGTTTTTGCATTGTTTATATAGCCGTAAAATTTGGGCAGGTTTCGTGAAACAGACTATAGTATCATGCGACGTTGACCGAATATATTATTTATCGAGCACATGTATAGCCAGCACGTGCAATAAGTGAAAATCACCGTTCCGGTCAGTGATCGTTTTGCGCCTGGTGTATTTGGGGTAAACTTCACACACGAGTGTATTCACAAAATGACCAGTGTCTCGCATGTATATTCACTGAATGTGTAACGTAAACATGTGGGTTCTAGTTTTGCTGAGTATACTGTTTCACGTTGGTTTATGGGTGTTTTTCTAACAGACTGTCATGTTTAAGAGCGCAAACGCAGGAAATAATCACTGTAAAGGGACTAGTATTGTAAAAGACATCCGTATATTAGTAGCTGAGATTATCGAAGCTACTGCTAGCCTAATCAAATGTGTTCGTCGTGGAATATAATTGTATTATATGTATACTGTATAAACTTTTAAAACAAATTATACATGGGACACATTTTGTTACGTGCACGATAGTAGTCGGAATCACGTATTATTTTATAGCGGTCCTGTACGAAACAGGAGACCGCTTCACTAAACTTCGTACAACTAAAATGTGAAAATACAATGTACATGTATGTATCGGGTGAATAAATAATTGACACAACTTTCAAATTGTCATATCTTAGAAACTAAACTGAAACAGTCGTATAATTTCACAACATCACTTCATTCAATTGTCTCAGATATCTGGGGCCCGTTTCACTAAACTTCGTACGACTAAAATGTTCGTAAGTGCAAATTTAGAATCGTCTGGAAATTTCAATTGATGGGTTTACATTTATTGAGCATAGGCTGCATATGCAGCCTATGCTCAATAAATGTAAATCCAATAATTGTTAACAAGAAAACCTTGTTAATGTGCAATTTACAGACTATCATAATGTGCATTTACGAACATTTTAGTTGTACGAAGTTTAGTTAAACTGGCCCCCGGCCATATAGAACAATGAGCTACTTGTGAGCCTCGCTCGGCATGTGGGCCTCAGTGGGTGTGGCATTGAGTTCACTCTGTTTACCATACTGGCGTTTACATATTAAGGTTGCTGTACCCCTCTTGTAGCCCCATTTTAAAGTCTATGGAAATCTAATAAAAAACGTTATTCATTAAACGACAATTATTTACACCATCTATATATATATGTCCAATAATTATTTATGTAGATGCTGTCAGCAAGGAAATCACTCCATATGCTGTAGTTAGAAAATAGGAAGCACATTTTGGTGTTTTACATGAATATAATGTGGCTTTTACCCACCTGTGTAGAGGCGTAAATATGCATGTCCTACATAGAAAGTGGTTTATTATTTGCATATTACAGATGTGTGTGCATTTCTATGGGTAGCAGTATCTGCATAATGAATTATAGATCACATTCATATGGTTTATGTTGTCAGTCGATATTGTTTATTACATAGGGTAGCCTATGTATTGGACTCGCGTCAGACAGTTAGCCACGCCCCAGACCCCCCTCGATGGGCTAGTCCGTAGTGATATCTTGGAATAACCATAACAACAACATGCATTGTGTTACTCAACGTTTAACTGTCATACGCAACCGCTAATTGAAAATAATATTATGAAAAACTACTTGCACTGAACAATATCAACAACGGATGTTCTACGTACAAAAATACATCGGATTATTTTGTTACGTGTTCAAGTTGTTATTTGCCCTCATTTGCGTCACAAATCGTGCGGTCATCGCTAAATTTAGTAACAGGCTATAGTTTTCGGCAGAGTTAACTCCCCTCCGAATACTCTCCACCGGATAAACACGTGTAAACACGCGACGCGTTCAACACACAAACGATATCAAGGGGTTACAGCTACCTGTTGACCCAGATTTTTGTAATGATCGCGATTGTGTCGCAACAAATCTCGCACGTGTGGGTCTAACTGATGTTAATCCTCATTCTATCGATGGATTTACAGCGGATTTTAGTGACATTCCCGAATTCTGCCTGATTGACATTTGTCTATGGTGGCCAATACACGCCAACATGAGTGTCAATTCTACGTTGAGGGAAGGGGGTCCATAAGTCAGTAAGTGATAAATTACAGTCAGGGAACAAATTAATGACAGTATAACACATCCAGCGTAGATTAATACCCATATTAATGCAAGTACTGAAAATACGACAAAAACAATTCTAACAAGTTTGGGCTTCCATACATAGAAAATTTTGTCAGCGGTTCCCCCAATGACGTCATTTGTATGTTTTAATATACTCGACCCGGGGTCAACTATTTCATTCACAAAACAGAAGTAAACATGGCGATGTCAAAGTAATGCAGAAACGTTAACAAAAATCCTGCTACAACATTGTTTTGTACCGACAAGGCATTTTCAGGCGCGACACCACTTCCGTGGCGGAATTCTTGTAGTACCCTATGTTAAGCACTTTCAGTACTTTGATTAGCAAGGTTTTTATTAGATGTCCATTGACTTTACATGGAGCCACAAGAAGGGTACAACTACATTAACCAACTATCAATGGGACATGCTTGTATTTCTATACATCATTTGTACGAATTGTTCATTCACTGCATTGTACGGTTGAATTCCGATAACGTGGCAAGGGCAAAGGTCACAGGAGATTCCATATTGAACCGTAATAGGTAAAGTAGGTGTATTATAAATGCAAAACTGATATTAGCATGACGATGTAGCATGCATGTCACCAATGTTGGCCCGAAATGTATTCAAGTAACGTAAAGGCATATTTTGAATCAAGTTGTCACTTTTGTTGTTACGTATTTGCTGAAAAAGAAAATAGTGAGCACAGGCACTCGAATCGTATATGTATCACATCAATATACGTCAAGCCCCATTTCTTCAGTCACAGTCACATACTCCATGTCACATGTAAATACTGCACCTGTTACAGCCGTGTACGTGGTGGCGTTCCTGCTGTCCACCCCGCCCCTGATCGGCTGGGGCGAGTACAGCTACATAGTTGTGCAGTCGTTCTGCTTCTGCAACTGGTCGCTCGACAAAGGATACGCCTACTTCATGATTGCTGCTGTTTCGGAGTGCCGTGCGGTGTCATGATGGTCTGTAACGTCCTCATATACATGGCCGTACGCAAAAGCCGGCGACGCATCAAAGGCTCCCATGCGGATGCGTTACACGGGAAAAACACAGCGACGGGCAAAACATTATTCTCCGTCATCACGCCCTCGGCGTTGTCTCGCGATTCTGACGTATCCAACCCCGGCGATATTCTAGTTAAACGTCCCGCCAATGAGCGGGAGGTGCCGCTCGATAGTGCCAACCTACACATCCACTGGAATGAGACTATTCAGGTGCTGCCGGAGAACGGAACGGCCGAATCCGACACGGACAGTCCGCCTATTGTTCCACCTGTAGACCCCGCCACCCTACAGTCGCCGTCCATAACCTCCACCACGACAAAACCCAAACGCAAGCGGTTGTTTACGTTTCGTATACGGGTCCGCCGCTCGGAGGAGATCCGGCTGGCTATGTGCCTGATCATCGTGGTGATATGTTTCGTGATCTGCTGGTTGCCGTACTGTATTAGCATGCTGCTGTCCATGTACTGCCCCGGCGTGCCGCGCGCCATCCACATGTTGACGCTCATGTTGGGCTACGCCAACAGCGGCTGTAACCCCATCATATACGGCCTCATGAACAAGCGATACGCGGCGGGGTTCCGCAACCTGTTCTGCTGGTGGCGGCCTGGTCACCAAGCCAGCATGTCGTCGGCGGCTCGTCCACGGACGGCGAAATGAGCGGCTCCACCTACCCCGTGGCCTCTCAATCATTACAAAAACAGCTGCACTCGCGCAGCGGCTAACCACGGCACACATATCAGTCGAAGGACGAATGTGATGCAGTGGAACTTCTCTAAACCGGACACCCTGGGAGGTCCCCAGGGTGTCCAGTTTAGAGCGGTTACATTGTAATTAAGCACTCTATGAACAGTATTTATTATGTTCAATCATGAACATACACGACGATGACTCAATGGCAGTGAAACCCATTTAAATTGAACACAACGGAATCCCCATGGTGTCCGGTTTAGAGAGGTTCTGCTACGCATGTACAAAGACACAAGTATACAAGCACACTTTGTGTGCTCCACATTCATGTGTGTGCTCCACATTCATCTACGAAATGCCATTTTTGCCAGCTAAGCATTTTGAAGCTAAGAAGAAATACTCAAACGTAAATATGTATTAACCGTAAACAATAACAAACGAGAACAACTACAACATGAATGACCATGTTATAAAATAACGCTTGTGAGTGTATGTTATTATTATTGAGGCGAACTACATGTTTGCAATTATAAAAAAGCCATCCTTACCAATATCTCAATTAGTTCCGTGAAATTTATAATCACTGTAAAACGTATTCTATGAAACACGAGAACAATAACGCATGTTTCGAATATGTGTGGACCATGTGAACAGAACTGGAAGACCGGACGATAGCGACGTCTCGCGTCTGTACGAGTTATCTCGCGAAAATTGCATAGATGTAGGTTTTCTCGAAATAACTCCAAACCAAGGGCCGTTTCATTAAACTCTTTATGACTAAAATTTTCGTAAGTGCAAAATTATGATAGTCTGTAAATATCACATTGATACTGTTTTCTTGTAAATAATTATTGGATTTACATTTATTGAGCATATGCTGCATATGCAGCCTATGCTCAATACATGTAAATCCATCAATTGAAATTTCCAGACGATCCTAAATTTGAGCTTACGAACATTTTAGTCGTTTGAAGTTTAGTGAAACGGGTACCCGGGGTATACAACCGCCTTCGTTATTCTTGCCCGGAGTATCAACGTTTCTAAACATGTATTGTATTATCAATGCCAGCTCGCAATCAAACAATTTGATTATATCTGACCTTGAACTGTATCACAGCTCAGGCTCAGCCAATCAAACTGCTTCATTACAAGTAGTTTGAAGAAAAATAAATCCGGTAGTGTATCTGCTATTTGGTACATACACGGTCTGGAGTAGTTACTCTAGTATCGGTAGTGTATCTGCTATTTGGCACATACATGGTCGGGAGTAGTTACTCTAGTATCGGTAGTGTATCTGCTATTTGGCACATACACGGTCGGGATGGTTACTAGTATCGGTAGATGTTATCTGCTATTTGCACATACACGGTCGGGAGGTAGTTACTAGTATCGGTAGTGTCTGATATTTGGCACATACTCTGTCGCACGCGGTCGGGAGTAGTTACTCTTAGTATCGGTAGTGTATCTGCTATTTGGCATACACGGTCGGGTAGGTTACTCTAGTATCGGTTAGTGTTTCTGATATTTGGCACAATTACACGGTTGGGAGTTGTTAACTTAGTATCGGTAGGGTATTCTGTATTTGGCACATACACGGTCTGGAGTAGTTTACTCTAGAGTAGTAGGTACTCTAGTATTCGGTAGTGTATCTGCTTATTTGGACATACATTGATCGGTATGAGTAGTTACTCTAGTATCGGTAGGTGTGTATGCTATTTGGCACATACACGGTCTGGAGTAGTTACTTAGTTATCGGTTAGTGTATCTGCTATTTGGCACTTAAACGGTCGAGAGTGTTAACTCTAGTATCGGTAGTGTATCTGCTATATGGCACATACACGGTCGGAGTAGTTATCTCTAGTTATCGGTAGTGTAATCTGCTATTTGGCACATACACGGTCTGGAGTGATCTATACTATGACTGCTATTTGGCACATACACGAGTAGTTACTCTAGTATCTAGTATCTGCTATTTGGCACATAGCTGAGTAGTTACTAGTCGTAGTGTATCGCATTTGGCATACATGATCTGGAGTATTACTCTAGTATCGGTAGTGTATCTGCTATTTGGCACATACATGGTCTGGAGTAGTTACTCTAGTATCGGTAGTGTATCTGCTATTTGGCACATACATGGTCTGGAGTAGTTACTCTAGTATCGGTAGTGTATCTGCTATTTGTAGTTATTACTCAAGTATCGGTAGATCGTGCCGAAATAACAGGTGCTCGTCGTGAAACACGTGTAGGTGGCGCACGGTGTGGTAAGCATGTAAATGCTCGAGCGTCTGAATTGTTCAGAGAGGTGAAGTGCACGTGCTTGTGTTGTGGTCGGTGGAGGCTTGATCAGAGTATACATCTGTACAGTCGGGTGGCAGTCTGCACCGCTAGCCATACATACATACAGCTGACCGTCTCTGACCCTCTCTGACGCTCTCTACATCGGGCACTCTGGATAGTCTCGTTGAGAGATGTTATATTTAATTCAGGAACATCGGTACTACAAGACATATTATATATGTGCGTTGTAGTCATGACCAGTAGCAGATAGTATACTTATCTTGCTAAGTACAGTTTGAGGGAGACATTTTCAATTTAAGGATAAATTTAGTAATTTTTATTTTTATTATACTGACTTTATTACATTAACACAGCCATTTTGGCTGTGATAATGTAATAAATTCAGTATAATAATTCTGAATTTTGGCTGTGATAATGTAATAAATTCAGTATAATAATTCTGCATTCAGTTAATCATCAAATATATGCATTCGTTAGTTCTATATGAATAATGCATTTCGGGAAAAATAAATTATTACTCCCTCAAAGTATACTTAGCTAGATTTTGGTGAAATCGACTACAGGTAATGGTCACCAGCGATACACGACAATGAACCCATCACATTTAAGCCCACACACGTTCTCTGGGTGCCCAAGTAAAGACGTCCTACTATACGTGCGTGTGTGTGTGTGTGTGTGTGTGCGTGTGTGTGTGCGTGTGTGTGTGTGTGTGTGTGTTGTGCGGCTCGTAGTCACGGGGGTGGGGGAGGGGCTCTACCAAGCTCTCTTCAAGCGGGCTCGACATAAAGCTTTATTTGGACTCTTACTGGTGAAATAAAAAGAAATTGGGGGTGCTGCCTTTTTAATTATTTGAGATATGTTCAGATATAATGTTTCTTGTTAGGAAACAAAAACAGCCAGTACATTTTTTTTATCTGAACAATACTGTCTAGCACATTTGTCTAGACCTAAATAAATATTGTTACATGACTTCCTTTGTTTGGCACCGCTCACAGCCGTGTTCAAACGTACAGCGTGTGCTGTTTGACCATGGCTGTAGACAATGTTCACTCCGGGGCCGAGCCAACACTTACATAATGCACATGTCTCGTGGCCAGTCCACAACAGTCGCACTGAAATTTTGAAATTGACGCGGCTGTCAGCTGTTTAAATGGAGCAGATTATCAAAGTCCAGAAAGTAGTGCACAACTGCTCAAATAGCGCTCATCTGCACATACGTCACCAATGTGAGTGTTTCCAATAATAGGACAAATACATGCATCAGTAAACTTTCATAATGGTCAGTGTAAGTCCAGAACAATGCAAACTGCACTTAATGCAGCCCAAAGTGTGTACGACTGAATGTTTGTCCTACTCTGCCAGATTTAGGCGTTCTATTTATAGCAGATTCCTTGCTAGGTACATGTAGATGAGCGCTATTGCATGATATTTCCGACGGAAATGTAACAATAACGTTCGACCATGTCCAGCCGTGGGTAAACGTTTACCGTGCCCCTATCGAACTGTTTGAACCCGCGGCCTACGGCCTTGGGATTCAAACATTTCCCTCGTGCCACGGCAAACGTTTACCCACGGCTGGACATGGTCGAACCTTATAGTTGTGGTGCGGGCAATAGCCCAGCATATACTAGGTAGGGTCGGCTTAATATTTATTTGCGTTGTTTTTCTTATAGTACTACTAGTTACACATTTGACTGTATGTATCAATGAGGCACTTCTTGCTTGCTAACTTATTAAACCAGTTTAAGGCTGGTGTACCCTTCTCGTGGCCCCATGTAAAAAGTCTATGGAAATCTAATAAAGAACCCTACTCATAAATCAATAGCTATTTGCACCAGTAAACCATATACATATATACATATGTTCAATAAGTCGTTATGAGATGCTGGCATCAAGGAAATCACACCATATGCTGTAGTTAGAACATAATAATCACATGTGTGTGTTTTACATGTATAACTTGGCTTCTATATACCTGGGGCCCGTTTCACTAAACTTTGCGAGACTAAAATGTTCGTAAGTGCACATTTAGAATCATCTGTAAATTTCAATTGATGGATTTACATGTATTGAGCATAGGCTGCATATGCAGCCTATGCTGAATATATATAAATTCAATAATTGTTTACAAGAAAACATTCTTAATGTGAAATGTATAGACTATCATAATTTTGCAGTTACGAATATTTTAGTCGTACGAAGTTTAGTGAAACGGCCCCCTGGTGTATAGACATACATATGCATGTGCTACATCAAACTTTGTCTATTATTTGCATATTACAGGTTCGTGTGCATTTTTATTGGTAGAAGTATCTGCATAATGACTTACATATCACATTTATATGATTATTTATGTCAGTCGCTATTTTTTTATTAAGTTTTTTACTAGATTTCCATATACTTTACATGGGGCGACAAGAAGGGTACAACTATCTTAAACATGGTTTCCATGACGAACGGCAGCGGGTATAAACAGGAGGCGCCTCAAACAGGACGCACTGTGGTCGGGTATAAACAGGAGGCGCCTCAAACAGGACCCACTGTGGTCGGGTATAAACAGGAGGCGCCTCAAACAGGACTGTGGTCGGGTATGGTCTTAATGCTCAATACAAACACAATCACGTGCAATATGTACCGCACAATTACATGTATATGTATGTAGACTAGTTTACGCAGTGCTGGCTATAATGGTATACATTGCATATACAGTATTTTATACCAATATATATACATGTGTATGAAATCACCTATTTAACATGATATATCATTTTTATTAACGTGCCTTTAGAATGTTATTTAATTACATTAAAGTATCCGTGTTAAACTCGTGTTGTTGTGTTGTGATATGTAGCTTTCACTGTAAAATAATGGGGTTATGAGTTATGCGACCAGTGTAGCTCCAGAGCAGCCTGCACATCCGCGCAGTCTGGTCAAGACATGCACTGGTCGTCATTGTGTCAACGAAACGCTCGTAATGCCTGTAACGTATAGTTAGTTGTGATCATTATCCTGCTTCTAGATTTCGCTAGAAGATCCGAACTTTGATCCACAAATGCCACACGCCCCATTCCTCCAGTCACAGCCTTGTATTTAGAATACAGATCGTTACCGGCCACGGTTGTGCAGAATGGTATTGACATGTTTGCCCGCTGTTTCGATATGAGTTGAACTTTCGCTGGATTATGTGTCCAGTGTAGATCCAGATCAGCCTGTGCATTCGCACAGTCTGATCAGGAACTGCATTGTTCGCTAATCCATCAATGAAGCGCCCGTCATGTTTCTAACAAACAAGATACATTGTTATCAGGCTACATGAGTGTGCTATGTGATCAGGAACTACACTGGTTATAAACCGCATAAGACCCATTTCTCCTGTCACAGCCACACGTATAATGCGGATAACACGTATACGACTCGCCAGCAAAATACGACAGTCACGGTTGTGTTTGAAATTGCGAACCACGTTTATAGTCCGCAGACGATAACTTGCTACTTGTTTACATACAAACCGATCATAAACAAAACACAGAATAGGTGAGACAGGTAAATATATAGTCCGCAGACGATAACTTGCTACTTGTTTACAAACAAACCGGTCATAAACAAAACACAGAATAGGTGAGACAGGTAAATATACCCGTGCCAGTATTCCATTTCAATATTGATTTTGAGATTTGTTATCAAGTCTTATGTAGTCGAGGGGTTAGAGTGACGGATATAATGCCGTAGGTAGTGAGTTCGAATCTTAGTTTTTCATACATATATTTTGACTTGTTTATATTTTATTTATATTTCTTTTTTTAGTGTGTTGCTCATACAAATTACATTAACTACGCATGAGATGAGATAGATTAACTGAAGAACGTTAGTCTCACTTTGAAGAAAACTAATAACTAAATGCACATTGCATATGTGTGTAAATGAAGAATATGGAGTATGTTCTCGCCGATCATGTCACATTGAGGTCATACAGCAATATAGATAACCTCATACAGCAATAGAGATAACCCTCGCCGTTTCACTTATTCCCTTCTCCAGCAAGCAATCATAAAAAGAACAGAATTATATCGACAAAAAGTAATGCATTTTATGAGGTTCGAACTCTCGACCAGATAAAATGAACAAACGTTCTGCAAACGTATGGACATTCTCCCGCTTCGATACCACTGAGCCACACTACATGTCTATTTTGGGCACCGAGATACACTATTATATTGACATGCATGCACGTGCACTTTATTATGTAGTTATTCCACACGAAAACGAGGCTATGACATGATAATACACCTGGAATACCTATAGTTGGACTCATCGATTGACCTCCAGCAACTTATTATCTGTGGCAATATTCCTTTTCAATATTGATTTTTGAGATTTGTCATCAAGTGTTCTGTAGTCGAGGGGTTACAGTGACGATATCAATGCCGTAGGTAGTGAGTTTGAATCTTAGTGTTCCATACACATATATTTGTATTTGTTTATATTTTATTATATATTTCTTTTGTATGTGTGTTGCTCTTACAAATTACATTAACTAAGCATGAGATAGATTACATGTAGAAATTTAGTATATCACTTTGAATAAAAGTAATAACTAAATGCACATAATTATGTGTGTACATGAAGAATCTTGGAGTATGTTCTCGCAGATCATGTCATATTGAGGTCAAACAGCAATAGTGATAACCCTCACCGTTTCACTTATTCCCTTCTCCATCAAGCAGTCATAAAAAAAACACAGAATGATATCGACAAAAGTAATGCGTTTTGTGAGGTCCGAACTCTCGACCAGATAAAATGAACAAAAATTCCGCTAACGTATGGATATTCTCCCGCTTCGATACCACTGAGCCACACTACATGTCTATTTTACGCACCTAGATACACAATTATATTGACATGCATGCACGTGCACTTTATCATGTAGTTAGTATACACGAAAACGAGGCTATGATATGATAATACACCTGGTCTACCTATATTTGGACTCATCGATTGACCTCCAGCAACTTATTATCGTCTGTCATTTATAGTAATCGACTACAATAAACATGTACTACAACAATCATCAACAAACTTCGTCAGAACATTTATAGTAATGGTTTCTGGCATCCTTAAGACAGTGGGTGACAGACAAAACAAAAGGCCACTGTGTCTTATTGATATACCCTTGCAAACTCGATAGAAGCCTTATTGTCTGTTAACTGTTTTCACCAAACCTGCTCCAGGGCATTGGATCACGTGGTTTATTGTTTACATTGGATTAATGGCGGCGCCCATGAGGTGTCAGGTAAATATTATCATCAATACGACTGCGGTTTCTTCCTTTTACTGATGACCATGATCCAGCCGTTAACACTACGAGTCCATTAATACCAAAAGTAGCAGCATTGCTTATGTCGTTAGTCTGAACATTCTGCAGAGAAATTTGAATCGGACCAAGTTTTAACAAAGTTCGATTCCGTCCGATTGAAATTTCTCTGCAGAATGTTCAGACTAAGTAAACGTGTCATCATTAAAAGAAAGAAACCACAGTCGTATTGATGAAAAATACGATTTACCTGAGACCCCATGGGTGCCGCCATTAATCCAGTGTAAACAATAGACCACGTGATCCCATACCATGTGCTCATAAGTTCTCACATCTTCCTCTGAACTGATTTCTCGCAGGTCATAAGTAAACAGGAATTGTGTAGCCTTCAATGGACTAACGGGAGTAATAATGCTTGATTAGGGACGCCGTTATTACTCATTACATTATTATACATAACAGTGATATAACGACACAGTAAACTCGAGCAAAACTATCACTTTATTACATCATGCATCATTGGTCTGTTACGTTACAACATAACTATCTACTCTAATGGTTTACATAGTTATCATGACATTTACTGTTTGATGTACCCACTAATATTGGCAATATTGATTCCAATTATTTGTATTTATTGTTCATGAAGTATGTGTAATTTCACTGGATATTAAACAATATATCATTTTAATAGACAAATAAACAGCATTGTCAACTTTCTAACCACAAGTCAGACCAGGTGTATGATGTGTATTTTCTCAAATATACAAACTCGGATGTCCATTTGCTATTGACCAGCACGTCTGACCGACACATTTCCAAATTACGAATTGGCGTCATTAAAGTTTGCTGACTTGTACAATACTGGTGGATTTGTACGGAGCCCCGCAGGAGACGTAGAATTCTATTTTTTTATTAATTCGTTCTCACGAAATAACAATTCGTTCCCACGAATAACAATTCGTTCCCTCAATTTAACAATCCGTTCCCACGAATTAACAATTCATTCCCTCAATTTAACAATCCGTTCACACGAATTAACAATTCGTTCCATCAATTTAACAATTCGTTCCCACGGGAACGAATTGTTATTTCGTGGGAACGAATTATTAAACTGATGGAACGAATTGTTAATTAATGGGAATGGAATGTTAAATTGAGGGAACGAATTGTTATTCGTGGGAACGAATTGTTATTTCGTGGGAACGAATTAATAAAGAAAATAGAATTATTATCCTATGAAAATATAATACGGCGTCCCTAATCAATTCGTGGGAACGAATTGTTATATCGTGGGAACGAATTGTTAATTCGAGGGAACGAATTGTTAAATTGAGGCAACGAATTGTCATTTTGTGGGAACGAATTGTTAATTCGAGGGAACGAATTGTTATTTCGTGGGAACGAATTAATAAGAAAAAAACATTCTACGGCGCTCCTTACAAATACAGTACTGTACTATACTCAACAAAACTAGAAACGTCCCTGTTTTATAGCCAGTGTAGCTCTGTCTATGTATGTACCACATGTTCAAAGTACATGTATTTTAAACCGTGGCGATGTTCAGAATACGATCGTGTAGAGTTTAGCCGATACACACGGTTTACATAGCGGCCAGTGACCGGAACGTTGATTTCCACTTTTTGCACGTGCACGCTATACTTGTCATCGATAAGGTGATTCAGTTCATGTCGTACCATTCATGCGATAGGGGCTATTCGGAAAATTAAAAAACTTTTTTAATTTTTCACTGTTTTCGATATGCCACGGCTTTCCGAAAACGAGCGAAATCAGGCATTTGGGATGCTTGCAGGTGGGATGGCCGCCAGGGCGGTCGCGCCTCGGTTTGGTTGCTGTCGGAAGACGATTGATCGTCTTGCAGCCCGGTACCAGCAGACTGGGGCTGTTCACGACCGGCAGCGACCTGGTAGGCCTCGTGTAACGACGGCTAGAGCCGATCGTTACATTACGTTGACGCACTTACGTCAACGTCGATTGGCAGCCACAGTCACTGCTAGGCGATACGGTGTCTCAGGGCAGACCATTCGCAACCGGTTACGTCGTAACGCCCAACCAATCCGGGCACGCCGCCCGTACACTGGTCAGATAATGACCCAACGTCACCGTGCTGCCAGACTGTTATGGGCGCGACGTCATCTGAACTGGAGAAGGGCTGACTGGAACCGAGTTTTGTTCACCGATGAATCTCGGTTCACAGTTAGTCATGCTGGCGGAAGATTACGGGTATACAGGCGTAAAAATGAAAGATTCACCGATTGTTGCATTGTTGAGAAGAACAGGTTTGGGGAGGGAGCGTAATGGTCTGGGGTGGGATCATGGGAAACCGGAAGACAGATTTGGTTGTTGTACAGGGCAACATCAATGCACAACGTTATGTTGCAGATGTGCTAAATGCACATGCCTTACCATTTATCCGTCAGCATGGTCCTGGTGTGACATTGATGCACGACAATGCCCGCCCTCACGTAGCCAGGGTCACCACTCAATACTTACAGCAAAACAACGTCGACGTCATGCCATGGCCCGCGGTCTCCCCGGATCTCAATCCCATTGTGCACATATGGGATGAGCTGGGCCGCAAAGCACGAGCTAACCATCAGATTGACAATGTTCGCGATCTTACACGGGCGTTACAACGGGAATGGAGGAATTTGCCCAACGCACTGGTATTGCGTTACGTCACGTCGATGCGGCGTAGGATCATTGCATGCATTCATGCAAATGGTGGCCACACTCGGTACTAACGAGATTTACTGAATTTGCCACATTACTTATTGAAATTCCATCTCTAAACATTAAGTAACACATTTCTGAGTTTTTGTGATTTTTGATTTTGACCCCTACCGCCCTTGGCCGGTTATCTCTCGAATATTTAACAAGATATCCAAATGCAATTTATTGGCTTTGATACAGAAATGAATGAACTTGTTTTTCCATTTTGATTTTTAAAAGTAACCCTTTTGGTTTTTTATGAATCTTTCCTTAAACATGGAGGGACGTTTCTAGTTTTGCTCAGTATAGTTAGCAAACTTTAATGGTATTTCTCAAAGAAAACGACGCCAATTCGTAAGGACATTTGGACAAAAATTCATATCCCCTGCGGGGCTCCGTGGATTTGCGACTTTCATCCCTATTTTATTCATATGCTAGTGTTATGAACGGGAATCCAGGTGAGAACTAATTTCATGTGGCATGTCTAAAATTCAAATCATGTTTTATATTTATATTACTGTATTCAGCATCAATATATTTTACTGCAATTCAATTAAATACTATTTTTCAATATACATAAATTTAAGTACTGTAATTGTATGTTCGCTAGTGTTATATAGAATATTGTATTTTCAAGTTTCATATAATACGCCTTTTGAATAGTTGCCTTTCCGTTGTCGATTATATGGACATCACCCATATGTCAGTTTTGTCAGAAATCGGAAACCCGACATGTAGCAGACTTCATATTGCAAACAAGCCATGTGTTCACAAAATATTTCCCATTACATTTTGCAGAGGTAATTATTTCGTCCTTGGCAAAGAAATAACCATTCAATAAAGAGAACATAGCTCTGTCATTGCCAGAATAGGATTCATGCCAATATAGGATTCTTGTACATGTATAGGCCACATAATATTCTGTAATTGCTGTCTGCATATACTGTAATATATCACATTAAGTTTAATTGATTACTTACGGTTTTAAGTGAACTGCTTTAACTGGTCGTGCAACTTTAAACGCATTTTAGCGGCGGCGGTGTATTTGGTTTCTGTAGACGTGTGAAAACTTACCTGAGATAATCGCGCTGATTCAGACTTGGCGGCGCCGGGCGCTTCAAATAATTTTCACATCGACATATCGGAATACAAATGTGAAGGAAACATACTATCGGGACTCGATTTCCACTTCGACTAAACCGATATATCGACATATCCGATATCGAGTTATCAGGAGTAAAATATATGAATTCTGCCGGGACCTCGGACGTATATCGAGATAAGCAGGTATATCGAGATAAGCGATATCCAGATAACGAGTCAGCTGTATTGGGAAAATACGGTATCCCAAATGCACCAGATTATATGTCTGTTGAGCGTTAGCTCTGTATTCAATCGCATACACAACATAAATTGCCCTTGTCATCAATCTTAGGCAAAATGCATTATATCCAATTACAGTATATCACATGCAACATGGGGAAATGCACATAAATATCGTTTAATGGCGGAATCTAATGCAAGAACATGAAATATAATATTTGATTACATGAGTTTTGCAACTGTATGGGGAAAGCCATTTCATTGCATAAATGGGCTTTCGTTGTGCAACAACAGACTGTGTTTAACAATCATAATAATACAATGTAATAAATATGTAAACTAAACTACTGCAGTAAGTACGTGTGTGATCGTAACAGAATCAATGCATGATAATGTGCTTGTGCAATAAGAAACATTTACTATTTGTGTTGATTTAATATCACATCTGCTAAATTCATACACCGATTAGATTGGACTCTCGGCATAGCCTCGTTCCCATGCAATCAGTACTTAAGTTCAACATATATCGTACTAATTCAGCACCTCTGTGATCTCTATGCAAATTAATCATTAATATTTACTACTAGTTAATCTAATTGTTGCTGATAAAATCAAATAAAAACTATGTTACGCTTATAAACTACTTTCAGGGCATGGACTGCTTCAATAACAGTGTACGTTTTGAATATTATACTTGGCTTGTCTCATGATACTAGTTCGGCGTTCGCCATGTGCATGTGCGATCTCTGCAAATATGTGTGTAGAGCTATTTAGATACATGTACAAGTAATAGTAAACAGGGGCCCGTTTCACTAAACTTCGTACGACTAAACTGTTCGTAAGTGCAAATTTAGGATCGTCTGGAAATTTCTATTGATGGATTTACATGTATTGAGCATAGGCTGCATATGCGGCCTATGCTCAATAAATGTAAATCCAATAATTGTTTACAAGAAAACAGTGTCAATGTGAAATTTACAGACCATCATAATTTTGCACTTACGAATATTTTAGTAATACGAAGCTTAGTGAAACAGCCCCCAGGGGCATAGGACAAAATATACTGATAATGTCACTACGTCGGAACTATGGATGAGATCAATCAAATAAATAGATAATAATCACTATTCATTCGGATGACTATGTGAGTATTATAACAAATAAAGAGATAACAAACAATCACAACAATTGCAAAATGGAACATGGCCTATCAAACCAAATAACATTGTCTGAATCATAATGTTACAAAAATAATAGATGGTGGATTTAACCTCAATGTATGTACATTTAACAGCATCCTTCAATTGGTTGTGTATTTAGATTAATGTGGGGTCGCATTTAAAAGGAGTCGGGGGAAATTGTTATGAACTGGAATTTGGTCCGCCCGAGCGGTGTAGGTCATGATGAGACTGCGCGGATGTGCAGGCTGATCTGGGTCTGCAAACGTCGCAAAATAGTTGTGTTATTTAAGAGACAATCATTTAACCCTTTGAACCCGAAATCCCGCTATTTCGGTTTATGCAAACAGTGCAGATCCAGATGAGCCGGCTCGTAACGAGCCGTCTCATCAGGATCTGCACTGTTTGAAAGTAATTTTCATATTTTTGAGAACAACAAATACCCCCTTTTCATAAATGGACGAATCTGAAAATCATTTTCTGACCATTGGATTGGTCGGAACATTAGCATATCACAGTCCATTCCAGTTCCTTAAGATTGAAAGGGTTAACAAAGAGATTTCAACTGTATAATTATTGGTCGATTTCGGTCAATATTCATATCAGAATGTTTGTTATTTTACACCAGCCGCCGTTTGACGCACTGACAGTGGGTTTGGAGATACATCTTAAACATGTTACATTTGTATAGGGTAATTTATTGACATGACAACAAACAAGAAACGTACAAAATACCAGATGGCCGCGGCCCGCATGTCGAACCCGCCGAGGCATTTGATGGTCTCAGAGTTTATTTATTTTAAGTTTGAATTAAGGGTTGTGGAGATATAAGGTATGTAGAAGCTTTAACGCAAACTTTAGTCATTTGACCTTGATCTTGGGCATGTGGGCCACATGGGTGGGCTATATAGTGAAAATATGGAAGATAATAATGAATTATTTGAAGTTTGAAGTAAATTGGAGTAAGTGTTGTAGAGATATAAGGTATGTAAAAACTTTAACACAAATTTCAAAGACATTTGACCTTGACTATGGGCATATGGACCACATGAGCAGGCTATGGAATGAAAATATGGATGATGAAAAGGAATTATTGGAAGTTGGAAGTAAATTGGAGTAACAATAATGGAGATATAAGGTATGTAAAAACTGTAACGCAAACTTCTAATTCATTTGGCCTTGACCTTGGGGCACAGGGGCCGCATGAGTGGGACACAGAATGAATATATGGATGTTGCCCAATAAGCATACGGAGTTTCAAGCAAATCTGTCTTGCGGCTACAGAGATAGTAGATATGTGTAAACTTAATCCATCGTCCATTATTCCCGCGACTTTTCCAAGTTTATACCCCGATAAATTCCACAAAAAGGCCATTCATTCCTATAATACTTTCCGGAGGATTACTAACTACGGTACAAAGTTAAAACTGTCAGAGAATATAGCATGAAGTACGAGCGTGACAAACTTGTACTTGTACGTACTATATATATACACGACACTAAGCAATATAGCACAATACGCAGGTGTTGCGTGTTAAGCCGTTCATTATCGCATAATTTGCAAATACGTCGCATATAGTCACTGACACTGGCCTTGCAATATATTTCAAAAGTGCATACATCGTATTCATAGCGCTTGGCAATATGGATTAATTTAAAGTGTCACCATTGTGCCGTACTGTTCACAGCGACGGGCAGCTTACATGGTCATAACACAGCCGCGCAATATTTATTTTACGTCCCGTGTTTCGTTCTAATAATGCCGAACATTACTCTTAGGCGACATCGTCGTGCTGAACTTTCCGTGACGGTCTGTCAGTTTAAGTAACCTATGACTGGTGTTCATGTGCAAGTAGATCTTACTTGTTATTATGACTGGTGTTCATGTGCAAGTAGATACTGGTGTTCATGTGCAAGTAGATCTTACTTGTTATTATGACTGGTGTTCATGTGCAAGTAGATCTTACTTGTTAGTATACAATAATCATATACTATAATTGTAGGCTTATTCATGAAACGAAAACTGAATATAATCACAACTAATGTAATATGTGGCTGAGACTGTAGTAATGGGGCTTATGGAATATGTAACAGTGTAGCTCCTGCTCCAATAGCACACTCCTGTAGAAGCATGACGGTGTTTCATTGATGGAATAGCGAACCGTCTAGATCCTAACAGGACTGTGCGACTGCTGTCTGGCGCGGCACGGAAACGGGATGTTTGCTAAGCCTTGCCAGATCTGTTTTCCCATTCACGGCACTAACCTACTATTCTCTATATGTCCCATTCTGCGGTGACGAGACACACGAGGATAACTCATGGGAAACTGATGAGGCGGAAGTTGTGTCCCGCATTTAGTGAAGCTAGAGCAGAATGTATACAGTGACGTAGGTTATATTGGCCAGTTGCCACAAGACTACAGTGGTCCCTCGCTTTAGGGGACCTCCCAGGGTGTTCGGTTTATATAGTACTCTCTGTAATTCAGGTATATGAGCACCCTGACTTCGTTGCAATCATGAGCAGACATTATCATCAGACATATATTACAGTGAATACAATCAAATACAAGTGTGTGTGTATGTGTGCGGTTTACATAGGCTCTACTGTGTGTGTGTATGTCTCTGGTTTATATAGGCTCTACTGTGTGTGTGTATGTGTCTGGTTTATATATGCTCTACTGTGTGTGTGTATGTGTGCGGTTTATATAGGCTCTACTGTGTGTGTGTATGTGTGCGTTTTATATAGGCTCTACTGTGTGTATGTCTCTGGTTTATATAGGCTCTACTGTGTGTGTGTATGTGTCTGGTTTCTATAGGCTCTACTGTGTGTGTGTATGTCTCTGGTTTATATAGGCTATACTGTGTGTGTGTATGTGTCTGGTTTATATAGGCTCTACTGTGTGTGTGTATGTGTCTGGTTTATATAGGCTCTACTGTGTGTGTGTATGTCTCTGGTTTATATAGGCTCTACTGTGTGTGTGTATGTCTCTGGTTTATATAGGCTCTACTGTGTGTGATGTGTGTCGTTTATATAGGCTCTACTGTGTGTGTGTATGTGTGCGGTTTATATAGGCTCTACTGTGTGTGTGTATGTGTCTGGTTTATATAGGCTCTACTGTGTGTGTGTATGTGTCTGGTTTATATAGGCTCTACTGTGTGTGTGTATGTGTGCGGTTTATATAGGCTCTACTGTGTGTGTTTATGTGTGCGGTTTATATAGGCTCTACTGTGTGTGTTTATGTGTGCGGTTTATATAGGCTCTACTGTGTGTGTTTATGTGTGCGGTTTATGTAGGCTCTACTGTGTGTGTTTATGTGTGCGGTTTATGTAGGCTCTACTGTGTGTGTGTATGTGTGCGGTTTATATAGGCTCTACTGTGTGTGTTTATGTGTGCGGTTTATATAGGCTCTACTGTGTGTGTTTATGTGTGCGGTTTATATAGGCTCTACTGTGTGTGTTTATGTGTGCGGTTTATATAGGCTCTACTGTGTGTGTGTATGTGTCTGGTTTATATAGGCTCTACTGTGTGTGTGTATGTGTCTGGTTTATATAGGCTCTACTGTGTGTGTGTATGTCTCTGGTTTATATAGGCTCTACTGTGTGTGTGTATGTGTCTGGTTTATATAGGCTCTACTGTGTGTGTGTATGTGTCTGGTTTATATAGGTTCTACTGTGTGTGTTTATGTGTGCGGTCTATATAGGCTCTACTGTGTGTGTGTATGTCTCTGGTTTATATAGGCTCTACTGTGTGTGTGTATGTCTCTGGTTTATATAGGCTCTACTGTGTGTGTGTATGTCTCTGGTTTATATAGGCTCTACTGTGTGTGTGTATGTGTCTGGTTTATATAGGCTCTACTGTGTGTGTGTATGTCTCTGGTTTATATAGGCTCTACTGTGTGTGTGTATGTGTCTTATATAGGCTCTACTGTGTGTGTGTATGTGTCTGGTTTATATAGGTTCTACTGTGTGTGTTTATGTGTGCGGTTTATATAGGCTCTACTGTGTGTGTGTATGTCTCTGGTTTATATAGCTCTACTGTGTGTGTGTATGTCCTCTGGTTTTATATAGGCTCTACTGTGTGTGTGTGTAGTGTCTGGTTTATATAGGCTCTACTGTGTGTGTATGTGTCCTGGTTTATATAGGCTCTACTGTGTGTGTGTATGTGTGCGGTTTACATAGGCTCTACATGTGTGTGTTTTATGTGTGCGGTTTATATAGGCTCTACTGTGTGTGTTTATGTGTGCGGTTTATATAGGCTCTACTGTGTGTGTGTATGTGTGCGTTATATAGGCTCTACTGTGTGTGTGTGTATGTGTGCGTTTATATAGCTCTACTGTGTGTGTTTATGTGCGGTTTATATAGGCTCTACTGTGTGTGTAATGTGTGCGGTTTATATAGGCTCTACTGTGTGTGTATGTGTGCGGTTATATAGTGCTCTACTGTGTGTTTAATGTGTGCGGTTATATAGGCTCTACTGTGTGTGTTTATGTGTGCGGTTTATGTAGGCTCTACTGTGTGTGTGTGTGTACGTGTGCGGTTTATATAGGCTCTACTGTGTGTGTTTATGTGTGCGGTTTGTATAGGCTCTACTGTGTGTGTGTATGTGTGCGGTTTATATAGGTTCTACTCTGTGTGTTTATGTGTGCGGTTTATATAGGCTCTACTGTGTGTGTTTATGTGTGCGGTTTATATACGGCTCTACTGTGTGTGTGGTTTATATTTGTCTGGTTTTATATTATTCTACTGTTTGTGTATGTGTGCGGTTTTATATAGGGATCTACTGTGTGTGTTTATGTGTGCGGTTGGTATATAGTTCTACTGTGTGTGTTTATGTGTGCGGTTTTATATAGGCTTTCTACTGTGTGTGTTTATGTGTGCGGTTTATATAGGTTCTACTGTGTGTGTGTATTGTGCGGTTTAATATAGGTTTCTACTGTGTGTAAGGTAGTGTGCGGTTTGTTTTATATAGGCTCGACTGTGTGTGTGTGTGTGTATGTGTGCGGTTTATTTTTATATGCTCTACTTGTGTGTGTTTATGTGTGGCGGTTTATATAGGTCTACTGTGTGTGTTTATGTGTGCGGTTTATATAGGCTCTACTGTGTGTGTTTATGTGTGCGGTTTATATAGGCTCTACTGTGTGTGTGTGTGTATGTGTCTGGTTTATATAGGCTCTACTGTGTGTGTTTATGTGTGCGGTTTATATAGGCTCTACTGTGTGTGTGGGTGTGTGTGTGTGGTGTATGTGTGTGGTTTATATAGGCTCTACTGTGTGTGTTTATGTGTGCGGTTTATATAGGTTCTACTGTGTGTGTGTATGTGTAGCGGTTTATATAGGCTCTACTGTGTGTGTTTATGTGTGCGGTTTATATAGGCTCTACTGTGTGTGTGTATGTGAGCGGTTTATATAGGCTCTACTGTGTGTGTGTGTGTGTATGTGTGTGGTTTATATAGGCTCTACTGTGTGTGTTTATGTGTGCGGTTTATATAGGCTCTACTGTGTGTGTGTATGTGAGCGGTTTATATAGGCTCTATGTGTGTGTGTGTGGTGGTATTTGTCGAGGTTTATATGGCTCTACTGTGTGTGTTTATGTGTGCGGTTTATATAGGCTCTACTGTGTGTGTGTATATGTGTCTCGTTTATATAGGCTCTACTGTGTGTGTGTTTATGTGTGCGGTTTATATAGGCTCTACTGTGTGTGTGTATGTGTGCGGTTTAGATAGGCTCTACTGTGTGTGTGTATGTCTCTGGTTTATATAGGCTCTACTGTGTGTGTGTATGTGTCTGGTTTATATAGGCTCTACTGTGTGTGTGTATATGTGTCTGGTTTATATAGGCTCTACTGTGTGTGTGTATGTGTGCGGTTTATATAGGCTCTACTGTGTGTGTGTATGTGTGCGGTTTATATAGGCTCTACTGTGTGGGTGTATGTGTGCGGTTTATATAGGCTCTACTGTATGTGTGTGTATGTGTCTGGTTTATATAGGCTCTACTGTGTGTGTTTATGTGTGCGGTTTATATAGGCTCTACTGTGGTATAAACATGCTCATGTGTGTGTGCTGATCGATACTTCCGGGATGTACTACATCAACTCATGATGCACGCCACTGAATAATAATTACTGTCTGTTCCACGTTTTGCTGACGAACATTTGGCTATTAAACACATTAAATCTAATATTTAAAAGTAAGTACTTTTTTTATCAATAACAAAAAAAAGACACCCTCCCCAAAAAAATGTATGTGATGAAATTCCATCAAATATTGATTTTATTGCGAAACAACGATTTTCCTATTGAAATTTATTTATATAATATTTGTTTCATTTGTGGACCGATTTTCAAAATCTAAATCATTTTCGGAGTTAATTTCCAAGTTTTTTCTTTTTTTGCAAAAAACGAAAAGTTTTGGAAATTGACTCCCCATGTTAAATTCCCATAGGAAAATCGTTTTTTCGTAATAAGATCAATATTTGATGGAATTTCATCATATAAAATATTTTGGGGAGGGTGACTTTTTTGTTATTGATGAAAAAGTACTTACTTTTAAACATTTTTTAGATTTAATGTCTTTAATGGCCAAATGTTCGTCGGCAGCAAAACGTGGAACAAACAGTAAGTCATCATACCTATACGACAACATATGGACGTAGTAAACTCATACGAAGCTTATATTTGTGAAACGGGTCCATGGTGCCATGTGCCTTTACAACGCCGTGAAACACATCACTTACACGAATACAGACGCCATATTTTCTATTTAGTCGCCTTATACCAGTCAGGGTGTACAGCGTACTGTTCTATGAAGGATCAACATCAAGTCTGCCTCCACCCCCTCCCCCCCACCCCCCACACACACACCCCATGTTACTACAAGGGGTTAATAAATCCAACCATGCGTAATGTATGTAATAGTACACGGGGATTACAGATGCAATTGTCACTCTATTAAATCATATTAAGTCAGCACACAAATGTTGGATTATAGTTGTAAGTCTCAGATCGGGTGTCAGTCCCAGTACGGGGGCCAACTGCCAGAACGGGGGCCAATTCAGCACTTTCAAGATTGCATGACGTCAAAGTTAGTGAAGTAACATCACGCTCTGGTCGCATGCGTCCAGATAAAATCACAAGTTGAAGTGACGGACCATGCCTCCTGTACACATTAATCAAGATCGCTTTTAATAGGCCGTACTCGGACGGCCTCGAGACAACGGACTCTCACGACACAGTCAACCGATTCATATCACTGTCGCCTATTGCAGAAGTTAGAAAAATGTTATCCCTCAGCAATTATGTATTCCCCGATGTCAACGCGTTTTCGGGCTATCGATGGTTTTGTTCAACAAAATTAATCATTCTTGATTAGTCAGAAGACATAGAGCATATTTTCGGGGCCAATACTGCTATATGACAGAGCAAACATCAAACTACACTTTTACGTCGTCCGGGCCTGTAAAGATACACTTTGCATCGAATAAACATTGTTTCCAATCGAACATGTGATCAAACCTACATTTATATCCGTCCAATGAGTCAGAACAGACAACTCAATCGCACCGGCATGTCTATCATTTCTCGGGAAGCCACGTTGTCTAATGATGATGAGTTTTCCCGATGACGTCATCGCTAAGTTTATGATTGGCTGAGATTCGTGGAGTGTCATGCGTAAGCGTCATGTTTACATTGACTGTTTACCAGCCAGTCACATGTTTACATTTTAAGCTAAGCTATGAAAGCTGACGCGCCAAGCCAAGTAAATAAATGTGCCCGAAGTCTTCTTACTATAAAAAGAAATGCGGAATTTTGTTGAACAAAATAATCTATATTTCGAAATCCCGCATCGGGGAATACATCGTTGCAGAGCGCTAACATTTGCCTAACTTCGGCAGTGGGCCAAAATGATATACATCGGTTGACAGTGTCGTGAGAGTCCGTTGTCTCGAGGCCGTCCGAGTACGGCCCACTAAAAACATAGCGACGTTGGCTAATGTGTATAGGAGGGAGTAAAGCAATTTTTAGCTGTTTTTTTTTTTATTTGTTGGTGCTTTTTGATATGTTTAATGTATTTATAGACCATGGTCCGTCACTTCAACCTGTGGATAAAATATGGCGACAACCAGTGAAGAAGTCGGGTTTGTCATCATGGCCAAACGTACACTACACACCGTAAACTGTTTAGTAATTAGGTGAATTAAACTTAACGTATGCCGTTCCTGTTTTCATGACAGTCGTGTCTTGCAAATGCCCCATGTGTATAATGGTCCTGCCTTTCTCGGCCATTGTCAGATTGGCCCCCGTTATGGGATTAACGTTACGTTTTCGGCCGTCATTCTGTGATTAGCCCGCGTTCTGTGATTGGCCCCCGTTCTGGGACTGACCCTCGATCTTGGTCTTACATATATACTGCATCAAATCCAGTGGCAGTTATCTGAGTGTATTGTCACTGGTGTCTACTCGTCTACTATGCGAGTAAATATGGCTTTCTTTACCTATAGGTAAAGTTTATACTAACAATCAGATGGTCATGAAATGTTTACACATTGAACTTTATTTCGAGGGTTAATGCTCAGATATATCGTCTTTTGAATAGTTTACTGGCATATTATTTATAGCACATTGTTGTCATATCTGTCTATGATGTATTACACCAAGTTTTCTTACGTTTACTGTCATACTACATGTACTGGCTGCGTGTGCCAAACGCTCGAAGTGTTAAAACTGTACAATGGCTTGAACATACAAAGATGGTGGAGATGGTAACTCAATGTATCATATCGTATACAGTAACAAGACAATATTCCTCATTGCAATTTCTATATCATGTGATAAAATATTCTACCATGTCGCCCGCTTTACAACGCAGCCGGCAATATTAGAGGGGAATATTACAATATTACCCTCGCATCCCGAAAATACCCGAATCATAATTACAGAAACTGCCGAATTATGGTTGGACTGCCTTGGCGTTTATCTAAAATAGAAACTGAACGTGCGAAGGAATACAAATGAAATGAGAACAGACAATGAGGTGGTACCCGGTTCGTGACATTCATGTTGTAATATTACAGTAGAAACCGGATACCAGCCCACCATTCGTAAACGATATGGCGTATTCTCCAATTAACAAGTATTTTGCTTCTGTTTATGTTTCTGAAATAGTGACATTAACGGTTCATATTAAATATTCAGTATAATAAATTAAATATCGCCCTTGCTTGAGGGAAATACAATATCTCCTTCGGCTATCTCCTCGGGAGATGCTTCCTCTGGGAGATAATCCACAATATTCCCCTCAACACGGCAGTATTTATATAATCTTATATAAATGTATCATTGAAGTCAAGTGTATCATTCTATGACCAAAGTACTTAAAGAGACTGTGTCTCAGTTGACGTCTAAGATAACAAATATGTGTTTTTCGCTTCAATCACAGTATATGGCATATATAAATCCATCACATCATTTTATTTGATCACATTCCCAAAAAGATGAGTTATATTTAAATACATGGTATAAAAACTGCTATAAGCAAGTGTTACCAATCCCCATTGTTTTGCAGACGACACGTAGGTACACTTACGTTCAGAAATACGATGAAAATCTAGAATTAAACTATTTTGTTTCCTATTTTGTTTTATCACAATCTATGCATATCTGAGATACACTGGCTTTAAGAAATAAGAGACAAGTGAAAAACAGCAGACGAAAGTATAAGGTTCCCTCATTTTAAGAACTCGGAAAGTATTCACTTGGATGCCGTGCCGCGTCTCTCGTCGCTCGACTCGGATCCCTCGACGTCCGACTCACTCCGGTACTTCCGGCGGCCGTCGGCACTGAGTGCCTTCAGCAGCGTGCGGTTGAAGCCCTTCGGGTCGGACACCATTCGGTGAAACAGGTTCCGCCGCTCGCACGCCCGCTTCAGCGTGTTCCGCTGCTGGTCGAATATCATGTCTGTGTCGAACAGTTCCTTGTCGAACACCTCGTCCTCGCTCTCCGTCTCCGATAGTTCTTCGGCCCCCAGTTTCTCATCGTTTTTCGCCTTCTCCAGTGACGCCTTGGACGCCATCAGCTGCTCAGCCGTGTCCCTGATCACCCGCCACGCCAACCGGATATCGTCTGCGCATGCGTCCTCGGCACACACCGCAAATCTGATGACGTAATACTCATTGAGGAGCGCGGGAACCATATGCAGTTTGCCGGATTCGTTGACCATCTTCAGCAGGTGTTGGGTGAGAGCGTTCGGTCCCTGCATTGGACGACAAAGACATTGGTGCTGGTAATAGGGATAAATCGATCGTAAATAAGACACAGGTGAGAATATAAAGAATAGAAAGTTAGTGCCCTGGGAATGGGAAATCTATCAGACGACGATTAGGCAACTGAAGCCGAGCTCAACTTGTTTCCGTGCCGAACTAGATATTTTTACCATTCACGGCACTAACTTTATATTCAGTTTGTCAAGAAAGCACTTTAACACAGCATTTAAATCAACTTAATTTTGTTGATTTACCCTTCGAAAGCGAGATCACTTACAACCGAATTGCATCAAACACTTCATTGTGCTCAGAACAAAGTTTGGTACATTACGGTTGTAAAGTCCCTTATTAAAATCCCTTATTAAATTTAATAACATTTATTTTAGTCATGCAGTACTTTGCTTCACGAAATGTTGACAAAATAATCTTAGAACGTTATAATGACAGTTTTGTGTTCTAATCTTTTTATTGTTCATGAATGATGGAAACAAACAAATCAAGGTGACATGACGGCTTTACGGTTTCATCCAATTTAGAAGTTGGAAAGAGGGGCTGAATGCAAATGGATTTGGCCTCCAGAAAATCGCATGCACTTGATAGTAATAATATTATTTTCCAGCGATAACCTTTCTAAAAGCCAAATTTTACCCGCACTGTGAATAGTCCCATTTTCGTCAGACTGATCAGTCGCTGGTCAACACCGTGTTTTGGACGTTTCTTTGCCAGTGAACCCGCGTATGAATTGTGTGTAATCAGGTCGTATTGACAGGATATCAAATGTTTCACGGCACCGTGTTTCACGGCACAATGGCACTGCTGTGACGGGTTATACAATAGTCAGGCACTCTGGTATGCTTAGATGTATATTGTAATATTGTCAAATGAATATGGTTTTACAGTAAGTTCGCGTGTATCATCTTAGACGTCCAGTAGCTCAATTAGTTGAATCTGAACTGTGCCAAGACATTCATGTAGCTATTCGAAGATACAGCATCATTTTAAGTACATGTAGATGCGCAAAACAATATACTATTAGGTAGTGTACGTATTTCAAGGAATAAATGGATATGTCGATACGACGTATAGATGTTTGAAGTCACATTTTTGGATACGAATGTCTTTCCATCAATCCAAAATAACGACGTCATAGCTAACAATGGGAAGCTATCTTACCTCACTGTGAATAATCTACCACAGCAGGGACCGTTTCACTAAACTTCGTATGACTAAAATGTTTGTAAGTGCAAACTTACGATGGTCTGTAAACTTCACATTAACAATGTTTTCTTGTAAATAATTATTGGATTTACATTTATTGAGCATAGGCTGCATAGCCTATGCTCAATAAGTAGTGCAAATCCATCAATTGAAATTTCCAGACGATCCTCAGGGGCCCGTTTCACTAAACTTCGTACGACTAAAATGTTCGTAAGTGCAAATTTAGGATCGTCTGGAAATTTAAATTGATGGATTTACATCCTCTACACACGTTTATACTTCCCTTAAAACTGACAGTCATCGTGTCAGATTTTAAATAAATATATATAAATGTCCAAACAGCGTATGCTTGTAAGACCATGTTAGACTGATGAGGTACAGTGGCAAGCATGGGATATGGACGAAACTATGCTGCCTAACTGTGTGTGGTGTATAGTGGATCTAACATCAGTGATGATTCAATATGACATTTATTAAACGAGTTTCCTGATTTCATAAGAAAGGAAGCTATATTGTATCATCACAAATGTTAGATTATATTTATCGCATAAGCAAATCATCATATTTTGAAGTTGTACTGGTCACCAAACCTGTATTTGTGTTACAAGCTAATTTGCATATTGATTAATCTAGAGTATTACGGTTTATATTACACTGAGTTAATACACTTCCACGCTCATTTCATGCAGTAAAAGTATGTATATTCTGAACCATGAACATAGTTAGTCACCGACAGTTCAAGTATACAAATAGCACTGTCATGGAAACAATGTACCCGTATTGCACCTACACAAGCAAACACCAGCAAACCAGTCCAGTAGCATATTTCACCAAAATTGCATATTGCGTCACATACATACCTAGTTCACAGACACCTGTAGCCGAGTTCACCAAAATTGCAAAGTATAGTTATCTTGCTTAGTACACTTTGAGGGAGAAATTTTCAATTTGAGGATAAATTTATTAATTTTTATTATCCTGAATGTATTACATTATCACAGCCATTTTGGCTGTGATCATGTAATAACTTCAGTATAATAATTCTGATTTACAGTTTACAGACCATCGTAATTTTGCACTTACGAACATTTTAATCATACGAAGTCTTATCTAGCTAAGTATACTTTCAGGGAGTGATCATTTATGTTTCCCGTAATGCATTATTTCATAAAGAACAAACGACTGCATATATTTGATGATTAAAAGTATGCAGAATTAGTATACGAATTTATTACCAAGATGGCTGTGATAATGTAATAAAGTCAGTAAAATTCTCCCTCAAAGTGTACTTAGCAAAGTAAGTATACTTTGTAATTTTGGTGAAATCGGCTACAGGTGTCTGGGAACTGGGTATGTATGTGGCGAACTTGTCATTAAAATTGACATCGATACACTACTGCGCATTATGGGTGACTACTTGCGAAATTTACCTGGTTGTATAATATGCACTCAGGCTTCCTGGTGGCCAGTCACATGCACATATTGGTGCCAGACAGCCATACAATTCCCGATGTAGTTCACGAACGCGATATACTGTGTGAAAACGTGGCCTGTAAAATCCTCCTGGGGCCCGTTTCACTAAACATCTTACGACTAAAATGTTCGTAAGTGCAAAATGATGATAGTCTGTAAATTTCACATTAACAATGTGTTCTTGTAAACAATTAGTGGATTTACATTTATTGAACATAGGCTGCATTTGCAGCCTATGTTCAATAAATGTAAACCCATTAATTGAAATGTCCAGACTATCCTAAATGTGTACTTACGAAAATGTTAGTCTTACGAAGTTTAGTGAAACGGCCCCCTGATCGCTCTGTATTCGTGCGTGTGTGTTGGAGTGTATCTGTGTATCTTTTTATCGAATATGCGCGTTTCCACGATATGACTAAACAAAATACGATAATTTCTGTAAATGACGTTGAATGTTGACACCGGTGTCTTATAATTATGGCTGTAACTGGAATCGTACATTATTAATAAAATTGAATGCTGATAAAACCGCTGTATAAAACATATCAGGTGATCAGTACAGCTTCAATGCCTATGAGGAAAATATAATCTTGCATTTGTGTTGATTTAATATGATAGTTACTAAGCACGTTGACTGGCTCAGAGGAAATTCGACACAGCCTCGTTTCTTATGAATTCAGTTAAGTGGTTTAATAAATATCCTATGGAATCATCACTCATGTAAGGTCGTCTATTTACTCATGTTACTACTGCGAGCCAAACATGCCTTGGTCGTGCTGTGGGCATGCATCATCATGCTGACCCAGGGCTGCACTGGCCAGTGACACACGGGGTGGCATGAGTGTGTGGCGGTGGGGTAGGCGTAACAATGATGTCTCTACCATCGATTGCAGCTGCAGACGGTCATCACCGTGACTGCGGTTTATGGCTGACGGTTTATGGGATGTGTCGCGGCCAGCCCAGTTCCGTATATGCTAGCTCACTCCCGTAGCTTGATAAGGCGGTATGCACATGAATCAGGGGGCTGAAACGGCTAAACTTCGTACCACTAAAATGTTCGTAAGTGCAAAATTATCATAATCTGTAAATTTCACATTAAAGGTACATGCCCACGCAGTAGGTTATATTATAGTGATACAGATACTTTTGTATATTCTGTACGTATGACATTTTCTGGCAAAATGAACATTCATTAACCATTACCCCACGTATTGATTGGCATTATTATACATTTTATTTTAGACAAATATGTTCACATTGATAGCAGGGGCGATAACCGTGTTTCCTTAAACTGTTAACGGACATTACTATTTATTATCTGTATTTATTTTTTGATGTGCAATGATCATATTTTATAATCTGTCGAAAATATTATTTTTTCAGGTGACGCATTTCATTAGTATAAATAAGTAAAAAATATCATGCCTCATTTGCATATTAAACTAAATGATTATATCTGTTTTCCGGGCACTTGTACTTTTTAGAACTTGTGGAATAGTGACACAATTATACACTTATTTAATTCCTATAAGGAACAGTTTGTGCTTACTGAGTGGGCATGTACCTTTAACAATGTTTTCTTATAAACAGTTATTGGATTTACATTTATTTTACATGTGTTGCTCAATAAATGTAAATATATCAATTGAAATTTCCGGACGATCCTAAATTTTCACTTAGGAACATCTTAGTCGTACGAAGTTTAGTGAAACGGGCCCCAGAATGTTCTGTATGTAACGCAGGGCGACTTGTTACAGACAGACAAATTCGGGTTAGTGTTTCACTTACTTACTGACAAACAGTGCATATCCTGATTAGACTGCGCGGATGCGCAGTTTGATCTTGGACTACACTGGTCGGAAAGTCCAAACATCCAATTTCTCCAGCCACAGTCACGTATGGACACATACCAGTACACGAACATTCACGTTTAGGGTTTATAACAGATTCTATCCACGTCGGCCTCGTCTGTGTCAAGCTGAGTTATGTCAGAATAACGCAGGATGTGGAGAGATCACCTGATTAGATCACATTGCATTTGGGGGAAACATAAAGAAAATATGCAAGTCACCGCGTAAATAATGCTGAACACATATTAACCACAAAGGGATCACAGTCGCGATGTGCATACATTGTTTCGAGAAGTTAGGTACGTAGATTAATCATGCGAATATCACAATACCCGACTTTTTCGTGTCAATTTCGATGTCAACCCTCCAACCGTGGGAACTGGGTCCAACCCATTAAACTTTCGGCGCTACAGCTCCCACCCAAATCCCCCGCCTACCCCACCCCACAGTTCCATCTCCCAGGACTGTAACGTGTCGGCCGGCACAATACAACCTATATGGGACTGTGACTGGAAAAATGATGCATATGCCATTTGTGACCAGTGCAGCTCCTGATCAAATAGTACACTCCTGGGGCCCGTTTCACTAAACTCCCTACGACTAAAATGTTCGTAAGTGCAAATTTAAGATCGTCTGTAAATTTCAATTTATGGATTTACATTTATTGAGCATAGGTTGCAGATGCAGCCTATGCTCAATAAATGTAAATCCAATAATTGTTCACAAGAAAACAATGTTAATGTGAAATTTACAGACTATCATAATTTTGCACTTTCGAACATTTTAGTCGTAAGAAGTTTAGTGAAACGGGCCGCTGTTACCTGATAATAATATATATGTATTGTCAGAAGCATGACTGTGCGGATGTACAGGCTGGTCTGGATCCACACTGGTCGCAAAATAAACATAAGCCCTATTTCTCCAGTCACAGTCACATATACGCATACTTGACATACAGAAAATATCAGGGGCTTAATTTTGATACATGTCACGGTTTCCTGTTTATTCAACCGGATGAGCTGATTATCGTGAAATAATGCATACGGGTAATTTGATCCTTCCTCTAAACAAAGGAGTGAGTGTATTAAACGGAGTTTGTCTGAGTGTAAGGACCATTTCACAAGCGTACATTTCCACAGTGATTAGCTAGCTCACCGGGTTAAATAAACATTTCATTACATGATGGTTTATGAAAGCAAAAAGAACAATGGCATCGTCATTGCAAAGTTAATCCCTTCGCTGACAGTCTTGATAATAAAATGAATATACAGTTGAGCACCAGTATCTCGAATATCAGTATCTCGATGATATCCCCTATCTCGATGATTCACTAACGTCCCGAATTATATCCTTATTCGTTTAATATAAATTTCCTCGGCTATCTCAACCATGCCCTATCTCGTATATGTTCTCTATCTCGACTGTTTATTCTGTCCCCTCCGTATAAAAATACGTTAAAAATCTTTTCGCTATCTCGATGACATAAACGCTTGGATAAATCACCGATGTGCCTGGCTGATCGATTTGGTTGACATTAATTTTCCAAACATATTATCAAACAAAAGAAAATAAATTCACACCTACCTCAGGTTGTTTGCTTAATTAGTCTATCTGAATATATGTGTCTGTTTTTCACGATTAATTAAGCATATCACGCTGTTGATTAGCTTACTACCTTTGGTCATTAGTTAATTGGTGATTGTTTACTCGTGGTGTAATGGGTAAAATTATTTCATATTTTTCGCGAAAATATTCGACCATGTCACTTCATCGCTATCACGAACCTATTCCTATCTCGACTATATGGACGATCTCCCTTCGACTTCGAGATACTGGTGCTGGACATTGACATTTGGTGTTCAGATGTGGGGTGTATTCGAAACAAATCACCATCCATAGACACACAATATGACAAACTAGTTTTATAATCGGTGAATGGGCTAAGCAGGTGAACATGAGCCTTCAGTGACCTTAACCACCATCCCTAGTCACGTATACTATTATAATTTATGCTAAATGCAGCATTAGCAGACAAGCTGCATCTGATGATATAATGCGCTATATAGGTGATGGTAACTCAGAGTTGGCACACATGTAGGGTATGAGGTCATAGATGATATAATTCGCTATATACGTGTGTACTCAGAGTTGACACACATGTAGGGTATGAGGTCATAGATGATATAATTCGCTATATAGGTGATGGTACTCAGAGTTGGCACACATGTATAGAGGCAGATGATATAATGCGCTATATAGGTGAGGGTAACTCGAGTTTGGCACACATAGGTAAGGGCATAGATGATATAATTCGCTATATAGGTGATGGTGACTCAGAGTTGACACACATGTAGGGTATGAGGCAGATGAATAATTCGCATAGGTGATGGCGACTCAAGTTGACACAGCTAGGGATGAGGTCAGATATAATGCGCTATATAGGTGATGGTAACTCAGAGTTGACACACATGTAGGGTATGAGGTCATAAATGATATAATGCGCTATATAGGTGATGGTGACTCAGAGTTGACACACATATAGGGTACATAGGTGATGGTAACTCAGAGCTGACACACATGTAGGGTATATAGGTAATGGTAACTCAGAGTTGACACACATGTAGGCTATATAGGTGATGGTGACTCAGAGTTGACACACATGTAGGCTATATAGGTGATGGTGACTCAGAGTTGACACCTATGTAGGGTATATAGGTGATGGTTGAATCAATAGTTGGACAACACATGGTAGTATTATAGGTGATGGTGAACTCAGAGTTGACACACATGTAGGGTATATGTTTAGTGATGTGACTCAGAGTTACACACATGTTGGGTAATATAGGTGAGGTTGAAAACTTTCAGGAGTTACACACATGTAGGGCTATATAGGTGGATGGTGACTCAGAGTTGACACACATGAGGGTATATAGGTGAGGTGACCTCAGAGTTGACACACATGTAGTATAATAGGTGAAGGTAACTCAGAGTTGACACACATGTAGGCTATATAGGTGATGTGACTCAAGTTGACACACATGTAGGGTATAGGTGAGGTTACTCAGATTACACACATGTAGGGTATATAGGTGATGGTGATTCAGAGTTGACACACATGTAGGCTATATAGGTGATGGTGACTCAGAGTTGACACACATGTAGGCTATATAGGTGATGGTGACTCAGAGTTGACACACATGTAGGGTATATAGGTGATGGTGATTCAGAGTTGACACACATGTAGGCTATATAGGTGATGGTGACTCAGAGTTGACACACATGTAGGCTATATAGGTGATGGTGACTCAGAGTTGACACACATGTAGGGTATGAGGTCATAGATGATATAATGCGCTATATAGGTGATGGTAACTCAGAGTTGACACACATGTAGGGTATGAGGTCATACATGATATAATGCGCTATATAGGTGATGGTGACTCAGAGTTGACACACATGTAGGCTATATAGGTGATGGTGACTCAGAGTTGACACACAGGTAGGGTATGAGGTCATAGATGATATAATGCGCTATATAGGTGATGGTAACTCAGAGTTGACACACATGTAGGGTATGAGGTCATAAATGATATAATGCGCTATATAGGTGATGGTGACTCAGAGTTGACACACATGTAGGGTATATAGGTGATGGTAACTCAGAGTTGACACACATGTAGGGTATATAGGTGATGGTGACTCAGAGTTGACACACATGTAGGGTATATACGTGATGGTGACTCAGAGTTGACACACATGTATGGTATGAGGTCATAAATGGTCCAAACTACAGAACAGGGGGCCGTTTCACTAAACTTCGTACGACTGAAATATTCATAAGTGCAGATTTGGAATAGTCTGTAAATTTAAATTGATAGTGTACTATAATAGTGTACAAGAAAACATTGTTAATTTGATATTTGATATCATTATTTTGCACTTACAAACATTTTAGTGGTACGAAGTTTAATGAAATGGCCCCCTGTATATCGTGTGTGCTCAGAGAATCTGGGATTAAGGTGTGTGTCATCAAGTCATACCAACTTGCAACATTATTTTTATCTCTTCTGTAGTTCATATATTGACTTGAGTTTTTATCATAATACAAAACCAAGATAAATATCATATGGAATCATGACTCATGTAAGGTCCTCTATTTACTACTGCGAGTCAAACATGCCCTGATCGTGCTCTGGGCATGCATCATGATGCTGACCCAGGGCTGCACTGGCCAGTGACACACGGGATGGCAGGAGTGTAAAATAGAATGAAAACATCTCTAATTATGGTATAATTTCGAAAAGCCATTGTTTTAAGCTTTCGGCGATCACCACCTGGTACCTTTTCCCTGGGCGGGTCACATATTTGTGTAGTTAGGTACACTGCAGATTGAAATATATTTGTAATATTCGAAATAATGATTCACACTACCAATAGTCGTCAGTAACCTGTTTCCCGCCTCAAGGTACTGTACTGGGAGGGTCACCATGCGGGGACAGACGAGCCCCATGGTGACCCTCCCAATACAGTACATTGAGGCGGAAACAGACGAGCCCCATGGCGACCCTCCCAGTACAGTACCTTGAGGCGGAAACAGACGAGCCCCATGGTGACCCACCCAGTACAGTACCTTGAGGCGGAAACAGATGAGACCCACGGTTACCACATGGTTACCCTCCAAATACAATACCTTGAGGCGGAAACAGACGAGCCCCATGGTGACCCTCCCAGTATAGTCAATACATTGAGGCGGAAACAGACGAGCCCCATGGTGACCCTCCCGAGTACCTTGAGGCGGAAACAGACGAGCCCCATGGTTACCCTCCCAGTACAATACATTGAGGCGGAAACAGACGAGCCCCATGGTGACCCCCCAGTACAGTCAATACCTTGAGGCGGAAACAGACGAGCCCCATGGTGACCCTCCCAGTACAGTACCTGATGCCGAAACAGACGAGCACCATGGTGACCCTCCACAGTACAGTACCTTGAGGCGGAAACAGACGAGCCCCATGGTTACACTCCCAGTACAATACATTGAGGCGGAAACAGACGAGCCCCATGGTGACCCTCCCCTGTACAATACATTGAGGCGGAAAAAGACGATCCCCATGGTGATGGCACCCTGGGCGACCCTCCCCAGTACAGTACCTTGAGGCGGGAACAGACGAGCCCCATGGTCACCCTCCCCAGTACAGTACATTTGAGGCGGAAACAGACGAGCCCCATGGTGACCCTCCCAGTACAGTACCTTGAGGCGGAAGCAGACGAGCCCCATGGTGACCCTCCCGAGAACCTCGAACTGGTCGTCCCGCTCTACGTAGTCAGCGAACAGTTTGGCCAGAGCTACGTGCTGCAACATACACGTCTATATATTTACACCTTCCATTAACACGGAGGGGAATCAAGATTTTGGGTATGTGGGCAGCGAAGTCGTGTGATTTGGCCTATATTTATCATACATAACTTTATATCATTTCATCAATATTGATGAAATAAAGCGCACGGAACGAGCAAGGTGTGTAGTATCCTCGATAGCTGACCGTTTCCAGATTTCCAAGCAAGTCGACAAAGTTTGCGAACAACTCAAATCAAAGTACTGAAAGTACTGACTGGCGAGAGACAAGTAGCCACTTGTGAATTTGCATACTCAGAAATTCCTTGTTAGAAATATATTCGATGTTGATTATTGGATGTACAATCTGCAAATTTGGAGAACTTGATCAGTTACTTGTGTTTGTAAAGTACAGCCTGCTCTAAACCACAATATGAAAAAGAAATGGCCTTCGACGTCGCATTGCGACTGCGTGGTACACGATACGGGGGGCGTCTCAATAACAGCAATTTGTTCTCTTCAAAAGTAAAGTTGGGCATGCCAACTATTTTACACATAATGTTGAGCATTGCCGTTGCTATTAATAACCTGACTGTTGTTAATTGCGAACGCAAATTGAGCCTATTGAGACGTCCGAAAGTAGACCCGTGCAAACGGCCAGAATCACGATCCCAATAGCGTGGAGACAGTATGTCTCCCGCCAAAAATGACGTTCTAAAGTTGACAGCACTCATGAAAATCGCACTATTTCAACTGATTCTGGCTTGTTACTTAGTTGTAGACGCGCGTGTTATAACGGAATATGTGTATATACTAGTCATAGAAATGCATAATCACAGTAACATTCTGGCTTGTTACTTAGTTGTAGACGTGCATGTTATAACGGAATATGTGTATATACTAGTCATAGAAATGCATAATCACAGTAACATTCTGGCTTGTTACTTAGTTGTAGACGCGCATGTTATAACGGAATATGTGTATATACTAGTCATAGAAATGTATAATCACATTAACATTCTGGCTTGTTACTTAGTTGTAGACGCGCGTGTTATAACGGAATATGTATATATACTAGTCATAGAAATGTATAATCACAGTAACATTCTGGCTTGTTACTTAGTTCTGGACGCGCGTGTTATAACGGAATATGTGTATATACTAGTCATAGAAATGTATAATCACAGTAACATTCTGGCTTGTTACTTAGTTGTAGACGCGCGTGTTATAACGGAATATGTGTATATACTAGTCATAGATATGTATAATCACAGTAACATTCTGGCTTGTTACTTAGTTGTAGACGCGCGTGTTATAACGGAATATGTGTATATACTAGTCATAGAAATGTATAATCACAGTAACATTCTGGCTTGTTACTTAGTTGTAGACGCGCATGTTATAACGGAATATGTGTATATACTAGTCATAGAAATGTATAATCACAGTAACATTCTGGCTTGTTACTTAGTTTTAGACGCGCGTGTTATAACGGAATATGTGTATATACTAGTCATAGAAATGTATAATCACAGTAACATTCTGGCTTGTTACTTAGTTGTAGACGCGCGTGTTATAACGGAATATGTGTATATACTAGTCATAGAAATGCATAATCACAGTAACATTCTGGCTTGTTACTTAGTTGTAGACGCGCGTGTTATAACGGAATATGTGTATATACTAGTCATAGAAATGTATAATCACAGTAAACATTCTGGCTTGTTACTTAGTTGTAGACGCGCGTGTTATAACGGAATATGTGTAATATACTAGTCATAGAAATGCATAATCACAGTAACATTCTGGCTTGTTACTTAGTTGTAGACGCGCGTGTTATAACGGAATATGTGTATATACTAGTCATAGAAATGTATAATCACAGTAACATTCTGGCTTGTTACTTAGTTGTAGACGCGCGTGTTATAACGGAATATGTGTATATACTAGTCATAGAAATGCATAATCACAGTAACATTCTGGCTTGTTACTTAGTTGTAGACGCGCGTGTTATAACGGAATAATGTGTATATACTAGTCATAGAAATGTATAATCACAGTAACATTCTGGCTTGTTACTTAGTTGTAGACGCGCGTGTTATAACGGAATATGTGTATATACTAGTCATAACGGAATATGTGTATATACTAGTCATAACGGAATATGTGTGTATATACTAGTCATAACGGAATATGTGTGTATATACTACTAGTTATAACGGAATATGTGTATATATACTAGTCATAGAAATGTATAATCACAGTAACATTTTGCGGGAAGTATAATAGCGAGGATGGTCAAATTGTGTTTTGATAAAGTGGGCATCAGGGAAACGGTGCCCACATACAATGTACCCAAAACGCGCACATGCCCACATCTTCATTCCCCTCCGTGATTAAATGCAATCTCCACGTTATCAATAACGACATGCTACTGATGGACAACATCGCTGTTCCATGAATTGCGATAAAATACCGTCAAATAAGACGCTACTTAATTTACAGTTTTCAAACTATCAGAAAATACAACTGAGTGTAAATTAAATGCGCCAACGGATAAGGCGATAACAGAGAATCTACACATGTAAGTAAATCATGGGCAATTGCGTTTACGGTGGTACACCAAAGGTTTGGTCTGTTGACGCTACTCAAAGTAAAATCGTGGGCTGTTACGTTTACTGTAGTACACAAAGAGTTGGTCTGTTTAAACAGACCACAAACATCTGGCGTCCCATAGTAAACGCACAACAGCCCATGGTTGTATTCCTTAAATAATCAAGGTGTATGATCACGTGGTACTAACAATAACAACAATTACCGATTCAAAGTACGTATTCTTTTATAGTGCCCTTATTACGTAACGGATTTTTATGAAATATGGCGCATCAAAAGCGTCTTGTTAAGCTGCATTTGGTGGTCTCTTTATTTACTCCCAAACTTCTGTCGTTTTTGCGAAGAATCGATTTCCGTGTCTCCGACACGGAAATCGATTCTTCGCAAAAACGACATAAGTCTGTGCCAAACTCCCTAGACCACCAAATGCAGCTCATGAAGACGCGTTTGCTGCGCCATATTTCATCAAAATCCGTTGCATATTAAAGGTACATGCCCACGCAGTAGGCACAAAATGTTCTTTATAGGAATTAAATAAGTGTATAATTATGTCACTATTCCACCAGTTCTAAAAATTACGAGTGCCCGCTATACAAATATAATCATGTATTAATTATCAATTTACTGTTAGCGACGCGCGTCGGTAACAGTGTATTTTGATAATGTGAGGGGACGACGACTTTCACATCACGGCTTGCGGTGCGCATGCGCAGTATACTACGCGCGCCAGTAGGCTTCCCAATATGTAAACAAGAATATCAACATGTCGAAATGTCCAGGACGGAAATTGTATGAAAGGGAGTCGGCCAAAAAAAAAAGCGAAATGTCTGAGGGACAGGCAGTACAGAGAGAGAGTGGTTAACATTGGCGACCAGATCACCAAATGGAAAGAGTTACGTGGAGATTTAGATTTGGATTCGAACAGAGATTTTTCTTCTCAACTTCCGATACTTCACTGCGCATGTCAAAGATGTGATATGATTGACCGTGTCACGTGACGCGTATTGGTAAAAATAGCACGAGGTCGGAAAATACCCTTTCTGGTCGCGGCATATAAAATGCGATTTAACACCAATTAGCACGCGCCGTAATTAAAAATAACTTGTTAGTGGGTAGACAAATGGTTCATATAAGGCATGACAGAAAATGAAAAGTAGTAGTACAGTGTAACCTGCTGCGTGGGCATGTACATTTAAGGAAAATATCAAATAATACTTACTTTGGAGTGTGCGACGTTGTTGTTGTTGTAACCACGTGATCATGCACCTTGATAGTGGAACCACTCTAAAGGGAGGGAGTCCACTATGTATCTGGGGACCGTTTCACTAAACGTCGTACGACTAAAATGTTCGTAAGTGCAAAATAATAATAGTGTGTAAATTTCACATTACTGATGTTGTCTTGTAAACAAGTATTGGATTTACTTTTATTAAGCCTATGCTCAATACATGTACATGCATCAATTGAAATTTCCAGACGATCCTAATGTTGCACTTACGAACATTTTATTCGTACGAAGTTTAGTGAAACGTGCCCCAGATACGAGGGGCAGTCAAACACTTCTGAAAGTGTCAAGTTATAAATGAAAACCATACTGTACTGGCGTTCATAAAATACAATTGAAAATATGTAGGAGTATTGTAGTCAATTGTCATACGTGTCTAAAAACAAATGTGTAACTATATAAACAAAATTAGTGCTAAATATATTCGTTTTAAGTATATGTATGTGCACTCGGATAAACTGCCATTTTTAACTTTATCAACTACATTTGTATTATGCTCTGTTTTCACGAAATCAACATCAACACATTGTTTTCTATTGCATGTAACTAACGATTTATGGAATTCATTAACTTTCTAGAAACATCTAAACCGTACATCTGTAGGGAAATGTCAGACGCCAGCAGAAATTATACAAATGTGGCGTCGTGCCAGATCCCGTTTGAGAATAAATAAGAGAACATGAAAACGCACGCAAATATAAAACACAAAGAAGAAATAGTATACTTCCAATCTGACGCTCAACCTCGGCGACAGGTACAGGTAGATATTATATTACGCATGTAAGTATGCGTGGCTGTGAATGGAGAAATGGGGATTATGGGAGTTGTGACAGAGTGTAGATCCAGATCGGCCAGTGCATCCTCTGATCATGATATGTAATGTTCGGCATTCCGTCAATGAAACACCCGCAATGCGTGTAACCAGCAATGCGTCTAACCAGCAATGTAGCTCGTTATCAGGATACAGGGGTCCGTTTCACTAAATTCGTACTAAAATGTGTTTAAGTGCAAATTTATGATCGTCTGGAAATTTCATATATTTCATATCCAATAATTGTTTACAAGAAAACGTTGTTAATGTGAAATGTTCAGACTATCATACTTTTGCACTTACGAACATTTTAGTCGTACGAGGTTCAGTGAAACGGTCCCCAGGAGTGCGCAGTTTGAAAATGCTATTTTTTCTGCAACCGATGGTTACTAATTGAAGTTTATATAGAGCATTTCTCTAGAGTTTCTGATGGAGACTTCTATCAACAAGTGGTATCGTATGACCATTTGAAAACCAAAACAAATAATTACAGTTTGCGAAGTTATCTTACTTGACACGTGAATACCTTGTGTTCTACAGTTTCTAATTGTATATACGTTCACGAAGACTCGAGTCCTATCTATTTCTTACATCAATGTTCTCTAGATTTGTTTACATACACTATAACCAATTGTTCGTCAAAACAACATATTTATGAGATAAAATCAAACTGTACAATAAAAGGCACCCAGTCCCGTATTTGCTGCGATATGTTTCATACAAATCTCAATTCTGTTACAAGGATATTACAGGAAATCAGCTCTAAACGCCATTTCGGAAATCACGTGATCCCACACCCTATTAATTATCGGTTATTTGCTTTGTAATAAAGGAAAATCCACAAATTGGATAATGTGAGCCACCATGTGAGACACGGTGCCTGTAATAGTAACGGTACCTCGTAGAGAGTACACAATACTACACTATACATGGGGCCATGGCAGTAACAACCGGGGCCCGTTTCACTAAACTTCGTACGACTAAAATGTTCGTAAATGCAAATTTAGGATCGTCTGGAAATTTTAATTGATGGATTTACATTTATTGAACATAGGCTGCACATGCAGCCTATGCTCAATAAATGTAAATCCATCTAACACTGTTAATGTGAAATTTAATTTTGCACTTACGAACATTTTAGTCGTACGAAGTTTAGTGAAACGGGCACCGAGTCTCTAACGTAACTGATTGGGCAATTGTCCCGTGCATGCATCGATCGCTATCGCTGTAATGGCAGTATTATACGTTAGTAGCGGTGAGGAGTCAGATACGAGAAACCCATTGTAAACCCTGTAGCCGATTTCACCAACATTGCTAAGCATACTTATCTGGCTAAGTATACGTTGAGGGGGAAATCATTTATTCTTCCCGAAATGAATTATTTCATATAGAACTAACGACTGAATATATTTGATGATTAAACGTATACAGAATTATTATACTGAATGGCTGTGATAATGTAATAAATTCAGTATAATAAAACTATACATGTTTACCAGTCTGGGGGAGTGAGCTAGACGATCAGATTCTAGACTAACCACATATGCCATCAGCCCCATTGCTCCTCCAGTGACGGTCACGTGATCCCTGCCGACCCAGTATTCCCCCGCGCTGCCGTAGCCAGGAGGCGTAGATGATATCCGATATACGCCTCTGATGCTGATACAAGCTGTCGGCTACGGGATTTACCATGAGACGCATGCCACTTATATTACGTCGTCAAACGCTAATATTTATGCCGAGAACCATTGAATTCAGTTTCATGTAGCAATTAAGTGTCATTAAAGCCCGCCCAGAGGTGTAATAACTTTAACAACAGTCGATCGGGGGACAATGGAACGCCATTACTACAGGCATGTTCACTTCAAAACAGCAGCAGTACTATCGACTGTCACATGATCAGATACCGTACGACATGTATGTCCAATGTAGCCCAAGATCAGTCAGCGCTGACTGATCATGGTTTACACTGGTCGCCATACATTCATTGACGGTCGTAATGCTACTGACGGGATGTGTATCAACCCCACCTTACACTGCGCGATTATACACGGCGGCCATAGTCTACACTGTGCATACCTCAATGCCGCGGCCGGCGGTATGAATATACAGGGTGTCCTAAAACAACACGTACATAATTCAATAGCTGTAATATGTGTAATTAAATCAATTACATCTTCACCAATTATATTGTGCATGTACCATTGAACACAGTTTAAAAAAAGTCATAGTATAGTATGGATATATCAGCAATGTTTCAAATTCAGTTACATGTAAGCAGTTACCTGAGTGTCTACTCACCTATTATGCGAGTAAATATGGCTTTACCTATGGGCAACGTATACACTAACATTGGCTGTGCATCAGATTGAAAAGTGTACACATCAAAATCTATTTTGAGATTGATGGGAGAAATGCTCAGATATCTCGTCTTTGTATCATTTGCTGGCATACTAGTCATAAATGTCATAACTGTCAATTATGTATTGCACCAAATGTTATTTGAATTACTGTCATAATATTTTATGAATGTTTCAAACGCACGAAGTGGTGAAACTGTACGATGGCTAGTACATACAAAGATGGCGGAGATGGCAAGTCAATGCTCCATATAGTAACGGTAACGAGACACTATTCACATATGTTACATTCATAAATTGCATCACTCGTATGAAGCAATTATCATTGAAACCAATTGTATCTATCTATCTGCTAATACCTTAAGGGTGGGAATTTGCTCTAAGCCGAATCTAATCGTCACTGTTTGTGACCAGCCTACATTAGTCTGGTCAGAGTCTGAGCCGTTCACGATCGACAAACCAGTTAATTCGGTGTACTCCAATTGTGAAATAGTTGTAGGAATCAGGGTCTACAAGTGGTGTATATTATAAGGTCTCTTTGTCATGCGAGGCTCAATTGTCGCAATTCTTTCATTTAGAACTCGCATGTGTGTGACCAGCTTTGATGTATACTCAGCATAATTAGAAACGTCCCTGTTTTTGAACCGACATAGTTCCGCCATATGTTTATATTACACATTCATTGAATATACATGTACATGCGAAACACCGGCCATTTTGTGAATTCACTCGTTTAAAGTAATATAAAGTTTACCCCAAATACACCAGGTGCAAAACGATCACTAACCGGAACGGTGATTTTCACTTATTGCACGTGCGCGCTGTACATGTGCTCGATACATGTATTCAGTCAACGTCATACGATACTTGCGACACAGGCTAATCTGAAAATTGATTTGTTTTTAATTTTTTCACTGTTTTCATCATGTCACGCTTGTCTGAAATTGAAAGAAATCAGACAATAGGAATGCTGGAGGCGGGAATGACGGCCCGTTGGCGATCGTCCCCGCCCTGGTCACCTCCGTGTCACCACCGCCAGGACTGACTGCTACATCACGTTGACGCACTTGCGTCAGCGTCCTTTGCCAACCACACTAACGGCTCGGCGATACGGTGTGTCATGGCAGACCATCCGTGATCGTTTGTGTAGCAACGCTCAGCCAATCAGAGCACGACGCCCATATACCGGTCAAATAATGACTGACGCAACGTCACCGTGGTGCTATGTTATTGTGGTCAGGACGTCATTTAAATTGGCGGCGGGCTGAGTGGAACCGAGTTTTCTTTACTGACGAATCTCTATTCAAACTTAGCCATGCAGTTGGTAGGCTACGCGTCTACAGACGTAAAAACGAGAGATTCGCCGATTGCTGTGTTGTTGAGAGGGACAGGTTCGGGGGAGGGAGTGCAATGGTGTGGGGTGTGATCATGGGGAACCGTAAGAGAAAGCTGATGGGCGTACAGGGCAACCTCAATGCACAGCGTTATATCGCTCCTCACGCAATGCCTTTCATTCGCCGCCCTGGTGTAACATTTCCATCAGACAATGTCACCCTCACACAGCCAGAATCACAACTCAATACCTGGATCGAAATAACGTCGACGTCCTGCCACGGTAGAGCACATCTGGGACGAGCTGGGTCGTAAGGTCAGGGCCAACCACCAAACTGACAACATTTAATATCTGACACGGGCTTTACAGCAAGAATGGAGAAATCTGTCTAATGTGCTAATTCTGCGTTACATGTACGTCACGTCCCCGAACCGTATAATTATGGCGTGTATTCGTGCAAATGGTGGTCACATACGATATACATGTAGTTATACTGAATACAGCGAGCTGTTTTTATTTATCTCTAAAGATTCTGACTTTGCCATGACATCACTCTACAAATATTCATAGCAGCACAATTGTGTCAACTTATATGGATCCACAGATGAATAAACTCCATTTTCTGCATATGTTTCAGTACCACCAACCTTATAAATGTAGACATTCAGCAATATTTACTTGAACATGGAGGGAGGTTTCTAGTTTCTCAGTATTTCTATCAAAACACAATGTTGCACATACTGTGGGATAATGTTCCGCATTGTTTTCGAAATCAATACAATTGATGTTGATTTATTTTCGACTTACATTGTATATTGTTCTAGTGGATGCTGTGATTGGAACGAAATTATGGTCCGAAGTGGACAAACAGTATCACCTGAGAGTGCGCACCCTCATCGCAAATAGCAGTTGATCTTCACTGAGAGTGCGCACCCTCATCGCAAATAGCAGTTGATCTCACTGAAGTGCGCACCCTCATCGCAAATAGCATTGATCTTCAGCTGAGAGGTGCGCACCCGCATTCGCCATATAGCAGTTGATCTTCACTTGAGAGTGCGCACCCTCATCGCAAATAGCAGTTGATCTTCACTGAGAGTGCGCACCCTCATCGCAATAGCAGTTGATCTTCACTGAGAGTGCGCACCCTCATCGCAATAGCAGTTGATCTTCACTGAGAGTGCGCACCCTCATCGCAAATAGCAGTTGATCTTCACTGAGAGTGCGCACCCTCATCGCAAATAGCAGTTGATCTTCACGTACTTTAACTGTAATATGTGTATCGCTGTTTAGTACTCTCGTCGTCTGTGATGTGTTTATCCCGTTAACACAGTGCGTATGTGCCGTGAAACATTTTTGATACGACCTAATCACTGCGTATGAATATGTGCGGTGGCAGGGGTTATTTTTATTTCATTTTAAAGGTATTTGTAGGTGTTGACGGGATAAATAGAATAGTAGGTTAGTGCCGTGAATGGGCAAAAATATCTGGCGCGGCACGGAAACGGGATGTGCTCGGCAAAGCCTCGCCCATCCGTTTCCTAAGCCTTGCCATATATGTTTTCCCATTCACGGCACTAACCTACTATTCTCTATTTATGCTCATAAGTTATAAATGATAACCATCGCTCACATGTGGGTGTGCCTGCGGTTACCTTTCTACAGCAGTCATACGTGACATTGAAAGGCAACTGGCAGTTGGAGGTTACTAGATGTATCATCAAAGGACTGATGGTCCTGAAATTCTTCTAGTATGTGTTTGTGGATGACAAATACATTAATAATTAATCTAGAGTGGAAAGTATTTCGTGAAAAATAAGCGCAGAAATTGTATAGTAGCAACAACACCAATAATACATTTTCAGAAACCTTATGAATACTGGCCCAGATGGCTAGAAATGGACGCTTGCCCACACGCGCATGTATATCCCCCTCCCCGCCTACAGGCAGCCACTAAAACAATGGAGATAATTAATATGTTAGTACGGTGAGAGTTATCGTTCTTGCAACAAACACGCCTTTGTGTCATGGTTTTAGTAAGTGTGCACTATGATGAAAATATTCCAAAGAGTAATCAAGTTTTGGATTGACAGGAAACCAATCTGTGAAATAAAAGATAACTAAAAAATTGTTGTATACTAGCCAAACATGTATCATAGTAGACACAGATGTAAACATATATGTAGGTATATACTACCCTCTATCACTATCCCTCTGATAGCACTGCAGCTTGAGAAATAAAACAGTTCATGAGTAGAACTCGGAGTATATTGTTGTGTATTCTGTACCAGTTACAAATAGCAAATACATAACATTTTGGCGACGAGGATTTTTAGTGGTTTATACCCTACTTGGCAATGGCAAATTTTAAAATTGGAATTATTGGGGAGTTCAGTGAAAATAGTGAAAATTGGAGCAGTTACGTTGAACGTTTGGAACAATTCTGTATTGTTAATGAAATCCCAAATGACAAAAAGGTACCAGCCTTGCTGACCTTAATTGGAGCTAGCACATACAGTTTGCTTCGGAATTTAACTGCGCCAGATGAGCCGAAATCAAAATCATATGATGAAATTGTGGAGTTATTGAGCAACCATCTATCACCAAAACCATTGGTGATTGCCGAGCGATTTCGTTTTCACAAACGCGACCAGAGAGAAGGGGAGCCGTTAAACGTGTATGTGGCTGAACTGAGAAAGTTGACCCAGCATTGTGACTTCGGGACAATGCTCAATGACGCTCTACGTGATCGGCTGGTTTGTGGACTTCGAAATGCGAACATTCAGAAGAAATTACTCTCCACACAAGACCTCACATTGGCCAAAGCCACAGAGATTGCCATCGCCATGGAAAGCGCTGCCAAGGACGCCACCGAGCTTCAGCAGCAGCACAGGCCAGAACCTGTGCATAAAGTAAAGAAAACGCCTGCCGCACAAAAACTACAGCCGCTGAAACCATGTTTCAGATGCGACAGAAAAGGGCATACTCCAGGAGAATGTCACTTTAAAGAGATGCACAGTGCCATTTCTGCAAGAAAAAGGGACACATTGAATCTGCTTGTCTCTCCAAGAAAGGACAACTAAAGAAACCAACAGCAAAAGTCAACAAAAACAGTATATACTCTATAAAGTCAGAAACACGCGATCCTGAGGAATTTATCAGTGTTTTACGGATTAACTCTGGCAGCTCAGATCCAATTACCGTTACACCCACTGTAGATGGAAAACAGCTGCAGATGGAATTAGACACTGGGTCCGCGATATCAGTGATCTCCCACGACCTGTACTTGAAGTTGTTTAATAACAGGCAATTAGCTGAAACAACAACCGTACTAAGGACATACTCTGGCGAAGTGATAAAGCCAGCTGGGACAATCCAGGTCAATGTCCGATATGGGAACCAGGAATGTAATTTAGGCTTGTATGTTGTGAAAACAAACAGTCCCCCATTATTTGGACGTTCATGGCTGAAACAGATAAAACTTGATTGGAATGCAATCAAAATGCTACAGTCACAAGCCAGTGCCCCAGATAAGCTAAATGAAATACTGCAGAAATATGACACAGTGTTCAAACAGGAAACAGGAAGTGTTAAAGGTGTCAAGGCAAGCCTTACACTGAGCGAAAATGCACAGCCAAAATTCTGCAAGGCACGGCCAGTACCGTATGCATTGAGAAATAAGGTCGACACTGAGCTGGACAGGCTAGAAAAAGATGGAATTATCACAAGGAAGGACATCAGCGAATGGGCCACACCGATAGTCCCGATACCGAAATCTGATGGCACCGTCAGAATCTGCGGCGACTACAAAGTGACGGTTAACCCACAGCTGCAAGTGGACCAGTATCCGCTGCCCAAAATAGAAGATATTTTCGCGTCACTGGCTGGTGGACAGAAATACACGAAAATAGACCTGCGCCAAGCCTACTTACAGTTGGAATTGAACGATGACTGCAAAAAGTATCTGACAATCAACACAAGCAAAGGACTGTATCAGTACAACCGCTTAGTGTTCGGAATCGCATCTGCCCCCGCTATATGGCAACGCACCATGGATCAGGTATTGAAAGGAATACCAAACACAAGCTGCATCCTCGACGATATGATCATCACAGGCAAAACGGACGAAGAGCACCTCTACACTCTTCAATTAGTGTTGCAACGTCTACAGGACTACAACCTCCGTGCAAACTTGGAAAAATGTAGTTTCTTCCAGAAGGAAATTACATACTGTGGGCATATCATTGATGCAGATGGACTGCACAAGACACCAGAAAAGGTTCACGCAATGATGAATGCGCCGAAACCAGAAAAATGTGACACAACTAAGAGCGTTCTTAGGACTTGTCAACTACTATGGAAAATTTATTCCAAACATGGCAACTATTGTGCACCCATTGAACAAGCTGTTGAGAAAAAATGTGACATTTGAATGGTCACACTCTGCGGACAATGCGTTCATGAAAGTGAAAGAACTGATCACGTCAGACACTGTGTTAACACATTACAACCCAGATCTGCCGATCAGACTCGCGTGTGATGCATCATCCTATGGACTAGGATGTGTACTGTCACACATTATGACCACTGGCGAGGAACGACCAATCGCATTCGCATCGCGCTCCCTGAGCACAGCTGAGACAAATTACGCGCAAATCCACAAGGAAGCGTTATCAATCATATGGGCAGTAAGGAAATTCCACTGTTACCTGTATGGGCGGAAATTTGTACTAGTCACTGATCACCAGCCGCTTCTTACCATACTTGGTCCAAAGAAAGGGATACCAGCGACTACAGCCGCCCGACTACAGCGATATGCAATCGAATTGCAAGGCTACGATTACACAATCGAGTACAGAAGTTCCACAGCAAACGCAAATGCTGATGGACTGTCACGGTTACCATGCCCAGAGCAAGAGAAAGAGTCACAGACTGACCCAGTAGAACTTTTCAATGTGTCACAAATTGAAAATCTACCCGTAACCGCAATGGAAATAGCACGTGAAACGCGGCGCGACATAGTGCTATCAAATGTGTTGGAATTAACACAAAACGGCTGGAAGCATAAGCCGGGTGACGCTACATTGAATGCATTCTACATTTGCAGAAATGAACTATCAGTTCATCAGGGATGTTTAATGTGGGGAATACGCGTCATCATACCACCAAAGTTGAGAAGCAAAGTTCTCGATGAATTACATGAAGGCCATGTCGGTATTGTGAAAATGAAAGCACTCAGCAGCAGTTACTTCTGGTGGCCAGGTCTTGACAATGAAATTGAACAGTTAGCAAAACGGTGTTCAGGCTGTCAAGTACATCAGAACGAGCCAACAAAAGTAGAACTGCATCCATGGGAATGGCCCTCCGCTCCATGGGAACGCATACATATCGACTTTGCCGGACCATTCATGGGTTACATGTACCTAATTATGGTCGACGCACACTCCAAATGGCCAGAAATCCAGGTGATGAAACGAACGACGGCGTTAAACACGGTCGAAGTTCTTAGAACCATCTTTGGACGTACCGGTTTGCCGAAGTATATCGTCAGTGACAACGGAAGTCAGTTTACTTCGGAGGAATTCCAGGAATTTGTCAAACGCAATGGAATTACTCACAAACGGTCAGTTCCCTGGCACCCCGCCAGCAACGGACAGGCTGAACGTTTTGTGCAAACATTCAAAATGGCAATGAAATCGGCAACTCCAGAGGGAGGTACAGTATACAAGAAAATCGCAAATTTCTTGTTAGCCTACAGGAACACGCCACATTCCACAACAAAGGAAACCCCTGCGAAGTTGTTTCTCGGCAGAAATCTGCGCACACGTTTGGATCTCATCAAACCAAATGTGCAAGATACCGTGCAGAATACGCAATTCTCCACTCTCGGTAACAGTAGAACCCGCCAGTTCGGTGTTGGAGAAAATGTTATGGTGCGCGATTACCGTGACAATTCCATCAAATGGGCCAACGCTACAATATCTGAGAAAACCGGTCCACTGTCGTACAAGGTCGTGACCACGACAAGGCAACATGGCGACGTCATGCTGACCAAATGACGAAGACATCAGTGGAAATACAGTCTTCTGAAATTGAATCAGAAATCATAAACAATTCCGATCCGGCACCAGAACTCCATTGTGACCAATCTGTGCCACATGCGCCTGTGGTTTCTGCAACCCGGTATCCGGTGAGAAACAGAAAACCACCTGACAGACTGACCTATAACTGAGGTATCAGTTACAAGTGCATTCCGCTGAATGGATTACTTTATGAATGAAAGTTACCGTTCTGGGAACTTTGTGTGGGTAAACAGAGCACAATAATCTCTGCACACAAAGTTTATGACGAGATTAGAGTAATGATCACCTCTTTTCTCTGATTAGGGATTGTGAAGTCGGGATAATTTCAAGCAAACCACTTCAGCAGTAAAATTATCCTAATTATGCATGGAACAGTCCACAGCTGTTTACTGGCAGCAATGTTATCAGATAATGACCATTTCATTGCTCTGTACTCTGTACTGCAGTAACCTGAGACAGTTTGTTTGGATTTGTCTAGATGTTGATACATGCAAGACAATTGTAACCAATGTAATCATTTTACAGTAGCAACTACAAATCTCAAGGGGAGGTAATGTTGTATACTAGCCAAACATGTATCATAGTAGACACAGATGTAAACATATATGTAGGTATATACTACCCTCTATCACTGTCCCTCTGATAGCACTGCAGCTTGAGAAATAAAACAGTTCATGAGTAGAACTCGGAGTATATTGTTGTGTATTCTGTACCAGTTACAAATAGCAAATACATAACAAAAATGAGTGAGGTAAGAGTTATCATAATTGTGCACAACATATCTTTGGGTCGTGGTTTACGCATGTGTAAAGTTTCATGAAACTGTTCCAAAGGGTATTCGAGTTATGCTCCTAACAAGAAATAAGTGTGCAAGAAAACAAATTTAGTGAGGCAAGAGTTGTTTGTCATTCTTGCGCACAACACACCTTTGGGTCATGGCCTATGCATGTCTGAAGTTTCGTGAACATATTCCGAAACGTATTTGAGTAATGCTTCGAACAAGAAATCAAGGCTAACAAAACAAAGGGAGATAACTCGAAAATAAGTGTGTCAATAGTTGTCATTGTTATGCGTGATACACCTTTGGGTCGTGGTCTATGCATGTGTGAAGTTTCATGAACATATTCCAAATGGTGTTCGAGTTATTCTCCAGACAAGAAATCCGTATTAAAAAAAAAACAAAGGGAGATAACTCGAAAATTGGTGAGGCAACAGTTGTCATTCTTGCAAGCGACACACACACCTTTGGGTCATGCTCTATGCATGTATGCAGTTTTATGAACATATTCCAAAGAAAATTCGAGTTATGCCCCGGACAAGAAGTGTCTGCGGTGGACGCGGACGAGGACAATATTCGGTGTCAAATCCCAAATATCCTCCGACTTTCGTCCAATGACAATGATAGTTCCGCATATCTGATGCAGTTTGTCGAGCTCTAACATGATGTCCACTATTGATAAACGACATGATATCGTGAACTGCTTATTTGACAACTCAAATACATAAATAAACGAACAATTGGTGAAAACCCGCTCAACCTCAACCCGGAAGTGAACCAGAAGTCAGGAATTTCACTAGCGACACCAGACGAGGGGAAGTAACTCTAAGTGCTCGTTCTGGGAAGAATTGACAAGGGTGCGAAAACGATCACTGCAATATGACAGATTATATTTCATAGTATATGGTAGTGCTGAGACAATACAACCTCTCACAATATGATAGCCTAAGTATTACGGTCAAAAGTAGCCTGGCGAAACAATACAACCGAGAACCAGTCTAGCTATACAATTAAACCAGTATGTTCTGTAGCCGAGATCTGCCGAATGAACGTTGAGGTAAAACTAGATTTTTGGAAAACCCAAAATGATATATTTCTATTCAGAAAATGGAAACCGAAACCGAAGATTGTATTCGTGCACCGAACCATGGAGTTACGAACCACGAATAATCTGGTATGGCGGTTAATCGTTATATGTATAGAGTCCTTAACCCGTGCATGCTACATCACAGTATGTCGTCTGTTTTGTTTTTAACAATTACATGTGTTGCTGTTACTGGAGAAATTGGGCTTATCGGTTTTGCGACCAGTCTATATCCAGATCAGCCTGTGCATTCGTACAGCCTGATTATTCGCCCATTTCATCAATGAAACACCTGTTGTGCTTTTGACAAACAATATAGATCGTTATCAGGATACATAAGTGTTCTATTTAATCAGGAGCCACAAGGAAAACATATGGCATAAGCACTATTTCTCCAGCAACAGGCACAGTTTGACAGTGCATACGATTCGTGTACACTCGTTCAGCCATTCAGTTGTGCTTCTAACAATATATAACCTTATCAGGTGCAGGCATGTGCTCACCTATCGAGTGGCGATGAACCTCATACACCACATTTCTCTAGCCACATCCCCATTTCCATGATACATATGCATATGTGACAAGTGTGTCACGTGTTATTTCTCACCTTTCGGATGTACGCCTGTAGGCCCTCCACCCCGTACATGCGCAGTACGAACCATATCTTCAGCGCACGGAACCGCCGGCTCAGAGGAATTCCCCAGTGCTAAAAATAAACAGAACACGTGAAGAACAGGGGAGGGCTAATGGATACACCCGGCTCCGGGACTGACAATCAGAAACGTGTACGTAAATTACCATTTGACGTTGATAATAAGAAAACATTTAGTAATCCGACAGTGACGCGGGCTGCTTGAAATGGTCATATGATACACCTACGGATGATGATAAACAAGCGTATGAAGTTGAGAGTCAATCTTGCATCCATTATTACAGTGCAACTTCTCTATAACAGCCACACATGAGACGGTAGAAATCTGGCTGATGTATAAATGTGGATGTTAGTGCTATAGGAAGTTAAGTATAATTTATACTGTCTGTTTCACGAAAGCTACCCAAATGTTACGGCCATATAAACAATGCAAAAACAATATTTTTTAGATAATGTTAAATTGTATCAGAATTTAAGAATGAGCCTTCTTTTTATTTTGTGAAATTTGGTCCGATATTGATTTCATTACGAAACGTTTTCTTAGATCATTTCCAAGCTATCTGGCCATGTTTCCAATTTGTTTCGCTGTTCCACTCCTCCCCAGCTCATCGGCCTCGTTTCCCCCATGTTAAATTCCAACAGACAAATACATTTTTCGTAATAAAATCAATATGTGACCAAAGTTCACGAAATAAAAATAATGGATGTGTTTGCATTGTTTATATGGCCGGAAAATTTGGGCAGGTTTCGTGAAACAGATAGCAGGTAAATATTTATACGGGAAGTCAAAAAAAAATGTCTGTTACAGAGAGGGCGTTGTTGTTGAGAGGCGGTCGTTCATGGAGGTTAGATGGTATGTACACGAACACGCAAAATATGTTGCGTCCGGACGAGGTGACGAGTTATATACAGATGCAGATCCAAGGTGTATGATCACGTGGTTACAACAACAGCAACACGTCCTGAAACTTCCAGAGGCCCTCCGATTTAAAGAACATATTCTTTTAGTGTGTCCTTATATTATTATGTAACGGATTTTGATGAAATTTGGCGCATCAAATGAAGCTGCATTGGTGGTCTTTGTAATTTGGCCCAAACTTCTGTCGTTTTTTGCGACGAATCGATTTCCGTGTCGGTAGATTCTTCGCAAAAACGACATAAGTATGTACCGAACTCCCGGGACGACAAAATATAGCTCACGAAGACGCGTTTGCTGCGCAATATTTCAGCAAAATATGTTGCATATTAAGGAAAATATCAAATAATACTTACTTTGGAGTGAACAAGAGTTCAACACTTTCAGCCACTGTTGTTGTTGTAACCATGTGATCATGCACCTTGAGATCTAGTGTACTATGAAATAAATAGACATACATCAGCTAGGGTTCATTGATCTGTCACCATTTTTATTCTCATTGTACTTAAATGATTTACAAGATTTTCTTGAAAGCAAAAATGTAAGAGGTATATAATGTAGACAGCATGAACTAGAAGAAGATTTATTTGTTTATCTTAAATTATTCGTACTACTATACGCAGATGATACTGTAATATTAAGTGAATCAGCAGAAGATTTGCAAAATGCAATAAATGAATATGAAAGATATTGTCGTGAATGGAGACTAATTGTTAATACTAGTAAAACGAAGATAGTAGTGTTTTCTAATAACCGGAGAAACAGTAATCACGAATTTTTCTACCAAAATAATATCCTTGACATAGTCACCGAATATAAATATCTTGGACTTTTCATAAATAAAAACGGTTCATTTACATCAACGAACAAACATATAGCAGAGCAAGGTACTAGAGCAATGTATAGTCTAATAAAAATGTCAAAGTCATTAAATTTACCTATAGATATGCAGATAGAACTATTTGACAAACTCGTCAAACCGATACTAACATATGGAAGTGAGCTTTGGGGATTTGGAAACATAGATGTAATAGAAAGGGTCCAGCTAAAATACCTAAAGATAATATTAAATATGGAAAAAAGCACACCAAATGTTATGGTATATGTCGAAACTGGTGTAGTTCCAATATATGTAGATATTCAAACAAAAATGGTTTCTTTTTGGGCAAGACTAAATAATTCAAATGACTGAAAATTAGCATCAATATTTTATACTATTATACACAGTTTTTACAGAAATACGACAAATAACAAAGAACGAAAATGTAAATGGATTACGGCAGTTAAAGATATTTTGATAAAATGTGGGTTAAACGGAATTTTTGATTCACATACATTCCCGAATGAAATATGGTTGAAATCAACTGTTAAACAAAAGTTAAAAGACTTATATATTAATGAATGGTTTAGCAGTGTTCGAGAATCATCAACTTGTTTAAATTATAGAATATATAAAACATCATTTGGATTTGAGGAATACCTGGCTACTCTTCCAAATAAATGTAGAAACATATATATAATATTTAGAACAAGAAATCACAAGCTACCAGTAGAAACAGGACGATGGAAAATAATACCATTGAATGAAAGACAATGCATAATCTGTAAAAATGACATAGGAGACGAATACCACCATCTGTTAGGCTGCAAGAATTTGAAACACTTAAGGAAACATTATATTAAACGTTATTACTATGATAATGCAAACACATACAAATTCGAAACACTAATGAGTACTAAAAATGTGAACGATTTGAAAAATTTATACAGATAATTACGTTTATGTACGACTAGCTCTCCCACTCTCCCACACATATGTGTTCAGATTACCATTTCAACTTAACTGTGGTCAGATATAATACTTTATACAATAACTATTCACTTGAAAATATAATTCATGTACAAACATAATAAATTCATCTTACTCGTTGGAGGTACTTGTATGTGGTGCAGCATGACGACATATAACATATCTTGCCGATAGTCACTATAGGAACTAATTAGTTTAAATGATTTATTTATTGGGCAATCTAAATCCATGTCTGATTGCACAAAAGCGCCATCTGACCGGGATCTACACTGTTCGGAACAACGGTAACATGCGTTCTGTCACGTCATGATGCACTGTAAGCAGTGCCCATGATTCATGTACATGCTATTTCCTGAAGCCTTGTTCACATTTGTTGAAACTATATACCTCATGTTGCCATATGTATGGACTGGGTGATTAAAGGAATATTGTATTGTATTGTATATTGTCAATAGTGTCAGCTATTATGACGATGCTGATGGAAACTAATGAACGTGTGAAAGCGATCTCTGACACATTCTGAGTACATTCTGTAGAGTTCTTGTGACTAACTTGTGATGTGCCTAAGACGATGTGCGATACCTCATGAACATTATTTACAAATTTACGATATTTGTTCGTAAATGACGTCGAAATTTATGAAATGTTCAGAGCAATTGCGGAATAAAAAGTGTGTACCTAAGATGTGTGATTTTTTCATGAAAAATATTTACAAAATTCCGTAAATGACGACAAAAGCTGTTGAAATGTTCAGAGCAAATGCGGAATAGATTCTTTTGAACTGAAATTGAGTAAATTGAAAAGTGTTCAGATATTCAGTCAGGTAGATCTATAGTTGACATACTTGAGCCATATTAGTTATGTACACATGGGAATTACACGCCAGGACACGTCATGACACGGGTCTGTATGGTACAGCGAGGTTTATTGTGAACTCGAGTCCACCCACCCCCCCCCCACACTTCCACCAGTATCGGGGTGTACGCGTTATAAAAAACACAACAACAGTGTCAAAGGTTACAATATACGCTCGACGAGGCATGGCCAGTCAACAAGAGAGAAAAGTCACTGAAAATCAATATGGTTCTTCCTTTTGCCATGATAAACATGCGTGTGGAAGTTGGTTAAGAAAAGGCGAGCATAACTTGAGTTATTGCATGGACAAGACTATTGAAGGTGAAAATCAAATTGGCCGCAAATGTACATGATGTAGATAAATACTCATAAAATGTTGACTACTTCATATAGCCTTGATACACATATATATGCCGAATGGCTTATGATCCGTCAAGTAAAACTATGTATTGCGCGGACAAGGATACATAATGTGAAAATGCAAAATGGGTGTCAAGGGGCGATAAGTCATCCTAACGTTTTGAAAAGCAACAGCGTTCTTCGTCTTGTCATTAATACGTTTCTTTCGAACGGGTGAATACAAAATCGCAAATTATATGTAAATGTACTGGAGTACGAGTTCTTATGGCATCTATGGAGAGTCTAGCTGTCGATCTGCTAGTGCAGAATATCTCGTCAGAATATATACACTTTGGTAAATGTAGTTATTTATTTGTTTAATGGTGTTTAACGGTCTGTCAACAGCTAAGGTTATTTCAGACCCGGTTAACGGGTCGAGTCCCCTATTTCACCCGTTGCGAGAGGGGGAAATCTCAAAATCGGAACACTTTGTTACAGTTGGGGTTCCATCTATTAGGCACAAAATGTTATTTATAGGAATTAAATAAGTGTACAATTGTGTAACTATTCCACCAGTTTTAAACATTATATTACGAGTGCCCGCTATGCAAATATAATCATTTATTAATCATTAAATTACTGATCAACAGAGGTAGTACATGTATCGTGCTGTTTTGATATGCAAATGAAGCAGAACAGTTTTAAATTATCTATATCAATTAAATGCGTCTGCTGAATAAATATTTTACAGACATATTACAAAATATTATGTTTATATTTATGTTTGTTTTGGTCACAAACATACCTGTTACATAATACGAAATATATACATGTGTTATCACAAGAGTGTACATGACAGCAGGGTACGAGTCCACTTTATTTAAATTATGTTAATACAGTGGAATTTTACTATACCGAACGCCACGGGTACCGCCGGAGTGCTCGGTATAGAGAGGTTCCACTGTACAACTCATGTACCTCAAAGCTCAGCTCTTCCAACAGGTCCATGCTGTGGCTGTGACAGATGGTGATTGATTGCTTACAGTGGAAAACTCGCTATACTCAACACCCTGGCGGTACAGCGATGTTCCACCTTAACTTGTCATGTACACAATATATAACAGTATCATGGTATATGTCTATACTATCAATATATTACAAAATATGAGCATTGCACATCAAACAATAAATAGAGAGAATAAATAGTTGTTTCTGTTAATCTGTTTAAGGAAACACGGTAACCTCTGACATAAAGAGAAGTAATTACGTTCGATTTAAAAATGATAATAATGACAATTAATGCGATTGCAGAACTACTCCGTTGTTCGTCTTAGAGATGTTCCAGAAGGAGCAACTCAGATCGTGATCACAACAACATTACATGTATCCATATATTACAACATTACATGTATCCATATATTACAACATTACATGTATCCATATATTACAACATTACATGTATCCATATATTACAACATTACATGTATCCATATATTACAACATGGCATGTAAGAGTCCAGGTGTAGAAGAATAATGGGTATTTAAATGATTGAATGGCGAAATGTGTTGATCAGATTGCGCAGATGCACAGTATGAAGTTGGTCTACGCCGGTCGTAAAGGCCACATGCCCAATACCTTCCTTTCATTACAGTACATGTACATGTATATATCATACAGAACTGTGGCATGTCTGTGGCTGTGTCTGCAGCAATGGGATTTCGTCTAACCAGAATCTTATGTCTGTACCGCAAGGTGACTTACGTTACAGACAGAACCGTCGGATTAATGTAGACCCCGATCACACGGTGCATCCGTACAGTCTGATAAGGATCTACACTGTTCACCATTACATCAATGAAACACACATCATACTTGTAACAAGAAATGCAGAGCGTTACCAGGCTACAGGAGTGTGATATTTGATCAGGTGTTAGACTGGTCATAGTTCCAATAAGACCCATTATAGACGGCACGTGTATAGACTGCAGCGGTTTCAGTGTCTTTATCGTAACGCAAATGATCATCCACAACTAGCTGTGTATCGTCCCCAAGAGAAACCGCATGTGTTCACAAACGCAACTCTACAGTACTAGAAGAAAATATGAACACACCAGAATGATTTACAAACAAGCATGATGTAATAGTTACTGCCCTAATCGAGGTGTTCATGTGTTTGAACAACCTACATGTGCCCATGGAACACCGAGCCGCGAAGCGGCGAGGTATTTCATGGGCACATGTAGGTTGTTTAAACACATGAACACCTCGATTAGGACAGTAACTAACTTACACATCTACTTACCGACTACCATTGGCTAGTATTCAGTGGAAATGTTGAATTTCCATTTGACATTAAAGGAACTGTCTCCACAGTTATGACAGCCGATCAATAACATCCATGTACGCATGCTGCCAGTGGGATTATACGTGTCCCATTGACACATTTCTCATTATTATTTGTGTTTGATATCTAACGTATACGTATACGAAGCAAGCACTCAGTATGCTGTATAATATGCATTGGAACATGCTTGCATAAATCATACTAACTCACAGAGAATACCAGGCTAGTGTAGTTTTAAATACCAGTTTATCAGGCAAGACTAGGCCGTTTCCGAGCCGAGCCTCATTATCTTAATATCGAAAGACAATAGACTAGATTTTGTTTATCAGGTAACGTTTTATGCTAGCCAATGATCAAATAAATTTAAAACAGTTTTCGTTGAAAAGAACGCGGACTTGTTTACGTTACGTGAATAGTCTGACGTCGTTCGGTAACGTCATGTGACGTCGTTCGTCCAATAGAACGTCACTTTTCAATTCGATGTAACCCGGATATTCGTATCAGGTCGATTCGTTATACGGTAGTATGTTATCAGTCAGTACGTATTGGATCAATACAAAACTCGTTTCCCGATAACAAATAAGTAAACAGTACAGTGGCACATCTCGAAAACCGTCACCCTGGGAGGTCCGCAGGGTGTCCAGATTAGATAGGTACCACTGTAACAATGAATGGCAGCGTTAAACGAAGCTTATGCCCTCGCTGTCTGCCTTGATAATAATAAAAAAAACACAAGTCCTCGGTGACCTTGACCTTGGGCGGTCGTACTGGTAGCATTGATAATGAAATAAGGACTTTAACAGTATTGCCTTACAAATTTGTCTTATTACAAACAATGTGAACATAAGTCCTCATTGACCTTGACCTTGGGCGGTCGGATGTGGGTAGCATGCATAACAAAGCACGATCACAGTGTGGCCAAATATTATCAAAATCAGTGTAGCGGTTCATGAGTTTTTAAAAAATGACGTACGTACGCAGTACATGGGATAACGCTATATCCCCTATTGTCTATCGGCAAGGGGATAATTAAACAGTCCATGCAGATTTGTTCTCATTTTCAACCATGAACAAACTACAATCAATGCCATATAAAGGAAACGCAATGGGGTCCACAGGGTTTCCGGTTTAGACGTGTATACATAGCCCACCATGTTTACGTTCAGCAGTTCTCTGTCAAAACATCGACGAATTGATAAGCACCCGGCCATGTAGAATATTTGTGTAATTGAAGGGCCTATCATCGCCTGGTGCAGTGCGTACAACTGTGCATGCACGTGCAGCATATGAATGCATATATGGGCCGCGCCATACGAAAACCGGGCTTAATGACAACGTCATGAAAAGCGGTAAACGACGTCGGAAAAACGACGTTTGCAGCGTCGCTGTAAAAGTTGACATTTTGCCCTCCCATTTATGTTTACTGGTGTCAGTTAACATTAAGTGTGAACAGAAAACGGAAAATTATAACTTACTGAAACTTTCACTAATATGAGACGCGATGCCTTGCACCTTAGTACATATATTATGACGTCATGACTTGACGGCACGTACTTGTGATGTCACTGAACGTGAATATATGTTTGACGTTATGGCCATGGTGTCGTGACAAAATATTATAGCAAGGATACTTGCACGAGTTCCTCGCAGCATCAATGACTTAGAAATGCTTCAGGCGCTGTGCATTGTCGCCTAACTGTCGTTCTTTGACATTGTCACTCTGTTTCGTCGGTTATCCTTATGAATTCAAAATGGTGAACGCATAATTTAACTGGCTACATATCAGCGAAGTCCTCGCTTACACTGCACTTTGAATCCTAAATAATCTTAAATACGAACACCCTAGTGTCAACGATATTACCATTTATTATCTTGGTAAATTGAGACACTTTTGAACAATTCAATCCAGTACTTAGCGAATGATATGCCATTTAATACCATTCATTTTATCATAAACGGAGGTAGACACTCAACTATATTGTAAGGGATCTGCAGTCTGGTTTTTGTCAGGATGATTATCCAGATATCGGGTTTGGTAGCTCCGCACCAATAAGGATGTACATTATCAACTAAATATTGGCTGAGAATAGAATACGAGAGCGAATGTCAATTCAACAAGTTTAATAAAGTCTTAACTAACTAACTAATATGTAACAACAATTAAAGTATTATTTACAGACTGAATATCGTATTATGCGGTGCAGAATATGTAATTTCCACATTGTGGCAGAAATGAACACATGTCAAACAGAGAACAATAATGGGAATCTCAACCTCCAAGTAACCTCTGCAACTAATCAACATGTGTCGGTAAGCTTGGTTAAATATTCAACATGTTATCAGGTTATAGTACATTACAGTTTGCAGTGTTTAAAGATGGGTGGGGTAAGTTAACAAGTGACAAAGGGCACATGGCCACAATCCCTGATCCTTACAATATAATGACATATATATATCCAGGGTTTGTATTGAATTTCGCAAAACAAATGCATCACAATCTCTCTAATAGATTCAGTAATTTCAATGTAGCTCCTTCATTGTTTGTGTATAAGCAATACATAATGCACAAAACACACAGTGAGGTCGGTGAAGTATTCGAAAATTCTTGAAATTAATTGGAAATTTGATCATGTTGATGGTCATAAACTTGCTTTTCGCACGATTTGTCGTATCAAATCATCAGCTTATCACTTGACTGCATAATAATGTATGTCTGAATCAGGCGATGGTAATGCGATCCTCAAGAAAGACACACGGCGACAATTATAAGGTATCACGCTACCAAATCTGCCCGACGTCGTGTTTTGTTACAAAGTTAATGTAACGGCCTACACAGTTAATGTAGCGGCCTACTTCCTACTTTAAAATATGTCGTCGCATACGAAATGTTAAATAATGTCGCTAGTATATTCCTCAAAATTATTTCAGACAGCAGCAAACAACAGGGAAACGCCAACACTCTTTCTTATTTGAAAATTATTCATACGGAATTACGTTACTTGGGCCGCAATCCAAAACATGACGTTACATTAATAGCAACTGCAATACACATTATTTTCATACTTTGTATTGGCCTAATGGGAAACACTTGGAAAGGCTACGAGATATCCAAATTTGGTTGACATGCGATAAAAGATAACAACTTGTCCGGGTATTTTATCAACACCTTGTATACACCGTTGATAAAAACGTCGTAATTTCAACGTCATTGATCTAAAACGTCATATAAGTTTTTACGACGCGTCATAAAAATACTTCTAAAATGAAAAATAATTGGGATACATTAATAATTTTGAAATGAAAGATGTACAATTCAGGATACGCGAAAAAGTAAAAACTGAAAATTTTGTCATTAAGCCCGGTTTTCGCATGGCGCGGCTCATATCTATTATTGGATGGTCAGTTATCAAAGTCATTTACGAGGGGTGTTCAATAATTAATTTTCCAACACATACATGATCCCAATAAAATGAAATGACATTAATTTAATGAATGAAAACTATTAGCATAATTAAAACAAGAGGGCCATGATGGCCCTAATTCGCTCACCTGACTCCATGAACACCAGAGGAGAATGTGACATTGAATTCATGTGTTTTAAAAAAATTGTGCTATATTTAGATGGCGGTCATCTTGGATTAAGCGATGACTCTCATTTTACCAAATCTGAAAATGCTTCACCCAAGGATCTTAACTTCCTATGAAGTTTGGCCAGCATCGGCCATGTGGTTCCTGAGAAAAAGACGTTCAAAATCTCGAATAAATGGACCTTTTGGTGGCCATCATGGATGACATAATCATCCGATTCCGACAAATATTACACCGGAGCAATTGCCTCATCGATACCTTCAATTTGAGATATGACATGAGCATATTCGGTCAAAAATAAAATTTGACCCCAATTTGACCCCACGAGCCACGCCCATTTTTGACACCGGGGTCACCATTTTCACAACTTTGAAAGAGCATTATAAATTGATCATTCCTACCAAGTTTCGTCGAAATCCGGCTAGCGGTTCATGAGAAGAAGATTTTTTAAGAATTTATGCTATTTTTAGACGGCGGCCATCTTGGATTAGCGATGACCTCCATCTTAACAAATCTGAAAATGCTTCACCCATGGACCATAACTTTTAAGTTAGTCTACCATGGACCAAGCGGTTCATGTGAAGAAGGATTTTGAAATCTCTAATAAAAGAACTACTTTTTGATCTTTCGGCGGCCATCTTGGATGACATAGCCATCCGATTTCGACAAAAAAATGCACCAGAGTGATCGCCTCGTTGATACCTTCAATTTGATATATGACATTCGGTCAAAAATAAAATTTGACCCCAATTTGACCCCACGGGCCACACCCATTTTTGACCCCGGGATCACCATTTTAACAACTTTGAAAGAGCATTGTACATCGATCAGTCCTACCAATTTTTGTCGAAATCCGGTTGGCGGTTCTTGAGAAGAAGATTTTTGAAGAATTTGTGCTATTTTTAGACGGCGGCCATCTTGGATTACGTAATGACGTCATTTTAACAATTTTGTAATCCCCTTACCTAAGGACCATGACCATGAAGTTTGGTGACTATAGGCCTAATGGTTACCGAGGAGAAAACGTTTGAAAATGTACCACGGACGAAGACGACGGACGACGACGGACGACGACGGACACATTGCGGTAACAATAGCTCGCATGAGCATCGCTCAGGTGAGCTAAAAACTGTAACATTTAAAGACACGTGCTCTTAGGTATGTGCATAATGTGATGAAACATGTTAAATTTAGGAAAAAATAATTCAATGATAGATTTACATGGTCTGTCTTTATCAAATCGTGCTTATAAGTCGTCTTGAAAAGAATCAGTATTTGGTAAAATATGTTTATTATACCAAATCATAAATAGCGTTGCGAACGCTAGTTTTGTTGACATTCGATGGTACTATGGTTATTTATTTGAAATAAGTCCACATGTGTCTATAAATAGCAACATATTATATGTGTGGAGCATTATTTCGATTTCAAAGTAAAAAAAAAAATGTTATGTTTCACAAAGTGTGCTTCCTGGTACTGAAATAGCGAACGGAAATACGTTACCAACTATCTCCCCTCTTCATCAGAGTCAATTGTACTACATTGTATTCATATATCATCAGTTGGGTCTCTGTAGAGTGCACATCAATAATCATTAATAAACCAACTTAATTGATTAAACTTAAAGTGATTGATGCAGTTGTCATTCAACAATGAAACATGCCTTTTTGTACGATAATAAAACTATTCTCAGTCAAAATGCAGAATATATTCATAGTTATCTGCCAGTCCACGTGTACATGCATTTTATTATTATTATTATAATGCGTACATTTGACTTTCGTAGGTAGAGTAAAACATATCATGTCATATTTTGTAACTGGGATCAAGTGAACTAATCTCGAGCCAAACAAAGTGTTACAGCTATTTCATTTTATCTTAAATATGCACTGATCACAAGTTATAAATAAGCATAGCTTAAGTTCGACTCGTATATTCTAAAAGGCCGGCACTAATTTATATTCAATATCATTATACACTTAGTGTAATAAATGTGCAAATCAGACGGGTACAATAAAACACATTAGGTAACCAGTATATGCTTAGTATGATGATCTGCTCCTGCAATAAAGCAAATCTAACATTTGTGTTGATGGAATATTATATTTATTAAAGTTCCTTGACTGATTTATAAATCATAGCCTCTTATGACATCAGTAAACTCGTTAATAAATATCATAGTAAATCATCACGCAAGTAAGATCCTCTATATATATCTAAATGCCACTTCACGAGTGGGTGTAGGCTTATAACCGTTGACACCTTTGTATTACTTACTGAACGCCCCTCAATTATATCACTATTTTTGTCGTTGACAATTGTCTTTCCTCGTGCCAAACTATACGTAAACAGAAATATACTGTAGACTACGTGTGGGAGATTCACCAGGTAAGCTTTTATTTAAAGTATTTCAACAATGTTCTACATTATAGTTTAGACATTTCTGCTGCATATATATGTATATATATTTTTGTTTATACATCTGTCCACGGCATTGACACGATTTGTGATTACATATGCGTAACTGGCACGGAGAAGGACTTTGCCACATTTGTAAAGCGAATATGTGTACCTTTATCATCATTCACCATCCAAATTAGCGTTTTATGTTCTACATGTAATCATTCCGCTGATCGCAAAACATCAACAACTTCTACATTGATGACATGTAGTAAATATAGGAAATGGCATTGATCAAATGGCGACCAACATATGCAATGATGAAACTGCGCGGATGAGCAGACTGACCCGGGCTACGCTAGCTATCGTAAGACCGTTTTTCTTAGCCAGTGTTCCTTGTGTCAAGCTATAAATTCACATAATGACCATGGACACACAACGTGTGAAGCACGACTTTTTCGTGCCAAGGTTTGCATACAGATGCAAACTTTTATTTTGTCTACAGAGGTGTTCAAATTACTTACCAACCTCTGACAAACAATAGAGTCGATGTGTAACGTAAGAGAACGTCTGTATACATACGTTATTGTGACTGGCGATATGGGACGTCATGTGACGGACGGTCGATGCTCGGTTACTTACCCGGAAGTCAAGTTCTTTGTCTGAAAGAAACAAGTGAGTGGACCATCATCTTCAGTTGGGCAGCAGGTCACGGATACATAGTTGTGACGGCGAGATAAATGCTTATTATTCGCTCACCTTTCTAAATCAATCGCTGGCCAGTATCGCGCTCCACTTATTTCACATATTCAAGATGCATGATCACGTGGTTACAACAACAATTACTGAAACTGCCAGCTGCGCCTCCGATTCAAGGTACGTATTCTATTATATTGTCCTTATTATGTAACTGATTTTAATAATCGTGTTAAGATGCATCTGGTGGTCTCGGTATTTTGGTCCAAACGCCTGTCGTCTTTGCGAAGAATCGATTTCCGTGTTTACTGTCAATACTGACACGGAAGTCGATTCTCCATAAAAACGTCATAAGTATGTTCATTGCATATTAAGGAAAATATCAAATATTTGTTGCGTTGGAGTGGTGCGCTGTCAACACTTTCATACATTGGTGTTGTGGTAACCACGTGATCATGCACCTTGATATTGCGAGATTTAACCCCAATAAATTAACTCCTTCACCGCCACGGGCGACTATATGCGACCACTAGGGAGAGCGCCATGGGCGCATATTTGCGACGAGGAAATACAATTTTACCCTACTCATTACAACCCAATGTTACGACATTCCAGTGGTTGCAAACAAGTCCGGTGAAATTCCTTTGTCTTAAGTGAACGTTTTACGGTAATAATCTGAATGTGTTAGCGCTCTTTTTGAAAAAAATACACGTTTTAACGTCGGTTTTATTCAGAAACTTGTTGGCACTTCAAATACAGAAGGTCTACTAGAAAACGGAGTACCAATCTGTCTGTTGGTGAAGTTTTAGATCGTTTGATGAACGATTCTGACTCGAATGATGAGTTTGAAATGTCGGAAACCGAGTTGGATGACCCGAGCGCCATGGACAATGGCGATTTGCGATGTTTTACACCTGTCACTGATGAGTTACAGGTAAGACACTGTCGGCTGTGTTGCGAGGGTGTACAGTGCGCATGGTTGATTGCCGACTACAAACAATGGGACCAGCTGAGTGTCGCTCTGCTTGTCGTCTGCAATCTCCGAATTGGCCCAATATATTACGTTCATGTATGTAGTAGATAAAATATTTCATGGAGTAGAAATGAACAGTATATACCAACACTAAATGTATTACTGTATTCATAGTAATGCTTACATGCACATGTTATTAAGATTCTCATCCATACACACCATAAAACAATCGTGTGCAAACACTGCAGACCCAGGTGGGACAGCTCACGGCGAACCGCCTCATGAGGATTTACAGTGTTTGTTATCATTATTATTTGATTAAAGTGATATGTCGATCGATAGCATAGCATAATCACCCGATATTCATAGGTGTGTTTGCAGTCTGCCATCGTGAAATTCACAAATGTTTGAAGACGCACATTTGACCATGTTGTCATTCAGGCAGCACGATATGTACATCAATAATTTTAAGTTAGTCTATGTCTCTGATGTAGATTGAAACATGTCATGCATACTAGATATTTAGAGTCATGATAACTACATGTAAAAACAAAAACGTAAATAAATATATATTAAAACATTGTATACATACGACTCCCTCGCGTGCTTTCGAATTTCGGCTTCAACGTGAGGGCGTCAAAAAATGACAATACCAGTTGAAGCTAACCCAGTCTCCTTCTCTGTATATATACATGTAGAGATCGAGGACAGCTGGGCCATGCCACTGTCATTTCCATTTGTATAACCTGGTGTAACACATTCATCTATACTTTTCAAGTACAGTATACATGCATACAAGTCTGCTGCAATATAGTGTACATTTATTTCGAATATTGATATCCATAGTTAGCAATTATAATTATTGTTCATAAAAATGTCTGTCAAAATTATGTTACGCTGATATGTGACACAGATTTCGAAAGCTTTTTTTTGTATTCAACAAAATGTTCTGTGCTACTTGATTAATTCAATACTTGTATGATAAACACAACTTATGCATCCATATATGGCAAGGCCTCATATGGAAGTTTCCTCCGCACATTGGGACTTAATCATTTTATTTGCATTTTTGTATTATTTTAAGGCTTTATCATGTCGTTTTCCATCACTGTGTACTATCGGCTTTTTAAAATGAGACACATGAATGCCATTATTTGTAATACATGTCACCTGACTATTGTAGCAGACACCCTGTCGCCATTTTGATTGCTTATGCCATGAAAATCAATATGTACTCATATACCGCATGTTGCGGTCTGAGATTTGCAAAATAAAGATATGTTCTGTTCTTCTGTGTTATAAATATAGCTTTATGGTGAAAAACATTGTTTGTACCATAATGGATTCTAAATGCACTGAGTCAACGTGATAAACAATAAAGTATTATATTCACAGCCAATTTTATTTCGACAAACAAACATAAGTTTTGTTTTGCTTTGACAGTCCTTAACATTCCAATATGTGAACGATAACTTATACATATCGTGCTAACAATGTTAAATAATCCCTGAACTGTTTCAATTATGCACATAAGCAAGGTGCATGACCACGTGATTACAACAACAACAACGTCGCCCACTCCAAAGTAAGTATTATTTGATATTGTCCTTAATATGCAACGGATTTTGATGAAATATGGCGCAGCAAACGCGTCTTCATAGGATGCATTTGGTGGTCCAGGGAGTTTGGCACAGACTTATGTCGTTTTTGCGAAGAATCGATTTCCGTGTCGGCGACACTGAAATCGATTCTTCGCAAAAACGACAGAAGTTTGGACGAAAATACAGAGGCCAACAAATACAGCTTAATAAGACGCGTTTGATGAGCCATATTTCATCAAAATCCGTTACGTAATAAGGACAATATAAAAGAATACGTACTTTGAATCGGATGGATTCTGGAAGTTTCAGTACTTTTGTTGTTTTTGTTAGTACCACGTGATCATACACCTTGATAAGGACATACATTTTAGCCATGGGTGATAATTCTAATGTTGACCACGAACTTAGGAAACTGGACCTATTTCATTGAGCACCAGCGTGGATCTTGACCATCCTACATGTTTACGTCCACGGATAAGACTACTCGTTGGTCACATGCGTAGTGTCTGGGGTTTCGATGAGTCAATGGCGAACTCTTAACTTTGATCTGATTGGACCGTGTACCGTTTTCGTCAACACACGTCACATTTGCAATTAAGTTGTATGTATAAGTTATTGTTAATATATTGGATTTTTAAGGAATTAAATGCGAGAGAGCGATAGCGACCGCAGCATTTAGTTCCTAAAAATCCAACATGGCAACAATAACTGACTTATAGTTCAGTCAAGTGTACAATGGTGAATACAATTTCGAATCCGAGTATTTGGTTTTTCATTTCCTGCCGCACAGCTAATCATTAAATCTGGTAATATATAACTTTAGTTGGGGTTAAACGTTGCAATATGTGAACTAGGTGGACCACAAGACTGCCCAGCGATTGGCTTAGAAAGTAGGGTGAACTGTAATGTCAGATATTGGTAATGTTACATGCATGTTTTCATATCCGACGGCGGCTAGTACTATAAACGTACATGTATATCAGACTTATTACTTGCAATAAATTACATTTTGTCGTCTGCTGTTTATTTTCTATTCTACGTTTATTAGTTTTCGCAATGAACCCCTGTTTTGACAGCGCATGAGTATCGTCGCAAATGGAGACGAAACGCGTGACTGAGCTGGAGAAACATTGTTATGTAATAAAAAAACAATTAAAAGAAAAAACAGCAGACGACAATATTCGTTTACTACGGCAGCTTAGACGTGACATGTGCATTTTTTCTCGTTCTCACGAAATGTCATATCGTTCCCACGAGTTAGCTATCGTTCCCATGACACAGTACGTCATCCAATCAAAAGGTAGTATCATTGTCATTCGGCATAGTGGAGTAATAGCTGCTATTATATTGGGGAACGAGGTAGCTAACTCATGGGAACGAGATGCTATCTCGTGAAAACCAGATGCTATGTCGTGAAAACAAGGGTGCTATGTCGTGGGAACGAGTTCGAAAAAAAATGCACGTGTCCCTTTAAAGCTTCTGTAGTTTCCCATTTAGCCGGTAGTTACACCACTTCTTGTGCTAATCTTGCCAATATTTGTAAATATGTTTATTACAAAATACTTGAAGATTGAACATACCCTGACGTTCCCAGGGCGACAGCAGCAGAGGGGGGAGGGGAGAGGGGGGGGGGGGGCGAGTAACAAAATGAGAGCCCGAGGGACGGCCCACAAGGCACAACCCTTGCCGGCCCGGGTCTCTATAGAAACAGCAGCAATGTGGGTGAATGCAGAAATTGTTGGGCGGTTCCCAGCCCACCTTCCGCCCACAACCCTCGCCGACTCGGGCTCTCAGCAGGGGGAGGGGCGAGTTACAAAAGCTTTGGAGGCCCCTGACACGCCCGGTACCCCTCCCTCAAAAAAAGCACGAGGGACGGCCCACCACCCTCGCCGGCCGGGCCCCTGCTGCGTGTAACGTTTATGTATGGATGGCGGGATAAACGTACCGTCGTGTTCGTGCTGCAGGTACAGCGGGTCCACCGTCAACGCCGACGTCAGAGCCTTCCGGTCACGCACCCTGTAGGGGACCACGTGGGAATCAGTGATCGCGTCTCAATAGCATTGCAATGGTAACCCTTAGAATGCGGGAAACGAGATATGGCGTCTGCTGTTGTTTCATTGTTTGTCTTTATTCTCCATAAAAATATGGTTTTGCAGCACTTTAGAATCATTTCCAAACGAAATGATTTTAAAGTGTTGTCAAACAATGTTGTTGATGAGAAAAACGGAAAATAACAAATAAACAGCAGACGATAAAATTTAATTCAGCACTGTATAATTATCATCTTTTTTAGATTATCTATTAGTCATACAATGTAGCGCATCACTGACCCCGTGTGCACTTCACCACCCCAGCATTTTGACTTCAGATCTCGGTAGAAGGCGGTGTGGAGGCAATATATATTATCCCGGTTGTATGTATAGGTTATTTGATTTGTATGTGGACATATGCACGAGTTCCGAAGCTCTCGATATTGCGTGACTCTAGGTCTAAGAAGCGCAATATCGTTTCGCGGAGGAACGAGTGGCATATACCATACAAACCAAAGAACCTTTGTATACAAAACGAACATTACTCACAAGCCATATGTGCTCAAAAATATAAGAAATATAAATAAAAAAGTCCAATTATCCCGGTTGTATATGTCAGATATTAAGAAGGAACTATTTTAGGAGATGAAACGTAGTTCCGGTACTGACCAATATGGACTCACGAGACGTCAATATTGAAAATATATTGACGCCTTGCGTTTGAATGAGAAACCACAGTAACTATATAGTAATATAAGATTTTATTATATACCTACCCATGAAATACATAGTTATACGATGTAAATAAGTCATATGTTCTCATAGTTGAAATAAAAAACTTTCGGTGAAAATACGACTACTTCCGCTATCTATATTCATATTATGAGTATTTAGAAAGAAAACAGCGCAAATAGGCTGCACATACACATTCATTACAGTATACAGTCTAAAAAACTGCTGATTTACATGGAGCCGTTAGGCACTCGTGAAATATGGACATTCCACACCACTCGATGAACATATATGTCATATTAGTTACAAAAATATGAATATCCTCTATATATTAAGATCTTACTTACTTACATACGTAATTTAGATACATATATACATGGCTAGTATAACAATGTTATAAACAGTAAACATTAAGCAGCCCATGTGCAGCACTAGTGAATAGAGCCGACCATATGTATGGTGTACGAGCGGGGTCAAAACTAAACTTACAGGTGCACCTGCATTTTTTACAGCTGCACCTGTAAATGTATTGCTGCAGCTGTAAATGTATAGTTGCAGCTGTATTTGTATAGCTGCATCTATAAATGTATAGCTGCACCTGTAAAACATACGGCTGCACCTGTATTTGTAATAGCTGTAGCTGTAAATGTATAGCTGCACCTGTTAAAAATATAATAGGTGCACATATACATTTACAGCTGCAGCTATAAAAATACAGGTGCATCCGTACTTTTTACAGGTGCATCTATACATTTACAGGTGCAGCTGTACATTTTACAGGTGTAGCTATACATGTACAGGTACAGCTGTAAAAATGTTTTTTATAGCTGCACCTGTAAGTTTAATTTTGACCCCGTTTGTACATCATACATATGAGCAGCGTGGCTAGTACCATTGGATATGAGCAGCGTGGCTATTGCAGCGACACGACTCTGTCGGCCTATATGGAAACATTGCTGGTAGAGTTGTCTTACCAGACTAAATATACAGTATCATTCTGGACGGGAACATTTTACATGGTATTGCTTGATGAGTTACTATGTTCTTACACCTGAGAAATATTATGACACATTATAATGCACAGTATATATATCACGCAATCTGATTGGCTGATGGTCATAACTTACAGGTATATCATTGATGATGAACGGTCGCAACTTATTTCAATATGTATTCCTACGCCAGTAGGAAAGGTGTGCATTAGGTTAACCGCATTGTAATTTTGAAATTTGCGGCGTATATCAGAAAATGATAGGTTGGAAAACATGTTTAATGGCTCCGCTAGCGCGTCGCCATTAAACAGATTGTCCGACCTATCATTTTCTGATATACGCCGCAAATTTGAAAATTACAAGAGACATAAACGCACACCGTATTCATGCTTTTTATGCGAGTATCGTTCCAAACTTCGTCAAATATGAGTGACATATGACTATGGTACTAGCTACATCTGTGTCAGTTTTTCTGAATCATATTTCCACTATCGATATATGACATGTTCGTCTTTCTATCCCAGTCACGGGGTATCGGGGCTGTCAGTTGTATCTATATGATTCAGACACTGCCCACGGGAACGAATTGTTAATTCGTGGGAACGAATTGTTAATTCGTGGGAACGAATTGTTAATTCGAGGGAACGCATTGTTCTTAAATTGAGGGAACGGACTTGTCATTTCGTGGGAACGAATTGTTAATTCTAATTGTTATATCGTGGGAACGAATTGTTAATTCGAGGGAACGAATTGTTATTTTGTGGGAAAGAATTAATAAAAATAAATCCATGTCCTGCGGGGCTCAGTAGTGTTAAACAGAGTATCTGTTGTTATTTATTTGCCCGTTATCGTGACAATGTGCCAATGATGGACGGTGTCGCACATGGCTGTTGGTTGGTCAATATTTCATAGTACATGTAGTCTTGGATACACAATAGAGGATATTCTAATACCCCAGTCATAGCGTCACGTTTTGGTTTGGCCGCCATATTTAGCTACGTTGGGAAACGTGGCCGAACGTAACTACAACGTGAGCAAACGTGGAACAACGTTGCTAAGTCGTGATCAAACGTGACAAAACGTGAACGTGTGATTTCAACGCATACGTCTCATACAGTCACAATGCATACGTCTCATACAGTCACAATGTCATATGTCACATACAGTCACAATTTCATATGTCTCATACAGTCACAATGCATACGTCTCATACAGTCACAATGTCATATGTCACATACAGTCACAATGTCATATGTCTCATACAGTCACAATGCATACGTCTCATACAGTCACAATGTCATATGTCGCATACAGTCACAATGTCATACGTCACATACAGTCACAATGTCATATGTCACATACAGTCACAATGTCATATGTCACATACAGTCACAATGCATACGTCTCATACAGTCACAATGTCATATGTCTCATACAGTCACAATGTCTCATACAGTCACAATGCTGTCTCATACAGTCACATGCTGGCAAAGACGAAGCTTAATAAAGTAAAGCATAACGACAAAAATGTTTATATTATACCACTATAATATTATGCCACACCAGTATGTACGACATAATATAGCGGTAACGATGTACTAAATATATTACTCAATTTAGTAAAATAATGCTACACAACGTATACTATATCTAACTGTGGCAATAGTACTCCCTGTGTGCCAGCTATCTAGCCGTTCACCAGTGTGTAAAACTGCCGAGGATCGTGCAGCTGGGTTAGACGTATGCTGCCGCAGAGGCGTGGTTTCTGTAGCCGATTTCACCAAAATTGCTAAGCATAATTATCTAGCTCAGTATACTTTGAAGGAGTAATCATTTATTTTTCCCGAAATTCATTATTTCATATAGAACTAACTTCTGCATATAGTTGATGATTACAATGCAAAATTATTATAATTAATTTATTCGAATTTATTTCGAATTTATTTCGAATTTATTCCGAATTTATTCGAATTTATTCAGTATAATAAAAAATAATAAATTTATCCGTAAATTGAAAATTTCTCCCTCAAAGTGTAGTTAGCAATATAAGTATACTTTGCAATTTTGGTGAAGACGTGTGACTTTTGTGAGATAACACCTATTTAGGCACACCATTGAACCATCGTACGTACCTACGTCATGCTATACGGGTACATACCACATCAGTGAGCAGTCGAAATTCACCAACATCCACTTGTTGGGGTTGAAGTTGAATGATGACACATTCTGAAATGGAGACGTCATTGTGTCAGCCGCGTTCTTATGGAATACGTATAAACCAATGGCAAATATCGTATTAAACGATCGCCTGTTATATATGCTGATGTTAAGCGCATACTCAAGTAGTGAAGCTTCGCTGTTGTATCTATTACGACGCCATGGCAAGACAGTCTGTCAAGATAGTGCACCTCTTTCTGTATATTGGCAGATACAGTAGTACCTTGTTTTCTTATTTCGTTCTAGAAAAATACAAATATGTAACTGTCTTATGATAATTATGAACATAATACGATTGAATATTACGTCAAGGAACATTTCACTTTCTCAAACAATTAATGAGCTGTATGTATACCACAGTTTTCCTATGGGGATTTAACATAGGGGGTGGGGGTAAAACTAGATTATTTTTAAATAATTTTGAAATTTGTTGACCGACTTTCAAAGCCTAACTTTTGTTTTCTTAGTTATGTTATGTCCAAGCCATCTAGACAGGTTTTGGAGTCAATTTAGTTTGCAATAAAATCAATATTTGATGGAATTTCGCCAAATAAAAGAATTTGGGGAGGGGGACTTTTTGTGTTATTGATGAAAAGGTACATGTACTTATATTTAAATATTTTTTTTAGAGTTAATGTGTTTAATAGCAAACAGTTCGTATGCAGAAAAACGTGGAACAGACACTAGACAATTGGCTCGCAGTAAATCACATGCTGGAACACAAGATCGATCGACACTACTCAGTCTTCTGTGCCAATGTTTCCAACTCCAGACAGGGTGCAGAAGCTGGAAGTAGCAGTTAACAAAATAATGAATGGTCAGAACACAATGTGAGACTATTTGATATTGTTTGGGAGCAATGCATCACGCTTCGAGCTAATCCCGAATGCACGTTTGTGCGCAAGGCCGTTCCAATTATATTTCTGCAAATCTGGTCCCATTCGAGAATGAGTTTCAATGTTCGTATTCCCTGTACTCCATCAGTAATACAACATTTAAATTAGTGGAGACAAACAGCAAATCTCAAAGGACCACTTCCTATACCAGGGGCAGACACGTGTAGTCCTGGATGTGTAGTTACGTAATTCAATGGGTTTTATCAAGCATTATATCTCTGCAAAACATCACTTGAATTGAGTTGGAGACAGTATAGTTAGCATTCAAACAGTTTCTACAGCCTGAGAGACAAGACAGCTGGTGCGTTCAGACAACACGATAGTAGTCCATTACTTGAACAAGCAAGGCGGGACATGATCCCACCAACTGTGCCAAAAGATGGGTAATTTAGCAATTGGTATTGAACAACAATGTAATTTTACGAGCAGCTCACATTGTGGGGAGACGAATATGCTGTCCCCCCACCCCCCACCCCCCCCCCCCCCCCCCCCCCCCCGTGAGGATGTCTGTTTCCGAGATTATAGAATATCCATTGCGAAATATTATTGATAGCACCAAATTGACAAAGACAGCAGTGGTTTTAATGCTGTCATCAGTATTACTTCCCATTGATAATATACCGGTGGGACAACATCCATGCATTATCAGAACGAAAACACCCTTTGAACCGATGAAGGACGCCAGACTGAAGTGTGTGTCCTGAAAATCTGTGTTCCTGGTGGCAATCAACGATCTGGAGATGTGGCGATTTGCAAATTGGGAGATGATGCAATCAACATACAAAAGAAGGTGATGACTTTTGCGAGACACTTTTTGTCAAAGCAGGATAGAGCTAATCACAAAGCATCTACTAATTTAGTACCATCAATTCGATCTCCATTCGAAATGAGCGTTGTATCATAATTTAACAGCAGACTTTGTTGACAACAGACAGCTAGTGTACAGACTGTGGTAATTAACATGATCTGGTGAGTGAAGAGATACCAAGTAAGTTTATTTATGGCGTAAAATTGAATTATTTTTATTCTACTTGGCATCATAATTTCCTACCTAACCAGGCCCCTCATGGCAAGTTTCCAGGCGTATTGAACAGAAAGTAAACTGAGTTGTTGATCATGGCCTAACCGAAAGTGATTGGTACACTTTTTAACTTCCGGTTAGGAGCGAGTTAAAACCGTGTGGGTGGGGGCGGGGTTACCTCTATGCCGTGTATGAGGTGGTGGGGGGGGGCGGGTTACCTGCCGTATATGAGGTGATGGGGCGGGGTACCTCTATGCCGTGTATCAGGTGAGGGGCGGGGTTACCTCTATGCAGTGTATGAGGTGGTGGGGCGGGGTTACCTCTATGCCGTGTACGAGGTGGTGGGGCGGGGTTACCTCTATGCCGTTTATGAGGTTGTGGGGCGGGGTTACCTCTATGCCGTGTATGAGGTGGTGGGGCGGGTTACATGCCGTGTATGCGGTGATGGGGCGGGGGGTACCTCTATGCCGTGTATCACGTGTGGGGCGGGGTTACCTCTATGCCGTGTATGAGGTGATGGGGCGGGGTTACCTCTATGCCGTGTATGAGGTGATGGGGCGGGGTTACCTCTATGCCGTGTATGATGTCGTGGGGCAGGGTTACCTATGTTCCGTTTATGAGATGATGTGGCGGGGTTACCTCTATGCCGTGTATGAGGTGGTGGGGCGGGGTTACCACTATGCCGTTTATGAGGTGGTGGGGCGTGGGGTTACCTCTATGCCGTGTATGAGGAGGTGGGCGGGGTTACCTCCATGCCGTGCATGAGGTGGTGGGGCGGGGTTACCTCCATGAGGTGGTGGGGCGGAGCTACTCTATGCCGTGTATGAGGTCGTGGGGCGGGGTTACCTCTATGCCGTGTATGAGGTGTGGTGGGTGGGGTTATCACTATGCCGTTTATGAGGTGGTGGGGCGGGGTTACCTCTATGCCGTGTATGAGGGGAGGTGGGGCGGGGTTTACCTCCATGCCGTGCATGAGGTGGTGGTCGGGGTTACCTCCATGCCGTGTATGAGTAGGTGGGGCGGGGTTACCTCCATGCCGTGTATGAGGTGGTGGGGCGGGGTTACCTCCATGCCGTGTATGAGGTGGTGGTGCGGGGTTACCTCTATGCCGTGTATGAGGTGGTGGGGTGCGATACGGGGTTACCTCCATGCCGTGTATGAGGTGGTGGGGCGGGGTTACCTCCATGCCGTGTATGAGGTGGTGGGGCGGGGTTACCTCCATGCCGTGTATGAGGTGGTGGGGCGGGGTTACCTGCCGTGTATGAGGTGATGGGGCGGGGTACCTCTATGCCGTGTATGATGTGGTGGAGCGAGGTTACCTCTATGCCGTGTATGAGGTGGTGGGGCGGGGTTACCTCTATGACGTGTATGAGGTGATGGAGCGAGGTTACCTCTATGCCGTGTATGAGGTGGTGGAGCGAGGTTACCTCTATGCCGTGCATGAGGTGGTGGGGCGGGGTACCTCTATGCCGTGTATGAGGTTGTGGAGCGGGGTTACCACTATGCCGTTTATGAGGTGGTGGGGCGGGTTACCTGGCGTGTAATGAGGTGGTGGGGTGGGGTTACCTCTATGCCGTTTATGAGGTAGTGGGGCGGGGTACCTCTATGCCGTGTATGAGGTGGTGGGGCGGTGTTACCTCTATGTCGTGTATGAGGTGGTGGAGCGAGGTTACCTGTATGCCGTGTATGAGGTGGTGGGGCGGGGTACGTCTATGTCGTGTATGAGGTTGTGGAGCGGGGTTACCACTATGCCGTTTATGAGGTGGTGGGGCGGGTTACCTGGCGTGTATGAGGTGGTGGGGCGGGGTTACCTCTATGCCGTTTATGAGGTGGTGGGGCGGGGTACCTCTATGCCGTGTATGAGGTGGTGGGGCGGTGTTACCTCTATGCCGTGTATGAGGCGGTGGGGGCGAGGTTACCTCTATGCCGTGTATGAGGTCGTGGGGCGGGGTTACCTCTATGCCATGTATGAGGTGGTGGGGCGGGGTTACCTCTATGCCGTGTATGAGGTGGTGGAACTCGGGACAGATGAGGGCGCTGCCGGCGTATGCGGCGTCCACGTGCAGCCAGACGCCCTCTTTACCGCACACCTCGCCCACCTCGGCGATGTTGTCGAAGGAACAGCAGCCCGTTGTGCCTAGGGTGGCGCACACCTGTATAATACAGAACACGCCTCCACGTCGTGATAAACTGTAGTCGTCGTCGTTGTTATTGTTTTTATTGTGTTGTTGTTTGACCTGGTGCACACGATTTGTACATGTATGTCAATGTCACTCTATTATCAACCCTTACAATGTTGAATTAAATTGTGTCGTCCGTTATTTATTGTTATATTTACATGTTTTCCAACAAAACATGGTTGGTCAGTACTTTAGAACCATTTCCAATGGCAATTATTCTAAGGTGATTCATAACCAAGTTTCGATTAAGAAAAAGAACACAGTATAAAATGAAACTCAGATCTACTGAGCCCCGCAGGGGACGTAGAATTCTTTTTTTATTAATTCATTCCCACGAAATAACAATTCGTTCCCTCAATTGAACAATTCGTTCCCACGAAATAACAATTCGTTCCCACGGGAACGTATTGTTAATTCGTGGAAACGAATTGTTATGTGGGAAAACGAATTGTTATATCGTGGGAACGAATTGTTATTTCGATGAAACGAATTGTCAACTTGTGGGAACGAATTGTCATTTCGTGGGAACGAATTGTTAATTCGAGGGAACGAATTGTTATATCGTGGGAACGAATTGTTAATTCGAGGGAACGAATTGTTAAATTGAGGGAACGAATTGTTATTTCGTGGGAACGAATTAATAAAAGAAAATCCATGTCCCCTGCGGGGCTCCGTACAGATCGGTCAGCGGTCGGTAGCGTGTAAGTGCGCACACGAACGAACACGACAGGTTGGTTCCAACCTGTCGTGTTCGTTCGTGTGTGCACTTACACGCTGAACTCTGCAATATAATTGTTTAATTCTCGATCACAGGTGAAATGTCGCGTGCTTAATACCTAAACTGTGTTTATTAAAATCAAATTAGCCCACCTACCAACCACACAATATGTACGATAATACCAAGGTGAACTGGAGCAAGTGAGCAGAGGCTCACGGATACCCCCGGCGCCGCCTGGTCCGACAAACAAAAAGTTTAACCCAAATATTGAAAAAACTTTAAAGCAAATTTCTAAGTAATTTGACCTTGACCTGGGATATGAAGGCCGCATGGGTGTGGAATGGAATGAAAATATAGGTGATGATAGGGAAGTATATGCAGTTTGAGGTAAATCCGACTTACCGTTACAGAGATAATGGGTATCCGAACACTTTAACGCGAATGTGACGGACGGACGGACGGACGGACGGGCGAACGTCCGAACGTACGAACGGACGGATGGAATGACGAAAACTATATACCACTCGACATACTTTGTATGCCGGGGGTATATTAAGGCGGTAACTCAGTCACCGTTGTGTCAGTCTCACTCCAACAAAAGACAGTACAATTTCATTCCGGTGATGATTTCTTTGTACAATGTTTCCAACAACAGACACAAGGTGTATGATCACGTGGTACTAACAACAACAACAAGTACCGATTCAAAGTGCGTATTATGTTATAGTGTCCTTATTACGTAACGGATTTTGATGAAATATGGCGCATCAAACGCGTCTTGTTAAGCTGCATTTGATGGTCTCTGTATTTTCGCCCAAACTTCTGTCGTTTTTGGTAAGAATCGATTTCCGTGTCACCGACACGGAAATCGATTCTTCACAAAAACGACATAAGTCTGTGCCAAACTCCCTAGACCACCAAATGCAGCTCATGAAGACGCGTTTGCTGCGCCATATGTCATCAAAATCCGTTGCATATTAAGGAAATTATCAAATAATACTTATTTTGGAGTGGGCGACGTTGTTGTTGTTGTTGTAACCACGTGATCATGCACATTGAGACAGTGTTCTAGGTTTCCAAAAACAAGAACTGCAAATCACCCTCTCAAATGACTAATCGGCGGTGTATGATACATGTGCTAGATATATGTGAATTTGAATTGTATAATGGACCTGCAATATGTACATGTAATTCACACATACTTATAATGTTGTAATGCAAATATCGGACGTACTTACATAAAAAGGTATAAGGCCCATCCTACGGTCCTCCTGAAAATAAATAGACATGCGTTCTGGGCCCGGTTCTGTTAGCTTAACAGACTGTTAAATCCTTAGCATTGCTAAGGATTTAACAGTCTGTTAAGCTAACACATGTTGAGCAACCGGGCCCTGGTTAGTATTATTAATCTAGTATACACACACGCTTACATGGCAATCACTTATCCGATTTAGATGAACTTTTCTTTATTCATTATTTCATTTGCATGCATGGTTTTGAGCATTTTCGACAATAGGTTCACAACTTTACAATGTAAGTGTGTTGAGTGTGTGGTTTTCTGATAGTACTCGAGATAAAGGATACATGGCATACTATGATTCAAATCTTCTGACCAAAAACTACATACATGATGTACACATCGTAAATCCTCGTCACTTCTCTGTTATCGGTCATAAGCAAGACCTGCATCTTAAAAATAAGGACTGTAGATGGACAAAGCAAGCAAGGGCGTCGGAATAAATGACATCACAGATAAGTGTCCCCTATGTGGTGTAGGGGGTGACAACTTAAACATGTCTGCAGCGGCCGTCAGGAAGGCGACTCGAAGTAATACTTGGAGCACGATTCGCCGCATGCACGAGGAGATAATCCGCGAGTTTCATCGAGTGGATTATCGATCGTATATGCAGACAATCGTGCTGTAATTCAGTTATTCCACCTCATACACGTGCGCGTACCATGTCTGCTTTTTCTAACAACCCGGGACTATGGTCGAAGTGGGGTTAGGATTTAGTGGATCACCTTCTTATTTGTACGAGTAGCCAGTAGTTACTGGAATATATGCCCACTTGCAAAACGTTATGATTTCCCCTCGTGTGCGTGCGTGCGTGCGTGCGTGTGTGTTTGTTTGTGTTTGTCCCAGGCTGTAACAATTATCAGTGGTGTTTTAAAGGGTCACATGACTTCCTCAATTTGCAATATGATACTGGGTATGGATCGCACCTCTGGTGGTAATTCAAATATATAAGGAGTAGTGTATTGTAGTATATACCTACCCATGAAATACATAGTTATACGATGTAAATAAAAGTCATATATATATGTTCTCATCGATGAAATAAACATCTCCCGGTGAAAATACGACTACTTCCGCTATCTATATTCATAACGCGCACCTACAGTGCCGGACTGCAAATAGGCTGCAAATACACATTAATTACCGTATACAGTCTAAATAACTGCTAATTTCCATAGAGCGGTATATAATAAATATAATATTCATATTTTTGCAACGAATATGACATATATGTTCATCTCGTGGTGTGAAATGTCCATATTTCACTAGTGAAATATGGACATTCCACACCACTCGATGAACATATATGTCATATTCGTTGCAAAAATATGAATATCCTCTATGTATTCAATGTCTGGGGACCGTTTCACTAAACTTTGTATGACTAAAATGTTCGTAAGTGCATTTAGGATCGTCTAGACATTTCAATTTATGGATTTACATTTATTATGCAGCCTATGTTCAATAAATGTAAATCCAATAATTGTTTACAAGAAAACGTTAATATGAAATTTACAGACTGTCATAATTTTGCACTTACGAACATTTTAGTTGTACGAAGTTTAGTGAAACGGCCCCTGTTGGCTAGTAGATCTTGTGTTGTACAATGGCATACCGCACACGCCGACCGACATACATGTAAACGTGTATCAGTAACTGTTCATGATGCGCTAATTACGTGATATACATGTAGCTGGCGACCGTATTGGAACTACATGTATTTACCGCGACTAATCGACGGCTGGGTAACGTAATGTAACGGTAGACATGACTTGCGATTGTGGTGATTAAAACCTATGTATTTAATACAATATTGTACTTTTCCCATCCAGCTCTGGACCCAATCTTTGGCCAAATAGAAACGGTACGAAATAATCACTTGCTCGATGGCAGCAATTTCAAAATACACACATATACTAGAAAATGAGCACATTTACCCGATCTGCTCACACTTATAAGGTATATATCGCTTGATACAGTGATAAACAAGCATATACAATGGTATTATAATGTGTACTGCAGCTACTAAACTATTTCCACATCATACTGGTCAACTTTATCCTGCACGTATTGATAAGTGATGGTCAATCCGCATTAAAACATCATAGAAATGCGTGTGTGGTTGTCGAATAATGTTCACATGATACAGAGCTCCAGATAAGGAATTAGTAATTGAGTATTGTCACTCCATCATTTCTGAAGCAATTGAGTATTTCAAAAGTTTAATTGGGTAAAATAACATCGCACTACTGCTTACACATCAACAGAGAGCAATTATTGAAAATGTTTGCTTCGAAATTAAAACATGTCTTGCCATTTCAATACCAAGATACGTTTTCATGGAAAATAAGAAAAATATGCTATATTTGTGGTTTGTTTCTTGTTTTCTGCAGCATGATAAAGGTACCATAAAATATGTCTTGCTTTTTGATACTCGCTACGTCTGATTTCAATTGGGTTTTTGGCAATTCTAATTGGGTATTTAAGCAAATACGGAGCTTATCTGGAGCTCTGTGACATGTTATCACTCACTTATTAGTACGGCTCGATAGAACCACCGGCCATTCATGTATCGAGTGAGCGGCGTACTCGTGCTGCCCTCACTGTACATGGGAACATGTTAACACTATCATCATTGCCACTATTTCCATTTTCCCGCTTGTTCGAAAATAAATATGAATCGAACTACGCTTATATATAACGGGTGGTGAATGCACATTTCAAATGTAATATACAGCTTTGTATCTGTTTTTTGTTGTATTTCGAGAATAATGTTCACTTCATCCCAGTTATAACGACAACAGCACAAGAATGACTTGGTCGAACAATCAAACTGTTGTTTTATGTGGACGTGACTGGGAAAATGGAAAATTGCGACCAGTGTAGATCCTGATCATCCTGTGTATCCGCACAGTCTGATCATGACCTGCACTGTTCGCCATTCCATCAATGAAACACCTGTCATGCTTCTAGCAACGATATAGATGGTTATCAGGCTACCGGGGTGTCGTAATTGATCAGGAGCTACGCTGGTCACAAATCCCATAAGCGCCAATTCTCCAGTCACAGCCACATATGAGGCAATTTATGTGATTTTGTACCTAATGAGATGTGCGATTTGTCATGAAAAGATATCTGACACAGTTATGATATTTTCCGTAAATGACGTTGAATATTTGTTCTGAAAATTACGTCAACTTTCGATGTCATTTACAGAAAATATCACAGTGTCTGTAAATATTTTTCATAAAATCGCACAAAAGCGATTAGGTACAATCTTTTAGGTATAATTATTTGTACTTCGATACACGATCACATGCCTGTCTCATATGTGCATTTGGCAATAACCGTCCGTCGGGGATGTACAAAATGGCGGACAATGGGTGTTGTGCGTACCTCGATGGCGCGCTCGAGCGTGTAGCCCCGGAGGGAGTAGTTGTCGTCGACGTCCAGTTGCCGCATCTTCACGAGGCCGATCATGCCCGCCTTCTCCACACACGAGTGTGCCTGTCGATCAAGGTCACGGGGTTAAACTAGTCATGTCTAGATGTGGATAAGTAAACGGCTGAGTAAACGGACCTGGGTGTGTCTTCAACAATCGCAGATTCGTTACATCTTCTATAGGTATAGTTAAACCTGCACTCCCAATACCAGGTTACAATACAGGAAAACATATGTGTTTCCTCCATTCTGTAGACATGACATTTCTCGGGCAAACTAAACATTAATTTACCATTACCGGACGTGTTAATCGGCATATTATACTGTTATATCAAACGCGAATTGCCACTTCATATCAGATGATAATCGTGTTTCCTTAATAGCTTAACTGAAACAACTATTTATTTTCTCTATTTTGTATGTACATTGTATAATGATTATAGTATGTCGATAACAATATTTATTCAGGTGACGTTTTAAATGATATAAATAGTTCATAAATGGCCTGCCTTATTTGCATATCAAAATCGCCTGATACACGCCTGATACAAACGCGCGTCTCTGTATAATATTTATTTGCATACGCATTTGGCATGACAGTGTTGTATTTGTATACACTCACGAGTTTTCACTAGTACGTGTGGTTTTGTTTGATGAATGCGTGACGAATTTCAAGCGTTTGAAATTTAATAAACTCACGAGTTTTGACGCGTGCGCAATATATTTGAATACGAGTTTGTATGAGTACGTAGTATTATTGAATAAGCTCATGAGTTTTGACGAGTACGCAGTATACTTGAATAAACTCACGGGTCTTGACGAGTACGCAGTATACTTGAATAAACTCACGAGTTTTGACGAGTACGCAGTATACTTGAATAAACTCACGAGTTTTGACGAGTAGGCGACGAGCTTGGAGAGGATGAAGCCGTCGTCGATGTAGGGGAAGCGTTCCCGGCGGCTGCTGCGGATAGTCTGGTGGCGGGCGGCGAGCAGACTCACCAGCACACACTCGCTCGCCGACCCCTGTCGTGGAGGACACGTAATGCAGGATAACGGCGACTGTAGCACAATGGCGCAACGGGGAACACGCAATGAATGTTGACACGCATTACATTGATTGTATCCTACCTATACCCTAATACGTCCCGGTTTTCAAATCGGGGTATACCAATGGACTGTACCGTACGGAGCCCCGCAGGGGACGTAGAATTTTTATTTTTATTAATTCGTTCCCACGAAATAACAATTCGTTCCCACGGGAACTAATTGTTAATTCGTGGGAACGAATTGTTAATTCGAGGGAACGAATTGTTAAATTGAGGAAACGAATTGTTATTTCGTGGGGCTCCATAGTATGGTGCTAAATACATGTAGTGATCTACACCCGACAAATCTCTGACAGCACAACGCTTGATTGCCATGCATGTAATACTCATACCTGCCTTCGGTCTACGGCTTTTCTGATAAATAATTAATAAATTGGGATGTTGACATGGACGTTGCTATGAAATATACCCGACAACCTGTCAGATAGTCAAGGTATGAGCAAAATTGTGGCATAATTGCATGACAGTTTTTTTTACATTGATTTGTATATGGTTTATTGCATATGGGCTTGGGCTACAAGTTCTCACAACATTAGTTACAACCCTTACCCAAGTATTACAGCAATACAGCAATGTTAAAGCAATGGCGATAAGTATACAGGTATCTGGACACGGGTACAGACCAATAATCATGCTGTATATATATATTTGCATAATGTACGAAAAGAAAACTCGGATAGAAAGAGTGAGAAAAGGTGGACAGTGAGAGAGGAGATTGGGAGAAAGAATAAAAGAGTTATGTGTCACAATGTACAATAATATATAACCTAATGCATCGATAGATGTGTACTGCAGTTGATTTCCGTGTTCGAACACAAAACACTTAGTACATGTTTACGCAGCAAAATGCCAGATTGAAATGGAAATTGCCGACAAAGAAGTGTCAGTTTCAAATTCCAATCGACGCGGACGGACATGGAAATTAGAGACAAATAAACAATAATCTTCCCATAATGTTATGTCTATTGTTGTCAAGCAAACAATAAAATCATCTTGGCATAAAGTTATGTACCGTATAAAAAGTAGCATAGCGGAATATGAATGATAATAACATCGCTCATTTTGAATCCACAAAAAGTTAAATTAAACTAATTTTGCAGCATACGTCACTTTTCGAATGAGACGCTATGTCCTAAATCAGATTGAACAACGGCACTTGTATTTGTAGATCCAGAACGTGAAACAATGTGTCCTAAAGATATAACACAATTCTCTAATACAGTGGAATACATTGGAACCTCTCTAAACCGGACACCCTGGGATGTCCCCAGCCTGGGAGGTCCCCAGGGTGTCCAGCTTAGAGAGGTTTCACTGCACATCAGGCATTTGATCATTCTGGGCCATATGTGTGTGCTATGCGATCATGAACAGGCATTATCACCTGATATAAATGACCAAGAAACCCATCAACAATATATAAGATCATATATGTTTTCGACATGTCCGGTTTCGAGAGGTTCCACTATAGCTCTATAGACGACGATGTGCGTATAATGTTAACATTGAACAAACCACATGCATCAAATTGGGTTCATGATGATTCACCCATTCCATTCGTATGTTCCACATATCTCTCACCTGTATAACGCCTCCTCCCTTTCCACTCTCATGCAGGAACGCCGGAGGTAGCCGAATCAACTTGCCTGGAAACGTCATATAACTGTCATGGTTGCAGTCATCATTTGGACCAGGGGGTCGTTTCACTAAACTTCGTGCGACTAAAATGTTCGTAAGTGCAAAACTATGATACTCTGTACATTTCACATTAACAATGTTTTCTTGTAAACAATTATTGGATTTACATTTATTGAGCATAGGCTGCATATGCAGCATATGCTCAATAAATGAAAATCCATAAATTGAAATTTCCAGACGATCCTAAATTTGCACGTACGAACATTTTAGTCGTAAGAAGTTTAGTGAAACGGCCCCCAGAGGTCTATGCAAAAATGATTGGAATGAACGATCTGCAAACTAACGACTGGTTGAATGTAACCCAAGTATACATAACTAGACAATGAGTTCATACACTTTGAAAACAAAATACATTTGCACTGTATATGTGCCGTTTTTGTCCACTATAAGCATACACGTATAAGCCGGACTTAACATGATGTAGAATACACATGCAACTGGTTATATAACATCGAGCATTAGCCACTCGCACAGCAAATGCAAACTTTGTTAAGTATAATTATGACGTGGTACATGATATCATGTTGCATTGGACAGCTTTTCACTTGAACGGTTCACGTTACCCTATAAATCGTACCACCTCGGCTTATTAATATAAAACATTTGTGGCCGTGACTGGAGAAATGGGGCTTATGGGATAGTCATCAGTGTAATGTTGACGATCTATATTGATTGCTTGTCAGACGCATGATGCTGTTTCTTGATGGAATGGCGAACAGTGCAGATCCTGGTCAGACTGTGCGGATGCAGAGGCTGATCTGGATCTACACTGGTCGCCACAACCCATTAGCCCCATTTCTCCAGTCACAGGCACATATGGAAATAATAAGCACAAACTCAATAATATCAGTTTTGTCGTGACTACTGTCTGTTCCACGTTTTTTCTGCCGATGAACTTTTGGCTATTAAACTCATTAAATCTAAAAAATATTTAAATGTAAGTACTTTTTCACCAATAACAAAGAAGTCACTTTCCCCAAGTATTTTGTTTGATGAAATTCCATCAAATATTGGTTTTATAGCGAAAAAAACGATTTTCCTATGCGATTTTAACATGGGGGAAAAAGAGGTGGAAGCGCTGGGGGAGGAGTCAAAAACCGAAACTAGATAGCTTGGAAATGAAGTAACTAAGAAAACAAAAGTTAGGTTTTGAAAATCGGTCCACAAATAAAACGTTATTTAAAAAAAATCTATTTTTTTCGCAACAAAATCAATATTTGACGGAATTTCAACAAATACTTTTTTTTGGGAAGGGTGCATTTTTTGTTATTGATGATAAGGTACTTACATTTAAACATTTTTAAGATTTACTGTGTTTAATGGCCAAAAGATCGTTGGCAGCAAACAGTGAAACAGACATATAATGGAATCATGTATACATGTCAATATGCATACAATATAGTTTGGTTCAATGTGCCCCTGTTACATGTA